>VWZY01008026.1:41474-167908 GCA_013399075.1 Chloroceryle aenea
TCCAGTTGCTCTCTCATGTAAAGAGCAACTCCACCACCTCGCCTTGCCAGCCTGTCTTTCCTAGAAGGACGTAGCCATCCCTGACCACATTCCAGTCATGGGAGCTGTCCCACCATGTTTCAGTGACTGCAGTTATACCACAGCCATTCAACGTAACCCAGATCTCCAACTCCTCCTGCTTGTTCTCCATGCTCCGTGCATTGGTATATAAGCATTTCAGAGAGGGAGTCAAGCAATTAGTTTTCACTTTTGGAAGCTGACCATTCCCAGCCACTTCCATGTTTAGCAACCTATTATGAGCTCTATGGTTTGTTGTTGCATTTGTCACCACTTCCCATCTTGAGTGGGATGGCAGACAGAAGACCATCCTTAGGCTCATCTCTTCTGAGCCTGGTTTTATCACCTTCCCCTTTGGAGCCTTGGTTAAAGCCCTCTCAATGAGCCCTGCCAGCAAGGATCCTATTTCCCCTTTGAGACAGATATACTCTATCTGTTGCCAACAGACCTGGTGCCATATAAACTTCCCCATGATGAAAGAACCCAAAATTTTGACAGTGACACCAGCCCCTGAGCCACGTGTTGATCAGGTGTGTTTTCCAGCCTCTTTCAGCATTTCTCCCTGCCACTTGAAGGACTGATGAAAACATCACCTGCACACCTGAGCCTTCAACCAGTCACCCCAAAGCCTTGAACTCCTTTTTAATACCCTTTGGATTTCTCTCTCAATCTCATCATTGCCAACCCGGATGACTAGCAAAGGGTAATAATCAGAGGGCTGCACCAGACTAGAGAGTTTCCTTTTTACATCACTAACCCAAGCCCCAGGAAGGCTTGGTGCTGAAAAATCAAAGCAAAAAATATCTACGAACCACTGCACAAAAGCACTGCACGATGAATCTCTTATCCAGCAATTAGATGTCAAGTGAGTAGGTCATGGCTAATAAGGATGCCTCTATATGTCACTTCAGGGGAACATTTTAAATAGAAGAATCTTGGAAAAGCAAAAAAAAAGATAATCAATGCAATGATTAATGATAGTAATTTCACACAAACGTCTGGAAAATTAAGCATGCTGTTTAAGAATTGTTTCTTGCATTCACTTGTGAAGGGATGAATGAGTTGCAAACCAAATTTCACATCAATATATTGAACAATGTGGTAGTAATGATACTTATTTCAGCTTGGAAACTTTCTATCAATTAAATACTAATATAAAAATGTCTTCAAAAGCTATTAGTTTTTAAATTTGTTGTTGTTTTCTTGGATGCTGCTTTACTTTTACACTTACCCACTCTGGTTCTCCTGAATTATAACTTAGAATCATAGAATGGTAGGGGTTGGAAGGGACCTCTGGAGGTCCCTTTGAGTGGGCAGGCCACAAAGGAACAGATCCAGGTGGGTCTTGAAAGTCTCCGGAGAAGGAGACTCCATCACCTCTCTGGGCAGCCTGTTCCAGGCTCTGTCACTCTCACAGTGAAGAAGTTTTTCCTCATCTTGAGGTGGAACTTTCTGTGTTTCACTTGGTACCATCACCTCTCATCCTATCACAGGGCACATCTGATAAGAACCTGGCCCCTTCTCCTTGACCCCCACCCTGCAGATATTTGCAAACAGGAATAAAATCCCCTCTCAGGCTTCTCTACTCCAGGCTAAACAGCCCCAGGGCTCTCAGCCTTTCATCCTAAGAGAGATGTTCCAGTCCCTTCAGCATCTTTGTAGCTCTGTGTTGGACTCTCTCTAGTATTTCCCTGTCCCTCCTGAACTGGGGGGACGAGAGCTGAACACAATACTCCAGCTATGGTCTCAGCAGTGCAGAGTAGAGGTAGAGGAGAACCTCCCTCTCCTGCTGGCCACACTCTTCTTTATGCACTCCAGACAAACCCAACTTGCATATTTCAGATTAATTGAAAAATAATAATTAAAAAAAAAATCATGTAGGAAAGAGGCACTTAAGTGAAAATGCCTGTATGTCGTATTTAACATGACATATGTTGAAGTAAGAGAATATGGTTTTGTTATGTCTTGAGAAAGCTCCTTTGCATTCTGAATGACTGTGGGGAGGATCGTGATATCAGAACAATCTGCTTCTTAACGTTGGTTAGGCATCGATGGGGTCTAGCTTTTTGTACCAGTGAAGCAAAATTCCAATACCTAAACTTTGCATATCTTATAGCAAAATTCTCTTTAACAATACAGACTCATTTTTACCACCAGCAGCAGTACGTTGCCCATTGCCAATATAATAACTTGGAGAAAAGGCAGTTTAACTCACAGGTACTGTTGACATTAGGACTGAATAATGTTCATTAAAGTTCAACCCTCACAAATCATAGCAAGTGTCTGGAGTTTTCCCAGATGGCTTAGTAGGTGATCTATAAAATACTGGTTTCTTTAATCTCTAGCTACATTGAAGTAAAAAAATCAGAATATTTTGCACAATTGTATGGTGTTTAGAACTGAAGAAATTAATATATAATAAATGCATAAGTTTGAATTCCATTGACAGCTATTGATGTCCAGATGTTTAGATGATTTTGTTCACTGCTTGTAATAATTCAAATAAGACAGCATGAAAGTGGTTGGAAAGCAGTGATTAAGAGCATTTGTTATTCATAATCAGTTTTGTCTAATTGGTTAACCTAGTATTGCTAGGCCTCTGAAACAATAATAACTTTCAGTTTGTCTCCAAATAGATTGAGCTTGTTCCTTCCTGGTTTCCAGCCTCTGCACTACTCTGATTAGGAAAACTAACTAATACTTCTTTCACCCTGCACATACCCAGATGTATCCATAATATCTGCTTGGCCATTTTTTGTTAGGGATTCCTCTTCTGAGACTAAAGTTGACTGTAATTTTATACGGTAGCCAAAGAGCAGCAGCTATAAATCTTACAGTAATATATACTAATTAAACCACAATGTCTTTATAAAACTTTTTTCCTCTTCTCTGATTTATTGACAGATTTTTTTTTTAATTACAACACAATGAAACAATGGTAAGTACATAAGATGCAATAGTATAAAAAGCCATTTTAACCCTTCCCTTGTTTAAGACACTTACAGCAGACAAGAACTGCCCCACCCCAGTTCCCCACTTGTCAAATGAAAACGAAAAATAAATATAAATTAATAAATATAAAACAAATCACTGCACAGCCCTTAACTCTTTGATTGCCATGGCAAGAACCATGATGATGATTCTAGCATGTGACTTTCTGTGGTTAAAGGTTGCCGCAGCAGTCAAAGGGTTATAGCATTGTAAACATAAGTACTTTGTTGAAAATCTTCAGTCATGTTAATGGTCTACAGCAATGAGAGTATTATCATGACCCCTTGACCTTTAATGACACAACATTATAAGGAGTTAAAGATATAATAGCTTGGTGAGCTGTTACATAGATTAATTAACCCATTTTTGTTTAACAATGCACTATGAGGTCTTAATTTACTAATAAAAGACAACTCGTGGATAATAAAACACTGTTCAATGCATTGATCAATAAAATCAATGAAAAAATCAGTCTAAGCACCACAAAATCTTGCCTGATTATATCTGACAGTCATAATACACTTTAGCACCATCTAGTCAGCCTTGCATTTGCACACAAATAAGCTTTGTGTTTGTCAGTAGAAGCTACCTGAAGGAATAACATATGTCAGTTATAAAAAGGTTACTGTATAGAATGCTCTGTGAGCCAATAAAATAAAATATAAAATAAAATAACAACAATAAAATGAGATTTAGTTGCAGAAAGCAAATCAATGCTCCAGTTATTCTGTTACAAACACACATCCTAATGAGCTAACACATAGGCATGAAATGCATATGGGGCTATGCAGAGAAATTACATCCGTATTCTGACTTGTCAGGCTTTGCAAATTAAATGAACAACTGTTGGGTGGTTCTAGAAGTAGAGCCTGAAAAGAGTTGGTGTTTAATAATGTATGAGCTTTATGGTCAAGTTATACATAAAAACATTTTCAGAGATATTCTAACAACTGCAGCAAAACCCCTGTCTCTACATGAAAGGTTAATTTCCTCTTTCTCAGAGGTGAAGGATAAATGAGCAAATTACAGTGTGGGAAGAGCCACAATTGTAGTAGCTTCTTGCTAACATATTGGAACCAGAAATGTATCTGCTGGAATTGCATGGAATTACAGGGAGGAAGAAATGGCAACAAGATGGAAAATTGAATCAACAGCACCCAACAAGCAGAACTAAGGAGGAAACTGGTCTCAGCACTTAGAAAGCAAGGTGTATGTTATTCAGAAAGTAAGAGAAACAAGAATTTGTATGAAGCCTGGAAAACAATGTACCTTTCCAGTATATATCCAGGCCAAACTCTGAGTACACACTGCCAAAACCAGCTGTGCATGCTTTAGCTGCTCCGAATACTAACCATAGGACTGGCAAGGAGCAGCCATCACCTCCCTCAAACAGTGTCTGATCATATAGGAACACTTATATAATAAACCTATAGAAGTCATAAACCTGCATCTTTCTCTGCAAGCTGTGACTGAACTGTGCAATGAATCCAATTCCCAGACTACAGTAGCAGATGTCAGAGAGAGCTCTTCATAAATAAGTTATTTGTGATATCTAAAAATAAGGATAAATAAGAAAACAATACGTAGCCAAGCATTTTGCAATGCAGCAGTGCTACTGTATTATACTACAGGAATTACACTGCAGTGGTAGTTGATGTTTGGGTAGGAACTGACTCATGGTAGAGGAAGGAGTCCAGACATGTAATTATTGTCTGAATATCCACAACACAGGTTATAGGCATCAGATTGCAAAGGACAAAGAGAAAAGGTTACAGTGAGAACTGGAATTAGTGTAAATAATAGAAATCTTTTTGAAATGCAGATTTCTAGACAGCTCACTTCTTACAGATGCATGTAAATAGTATGCAATGGCTAGTATCAAAAATTACAGGTCTCTGCTCTTACACCACTGTAGTGTGACCAGGCCAGCAGCTGCAAGATGCAAATCAAGAGTCCATGATGGTCAGTGCTTGGCTGTACCACTTCATTTTCATAGAAGACTTAAAGGATGGCAGTGTTGTGGATGGTAGAAATTTCAGTGGCCTGAAGTGAGTAACCAGGAGCTCAATGTTGAGGGACTGGACAACGAAAAAGATTTAGTGAAAGATACACATCAAGTGCCTCAAACATTCACAGGAGTTTTTGAGAAGGTACTACCTCTACACCATAGATGAAAAAAAGCTGCATTTCCTAGTGACAGGCTGTAAAATGTTGTGTGAGATAGACAACAAAATAGTATTTTCTTCTCTTTGTATAGAGAACAGATAATTTCTCACTTGTCTACCAAGAGCATAGAAAACTTAATATTGCCTCAATGTCAGGGCACAGTGAAAAAAGAGAGTGGGGGGTGGAATCAGTAGTTTGGTCATATGTGTCAATTTACATAAAAAAATAGCCATAGATGATCTGTCCAAAGGTCATAAATGTATTTCTATTAGAACAAACACTTTAGGACTGAGAGATGGGGATAAAGATACATGGCTGCAATATAGACTAAGAGAGGTAAAGGCTCCTTTGTCCTTTGGACATCCAGTGGAGTTCTTCAAATGATAGAGAACTTCTTGGACCTCACTTCTGAAAACAAATGTAAGAACATTTCACTGTGACAAGGTTTTGCACATAGATTCAGGCTGATGTTATTTTGACTAAATCTCTCCTGAAAGAGTTTTGATTACAGCAGATAAATAATGATCTCTCTGTGTATACTTGTAGTGAGTTTTAGAGTAACTGTACTGATGACCCTTTTGACTGACTGCTCTCTGGTGGGTTATGGCACAAAATATAGAATTCAGTGGACTTTCTACAGCCTAACAGGTATTCTTGTTGTTGGAAACCAGTAATACTTTACAAGGTATCACAAACTTCCTTATGGTATCTCTTGTCTTTTATTGTTGATTACACAGCAGTCATAGGCAATTTTAGTCATGTCACTGGTCCTTGGCTCCTTCCCTTTCTGACAAACTGGTTTTGTACTTGCAATTATAAGCCAAAATATTCTTATTCCTCTTCTTGTATTATTCTGGAAATGAAAACTGGAAATGTACTTATGCTGCTTTTTCTGTGTCTTTCTGAAGCCTTTGCCCAAAAGACCTAGCTGGCTTTCCTGAGGATCTTAGAAGTTAAAAAGTTCATGACTAGTTTAAGTTTCCTCAACAGGATGTTCCTTTAAATCTGTATTTGTTGTCACTGTGATCCACAGGCTACTACCTTTGTAGGAATGTGTTCTGATAGTGGATGATGACCTGTGGATCTCAGATGATGAGAAGAGAGATCATAATCCTTGATCTATCCTATAAAATGGTTTTCAAGCAGACACATTAAGACAGTACTGTGCATCAATTGATGAGATGTATATACGGATTTGGAAGCACCATAAAGATTGATGGTAGGCATATAATTACTTGATAATGTTTTACCAATTGTTTTGCATAGAGGAAGAGCTGGGAATAGATTATTTGCATCCTCATACAAGCCTTTAATCCTGGATTCCTATTCAAGATTAAATTTTAGGGTATA
This sequence comes from Chloroceryle aenea, assembly GCA_013399075.1. Classification (NCBI taxonomy): domain Eukaryota; kingdom Metazoa; phylum Chordata; class Aves; order Coraciiformes; family Cerylidae; genus Chloroceryle; species Chloroceryle aenea. The sequence continues at coordinate 48,039 of VWZY01008026.1, forward strand.
ACAATCTCCTCTGTGAGCTCTGTGAGTATTGACACTGTCTATCCTGAAAGACTTTTTCCTCTACCTTGTGACACATGGCCAGAGTTCACAGCACTTTATCACATGAGGTAGAACAGAACTATGTAAATAAAAGCCACAGCCTTGCCTTGCAGGTACGAACTGGAGCTGTCATGATCATTTAAAATAGTGTTGTAAGTTGCTAGTGATGTTTTAGAATGCACACCATCACATGTACCACTTCCTAACTTACATAACTCTACTTATATATCCAAGCAGACAAACTGCTTGGAGCTGTCTTCAGCATGGTGCTCCCATATGCTATGAAGATGATGGGTATGTGAGCACTGAGAATTGTGTGGCAATAGCCAGCCATAGCATACACAGTATGTACCTCTCTAAATTCACTCTGTGCCTAAAAGTAGGACTGTGCATTTCAGTTGAAATATATCACCTGTAAAATAGTACTTTTGTATATATATAATATCATGTAATTGTGCACACTGACAAAGAGTGTCATAACCCATCATTTTACATTATGGAAACATCTACTTTCTTTTCTTTGAGGTTGGAAAATGACAGTGAGGGAACTAAAATTTGTACACACCTTAGAAATGAGTTAGCAATGACTGCCTGCTGACCCTAAGCCCATGCACCTTCCACAAGGCACCTGATTTAATGTACAGTCAGGTAAGCCATGCTTGTGTGTAGACTGGGTATTAAACTATTCCAATACTTCACGATGGAAATATGGGTTAGAAAATTTTTTTCTGACCTAAGACACTACTCTTTGCAAGGGATGAACCCTTCTGGGCATGCACTGACTGCCAGAGTCAGTGATAAGTAATATAATGCTGCACTAAAGTCTTCAAACTCTGTTGTCATATTAAGGGCCAACCAGGTCCTTTAGGAAGTTACTTTATCCCAGCCTTCTGTTGCTAATCCCACTTCCCAGAAAGCCAGTTTCCAGAATGATGGATAGGCAACCAGATGATCCAGAACACATGGCACAGAAAGAAGGTGATTATTTAGTTACATGGCAAAATGGAGGGAATGCTCAGTATATACTTTACTGCAATGGCAAAAAAAAACCCCACAAAACAACAAAAAGGCATGAAAGGCTATGAAGATATGCCAAGAGCTCACCAAGGAGATTAAAGCTGTAGTTATGAAAAGGATGTGGTGTGATTTCAGAGGGTAGAAATTTCTATTAACTAAACAGACAGCTTTTATTTATGTGGTGGCTGTTGTAATTATCATCTGTGGGCAACGGCATTTGACAGAAGCAGAAGAAATGAAGTTGTGTGATTGGAAACCTATGTGCCATCATAAATGGCTGGCAAGTTTAATGACTATTAGTTACATAGTTTTACTCTGGCAGCAAGTAGCACTACGCTACATGAACATCCAAGTGTAGAAAACTTGTCTTTATTATGCCAGTTTACATCAGTATTTCTTCATTTATATCTTCTCTGCTGCTAAAATTTATTTCATCTATAGCATACAGACCAGAGTGGAACTTAAGGCTGTCTCCACAGGGCAAACACTTCTTGTACACCTCTCACAGAGTGCTGTATCTCGAAACACACAATGGGCAGCTGCAACTGCAAATATTAATAAATGGATTAGAATTTGTAGATGATATGCTAAAGCTTATGCATACTAGCAAACAAGACCTGTTTAGGATGCATGGGGTTAATGTGTCTACGTGCTTCTTTGAAATACATTTTGATTTTAGGAACAGATGCATGCTGTGGTCACATACTGAGAATCCTGCAAAATAATTATTACTGGGTTTTCCTAGTTACACAAATATATCAAATAATGCCTCATCATACAGAACCTATGATGCCTAATGCTAGAGGCTACCTTAGGTCAAACATCAAATGGAGCCAGTCAGCAACAAGTGATGGGATGCTTTTGATGCTTACCAGACATTTTCAGCATTGATGGCACTGATTTCAAAGCCTCTGACATCTCACATAGCAAGTCACAGGAATGGGTTAGACAGAATTGACTCACACATTACATTTTCTCATGAGACCAGTGGCAGACAATTCTTTGATTTACATGCATAAATCAGAGATGAATTTTAGGAGTATATCGCTCATTTAAATCTGTTTTTGTAACTGACATATGTTTAAATGGTCTTATGTGAACCACACTGTCTGCAGTCTGTGTAGTGTGAGCTAAGGAAGTACACCTAACATTACAGTGCTGGTGTATCAGTCACGGCTGTACCATTATACACAACAACAGGTTAGCTCTTCCTCAGATCCCACACAATAATACTGGATTTACAACATAGCTGAACACTTAAGTGGCCAGTGCCATTTGTCCCCTCTGCTGATAATAATGACTTTCCTTATGGCTCATCTATTTATACTTGTGGAAATAGTGGTGTCCAAATACAGTCTTGACAACAACAAAAGGTGACAGGGAGCTATTGTTCTGTAATAGCTGCTTCACACCTACTGCCACGGTGCATGGCTTCCTCCACCTCTGCAACTGGTGATAAAACTCAGGCCATGTTGTGGGAAGAGATGAGCACCAGGACAGAGCAAGCCCCTGCAGTCATATCCGTGCTCCTCAGGCCAGTCATCTTGTGCTATCTCTAATTTAGGCTGCTAATGGTGTGGTAGCTTGAATTTCTACTTTCTTAAAACTGCAGTGCCTGGAGCATTCACTGATCAGTTTGTGACGTCTCTTTTTTAAGGTTTGCCCTAGCAATGAGTCAAATGCAAAAAAAAAAAGTCTAGAATAGGAACATGATGCTTCCATTGCTTATAGTCAGACCTACTTTCTATTCTACGCACTTTTTTTCTAACCAACAAGCTAGAATTTGTTTCTATATAATTTGGTACCAAAAGCTACATTTAACTGACATTAAGATTGAGAAGTAAGAGCCCCCCCAAAAAGTTGTAAATTCAAAAATTAAGCCTTACACTCCATTCTTAACCAACAGTGCTAATGGCCCAGGAGTCTTGACCAAACAGCTGGGGAGGTGAAGTACACTTCTAAGAAAAAGTATAATTCTGCCCCTTACATTTGAATCTATTAACTTTTGCTATTTTCATTCACAAAATGAGCCTTAAAAAAATCTTTTTCTTTAATTATCCCCTCCCTTTGCCCCAATTTGAAAGAAGAAAAAGAACAAAAGTTCATAGGAAGATATAAAATATGTATTACATTTATTCTGGAGACTTGAAAGGGCTCCTTTGGAGCCATTTGAGTCTCTCCATCCCAGCCTATCCAGTAAATACATAGTTACATATTTTTTTAATGTATCTTTTGATAAAAATTCTTTTTTTTTGTCTACAGTCAAGAACCTTTTCATAGGTTTATACATTAAATGGCCAGAGGAAACACTGCCATCATCTACTCTGGCCTCTTGCATTACACAGACCATAGTATTCTGAAGATACACGACCCTGTATAGTCAGCTTGATCGACTGTAACTGATTAACACAATGCATATTCAGTTTTGTATTATTCCACAGTACAGATCATGACAACAGCAAGATGGAAATGTTTATTAAAAACTTTATGAAAAAAGTTACGGCACATGAGCAGGAACCCAGATTGCAGAAGTGAAAATATTTTCAATTTGTTTTGGTTTTTATTTTTAATTTTTTTTTTTCCTTTTTTTTTTTCTTTATTCTCATAATTATAGGCCCTGGTAGAAAAACAACTGTTTAAAAAATAACATTGTTGTAGAACTTTTACTCATTTGAGTTCAAAATGAGATCAGGCAACATCACTAATTTACTCTGAACTTCTATAATTTAAAAGTAGCCAGCATGTATTTGGGAATTACAGTGAACAAAATTGCTCCTACATCTTTTACTTAAAGCAAACCTTTATGACTGTATTATAACCTACTGAAAATAGGAGTATGTAATAGATATGCTCACACACTTTTGCTCTGCATGACATAAACATGCCAATATAGTATTTTTTCTCCCTCTCTCTGTATATAATATATATGCACTTTTAAGTAAAAGAAAATAGATTCAACAATCAATTCATCATGTATTCATGTACCTATGATGTACCATATACCAAGCACTAGACTTATCACACTTACCTTCCTGCATAATTAAAGTTAAATTCTCCAAATACAAACATTTTTGTTACCTTATCAAAGAACAACAGTCAACATGCTCAGCACTTCATCACTGTCAGGGAAACAGTTGCACAAAATATTAAAGCTGCCATGAAAGATATTCCAAAATCGAAGTGAAATCTTCAAGTGAATAAAAAAACAGATGAGAAACTGTTCTGACGTAATATAAAATAAGCTCTCCTACTGTAGAGGAAAACTAAATGCAGAATAAGTAGTGCTGGTAGTATTTTCCACCAACTATCCAAGGGACAAAATTGGAACAGTAACATGAATCATTTTTTTTATGTCTGTAGCAGAACATAACTCATAGTAGTTGGTTGACAATAAAAACCTCTCCATGGATCAAAATATGCATGTATGTGTTTGTGTGCACTTCCAAGTCTACAAACACGTACATACATTTGAATGTGTGACAAACAGGCAGAGAATTCCAAATTCACCAAATGAGCTGATGCACAGTAGATATCCTATGTCACTTAGCTGTCAATTAACCTCTATTTTCAGTAACAACTGAACTGAATTGACTAAATAATGCTATGGGCTGATACTGGTGCACTACTAACCTACAGTATGCAGTACCTCTACAAAACATCTCCAAAATGCCATCTGCATTGCATATTTCTTGTAAAACTATATCTTTTTCTAGTCTTCATTTTTGTTAGCCGTACATACGTCTATCTGTTTATGCTCTAAGAAATAAGTTTGCAATGCTTTATAGCATGCCACATATGTCCATAAAGTCCTCAAATCAATATAAAATCATGTCATTGAACAAAAAGGCATACTATTTTTTCATGCTATGCTCAATATAAATATAAATTCAAGGCAGTCAAGCTATCCATTACCAAAATAATAATAACCATAATATATACGTATATATACCTACACTCTCTAAAAAGTGATCCAGTTCTGTGGATTAAGAAACCAGTAAGAAATTGGTTGAAGGTAGTATAAAAGTCTCATTTTATGTAAAAGCCAATACTGGCCACTTCAAGTATTTTAATACTTTCCTATAACCTTTTCATTTATAACTAGCTATTTGTAGAAATGATAATTTTATACTGAAAATTGTATTCAAGTCAAATAAAAATTAACTTCTACTGTAGTTCATTTTTAGAGTGTGCATGTATACATAGCAAAATACCCTTCTACAGTTCTATCATAAATATTTTAGTTTATGTCAGTTCTTTTCTATGAAAACACTTCAACATCTTTTTTTTTCTTGAATTTTGGATAATGTATATCAGGCCTTTTGAGAAATAAAACTCATCTTAGTTCATTCGCAACACCAGATTCCCTTCAGATTGTGCCAGTTTGCAAGTTAAAGGTCAAAGATCAAAGACGTAGGACAGTACACTTTAAGGAAATTCAGACAGTGAAGCTGTTCACAGAAGACAATGTTTAACTTGGTAATGACAGTCAACAGGTCAATAATCAAATTCAAGGCAAGCTGTTCATTGTTGCAAAAGCTACTCCCCTCAAATCCTGGCTTTCATACAAAACCAGGTGTCTGACTTTTGGGGTGCATCATTCTGACCATCTTTAATAAGTTCACAGCCCAGTGACTGTAAAGCCTATCACTGCAAGAAGCAGCTCCTTAAATCAATAAAGAGGTCTGTCAGTTGCTGACTTTTCTCTAGGAAAAAAATATTGATACAAACCTGCTCTGCAGGTCACATGAAAATGACAATACCAATGTTAGCACAAACTACAGAGAATGACAAAATGCTCTGGTGGTCCCTTGGCTCTGTCAGCAATGCCATGTTTGGCTGAAGGCCAGAACTTTGACTAACCCTTTGAGAACTATGCTGAACATGCAAAGGGGTAACACGCTGGAGGATACTCATGCAGTATCAGAGCCATCGTTTCAGCTCTTCTTTGAATCTGTAGCTCTACCTCTGCAGAGGCAAAGGGAATTATCATGCAACACAGTTTAGAAGAGAAATTCAAGATGCTTAAGAGACTAACCTACAAAACTGTCGCCAGTTGAAAATTCTTAGTCAGTGAAAAATTCTTGGTAAGCGACAGAAGTTGTTGAAACAGATTTGGTTCCCTGAACCAGAAATTGGCTGGTAAATACATTTTGTTTTCTCTTTATGTTACAAATGCTTTTCTATCAGTAATGCAAATAAGTAAAAACACTCATTGGTAGTCACAGGAAATCTGTTTTGAAAAACTGATTTTCTTTTAAAACCTGTATTGCCCAAACACAATCCTAGAACTTAATGCCAACCAAGATTAACATCCACCAGACTCTTGGAAACGGATGCTTTAGTTCTCAAAGGGTTACACCACCGATGTAACACGAGCCTCAAGTTTCTCTAGAACATGACTGTTGCTTTAGTTCACTGAAATCCACACACTGATTTTTACCATGCTTTGGAATGAGTGCTCCTGACAGACCTATGGAAGGCCTGGGGCAGTTGGCTTGGTACAGCTTGGGAACGATTATACAGGAAAACCAACTAAAAATCAAACAAATCAATAAAAAGGTTCTGCTTGAATATAGTAATGACTAGAATGCGTTTAGAACATTGAGGACATAGCCCAGAGCAGCTGTAAAAAACACAAAATGTATGTATTATTAAGGCTGTTACTATATTGCAGATATTTTGGCCCCTTGTTTGTTGGAAAATGGCTGTCCGAACAGTCTGAAGTCCTGCGTGTCATCCGAGTCTCCCACCTGACAAAACTGGAAGCAGGAGTATAGGACTTTATCCATAGCAGACAGAAAGCAATCCTCTTTGGAGACAAAGCTGTTTTGGGTCTTCTCACTTTCCTGAAAGTTCTGTTGTGGGTTGGTTTGTTTTTTTCCTAAAAAAATTGACTTTCAGCAAAAAATTTTTCAAAGGGGAACAGGCCTAAAGGGAAAAATGTAGAAACACTGGAGATTTGTTGGTTTTTTTTTCCTCTTCATTACTTAATCCTGATAGTTTATAGGGCATTGAGCGTGCAGAGGAAAGGCCTAGAATCGAATGACAAAGAAAGACAAAGGACTGAAGAAACAGCAGATACTGTGTATCATGGAAGCTTCCCAGCCGAGCGAATCACCACTCATGCGTAGGACAGGCAACCCCCTGGGTTTTAAAGATCAGCTTTGTTTCAGACTGACAGATGCCTGCTCCTAGCTAGGAAACCGCATATCAGCTCTTGTGTTGAATCTCAAGTTACTACAAACTCCTGGGAGGGAAAGAAAAAAAACCAGAACCCTACATCACACCCACTCTTGCATAGAGCGTTTGCAGTACAGTATGTGGCGGGGTGTTCCTTTCCTTTTGAACTGGAACACAGTGTAAACCAAGACAAGGAGGCACAAGGCCAGGATGCAGGGAATGACAATGGCTATGGCTTTCACAGTGCTGGCTGTGTTGTCCAGTTTGATGACGATGTCAACGTCATCTTGAGGGCTGTGTCGGTCTTTATCGCGATCTGTTGGTCCATCACAACCCATAAAATCCTTGAGGATGGATCTGGGATAGCCAGGTTCCACCCTGAGCATCTGGTTATTGAATTTCCAGTACTCTTTTCCCTTGTAGAAATATGTGAAGCCTGAGGAAGAAAATTGCAATTATTGATGGTCATACAGGATCAAATAATGTCATCAACACACCAGGATTGAAACTACTGGTATCAAATGATTTTGTAATTAAAAGGTTAAACAGGCTTAAGGAATAGACTTCAGCTATAGGTCTTTCACATCGTTACAAATTTTGTTTCTTTACTGTTTGTAGAAAATCTAACACAGGAATTTTTGTATTGTTTTGTGTGGTTGAGGGTTTTTTTTGTCTTTTTTTTTTTTTATTATTATTTCAATAAACTGGGATTTTCTTTTCTTCCATTACTACAAGAAAATAAAGGCATTCCAGCGAATATCATCTTTGACAAACTGAGGTCCAGCTCATTTTTAATTTCACTCAAAACCTAACCAGAGTTGGAGTCCTCAGGGCCAGGACTTTAGAGCATCACAACCTCTTCAAGATGGGAAGTCTACTGAAATAAATTCAGATGTGGAGCTAGTCAGAAATGAGAAGTGATCCTCTTTCATGTCACATATCCTACTGCTGTACTTCAGAAGAAGAAAACTGCATGAAGTAACAGTGGCTTTGCCAAGAGAAAAGAGGTGTGACCAGATTTTTCTGCAAAGAGCTAGTACTCGATCATTCAGGCACATCCAACTAAACCTGCCTAAATGGAAAAAAAAACCACCCAAACAGCTTGACTCCTTGCCAAAAATCTGTATCACTTTATGATCCCAGCTAAAAAATTGGAGAAAATAAACCTTCAGGATGGGTGAGCTTCCTCCTGCTGTTTATGAACTGAATGCAAACAGCTGGATTTTTTGACTTATCTTCACTTTATAGACCTTGGTTTATTTCCTGCAGTACTAAGAATACTAAACCAGTGTGGGCACTATTTGGTGGTTTAACTGCTTCCTGAAAAGGTTGGTAACTGTCTATCTAGTATCTTTCAATTCTAAAAAAGTTATTTGATAGTATATATTGCAGCTCAAACTGTAGAACAGATCTTCAATGTCTAGTGCCACTTTTCAGAATATTCAGATGACTTGAACATTCTTCTGCATTAGCTTTTTAGGTAATTTTAATGGCCTACCTAGCCAATGAAAAAGTGTTATTTTACTTTCCTTAATCCTCTGCAGTTTTAGTATCTGAGAATGTGTTACTGTATCTACAGAAAGGCAGAATATTGGTTAAAAGGAGAAAAGAAAAGCACTGAGCTATATCAAAACAGTAGTTAGGAGCTTTGTTCACAAAATGCCTTCTATTCTGATTGGAACAAAGCAACAGAGAGGACTGTAATTCTTTAAATAGGATGAAGTTTAAAAGTTTTAGTCTATATATAAATGAAAAATACTGTAAAATGCAAAATTTCAGTGTTTTGAACCACAGCTTACCCTGTCTTTGCATTTTATAGAACAATGTCTTATTCTAATACATGTCTAGAGACCATGGAATAAATCTATATTCTTACATATATACAGAATACATATATACACACATCAGGGTACATATAAGTCAGAATACTGGCATTAGTTTGCATAAATTGTTATTATACATTGAAACATCAATTTAAAATCATATATTAAAATCAAAGCAGTGAAGGAATCACCAGCACCTATTGGTCCAGTAAAAATTCTTCAATCAGAGTAATTTTCCACTGGAAAACTGTTCAGGTAGTTTAAACTTTCCTGTCATTATGCTGAGGCAGGTACCAGGATAACAGTCTGTGGCAGTTGAAGGACTAAATAAACCACCAGAGAAGGGCAGCTTAAAGAGACTGAGTAGTTTTATTGCTTCTCGTGGCAGAGCAGGTGACCTTACATGACCATTGAAAGTGATGCCATCTAATCTGCTTGACTTACTGAGCCTGCTTTGGGAGCTTCTCCTTTTTCCAGGTGCTGAGAGTAGTGAGGGCTTAGCAGTCCCCAACATGTCAAACAGAAACTCAAATTAGGAGTAGTAGTAAACACAAGGCAAAAAAAAAAGTGCTTGGTGGGCTAATAAAGCAGACTAGCTCTAAAAATTGCCCCAACATCCACTTTAGCAGAATTTCTAATTGAGAGGTGAGATCTTCTATGCTTCTCTCAAGGCAGAAAGATTTCTCCAATCTGAAGAACTTTATGTGATTTCAGACTCCATGGAGAAACAGAAAGAAAATTTCTTCTTTGTCTCCTCCAAAGAGTTTGTACCACAGCATTAGAAGCCAAATCACATGGGAAGCAGCAGGGTGATTTTCAAAGATGTTACCTGTACCTTATCAAGTTCCTAGGACACTGACTCAGGATGCTGACTAGAGTAGGAAACTTCCTTATCTTTCCCACACCTCTTACTGCACAATGACCCCAAATTTTTGTGGACAGTGAAGGAAACCTTTCAGGATCAGACATATTTCAGGTGTTGAAGGGATCTGCATGGTTTACACAATAGAAAAGACAAAGGAAAGAAAAATTCTTCAAAATGAAATGGATTAACTGGAAGTTCAGATGTTCCCTTAAGAAGCTGTATCGTAAAACTTCCGTGTCAACTCTGCTTCTGCCCAAAGAACGGAAAACTGTTTCAGGCAAAATGGAATAAAATTCATTCCAACTAAGCTGTGGTACTTCTTATTTGCATCTGCTTTTGTTTCTTTCTCTCCTCATACAAACAATGGTGGAATTGTGAAGTGTTTCTTAAGACATCTATTTTCTTGATTTCAGGGAAAATTTCTTAGCAGTCTTCTTGGGAACTTTACAGTGTAATTTCCAGTCCCTCTTTCTACCCTGGGGCTGGTTTAGGCTTTCTGAGAAGCCCCAGAATGCCCTCTTTCCCTTCCACTTCTCCACAATCTCATGTCATGTTTTACCACCCTACTCATTCAAAAACAGATTATCAAAGCCACCGGAGTGAAAAAGAGAAGTGGCTTTGATGTAACCAATGAGTGCTCTGACTCTGCACTATTTTCAGACCCACTGGTCTGAGGGTTACAGTAACACAATTTTCATTTGTAATAAGAGACACATGTACCTGAGCTCAGTTAGAAAATTCACTATGGAGAATGCAATCAAGGGAAGAAGAAAAGAAAATAAAGAAACTCATACATACATATATATATGTTAAATACCTTTTGGATGTAAATCTTAAAAAATATGCTTTAAAAGCAATGAAAGGAATGAAGTTGAGATTGCATCCATTATTTTTGTCTGTACCTACATAATATTTGCTCCCATTTCCACATATATGTGTAATTGCTATTAGTTATCAGGTGTAATGTATGCAGAATATCATCTTGACTGAGCCACATTCCAGTTAAAAACAAAACAAAGAAAGAAATTCTAGTGATAGCCAAAAGACCAGGATTCAGAGAGGATTTCTGCTTCTGGATAAAACAGAGACAAAGCAAGGAAGCAATTATCCAGATTTCTGAAAAAAAACCACCCAAACATTTCCATGGTCAATTACTTGGAGGTTGAAATGGGAGGCTGAAATGGTTTACACAAGGAAAGAAATCCTTTTATCTGCTTTTTAAAAGGAAATTAAAATACTATGGCAATATATATGTGTGCTGCCTGAGAGGCAAACAATAAAAGCAGAAGCTACTAATAAATAAATCATAAATGCCATACAACAATGATAAATGATGACAAATGCATTTTTTAATTCTCATCAAAGGGTTTTAAACTCTGTGCAACTGAGGGTTCTGTCACAGGGCTCTGGCAGCCTGGCAGCAGCCCCTGGGTAGCACATAGGATGGAGGAGATTTTGGCTGCTCTCATTCATTTGGAGTGTGGCCAGTTGACATTCCGTGTTCCTGTAAGTGATGATGCTACTTGCTACAGGTAACAGTACTTCATCCTAACATCCCTGTGATCTGTATTTCTGCATCATGAGCTTATGACATCTTTCATTTACAGATACCTAGGGATATTTCTGCTTAAGTAAAGATTTTGCTTCTCTTTTCTAGTTGTTCAGAATGAAAGGAATACCTTCTAAGCTGTTGAAACAGCCAATACCTTGATAGATAAACTGTGTTTAGGAAGCTTGTTTTAAGAGGTTCTACAATTCATGAGAACAGAAATAATGAAATGAATTAAGCCATGAGAAAAATAAAGAATAGAACTGAAAAGTTCATGATACTAAATTTGGAAGATTTTTCTCTGTTACGTTAAATGATTTTCACAACAGCAAGGTCAACACCAGGAAATACTCTGCTTACAAATCAAGAATTCCTTCACTTCTTAACCTGAATGACACTCACTCTTCTACTACTGTGTCTTATGTAAAGAGTGTTAGTAAATCCAGAATTAGTTAAATAAACCAAGAATGTGTTTGCATACCATTTTCTTTGTGGACAAAGGCTCCCTGAGGAGATTCTGGGATACCTTTCCAAATTGTGATTGGTTTGGGATAACCAGGGTCCATGGATCTCATTTCTTCACTGTACCTCCAGTACCTGAAATTTTTTTAAAGGAAAATAAAAAAAAAATCAATCTATTTATTTCTTCTATTTACATATTTGTTTATTTTCATTTGTTTATAAGATAGAAGATGAGTAACTACATAGGTTTTTTTTTTCCTTCTCACATTTGCTGCACTTAACCCAAAATGAGATGACTTTTCTTCTTTTCTTTGAATAGACTACCAGATTACAAAGAAATCTATTTATAACTAGAAAACTGCTTCTTGTAAGGACAAAGAAGACAACTAAACCAGCATGGATCTCACTTACAATCACAGCAATTCAGATGCCTAGGACTTCTGCCCAGTGAAACAGAGAGAAGCAATATGCCCAAAAAGTACATTAATGTTTTAGATGACATTTTAATCTCACAAATTACAGTAGATTCAGATTAAAATGCTCTCAGCAATCTTAGTTTAACTCCTTATATGTATACATTACTGTAGCTTTTTGTTTCATTATCATTAAATGGATACAGTGTAATACAAAATTTAATCTGCTTCTGTGCCTTTTTACCAGCCAGACCTTCTCCAATTTAGAAAGCATGCAGCATGATTTATTTTTTTTTTTACAATTAAACTCAGCATGCAAATTCTAGGCAACCTGAACATGTAAGAAGGGTTTACAGCTGCAATATTATTTGTACTTAGAGATAATGTTGATAATTTCTTTGCCCCTATCTTATTGTAAACTGGATCTAAGAATTAACATACTGCATCTCTGTTACCTCTGTGTATCCTCATATAATATTTGGGTGAATTGTTTCATATTTTGATTGGCTCCACTAATTTAGAGCATAACAATTTAAAGAATAACAGTTTAGAGCATAATTTTCTTGGAGATTTTTTTTTTTCACCAAAATGTGAAAAATTACATTAAAAGGCAGCCACTCACCATTTCAGTACATTCAGTGTCTGAGAATATGTCACTTCCATTGATAATCTGGTCACTGCTAAAAACTTGACCTTTTTTCTAATTTAAATACATTTGACATCAGTTTTTAGAAATCCTTTATAATGTATCAGGAATGATTATAGAGAGTCCTTAAGAGGACCATATTTTGTCCCTGTGAAGGTACTTGATCAATTTGTCTTAATCTTTTTTATAACCAAAATGGTCTAAACTCCTCTGTATTTGTCCTTGGGGGGGGATTTCTCTGGCTTTAAATTTTAGATGAAATTAAAAGTTGGCAGATTTCAAGTGGGTTAAGTTTCAAGTTCCATTTAAAAACATTTGTATTTATTTTTTTCTTTCTTAAGTATAAATTATTTTTATAGCCTGATTATTTAATTTAGTCCCATATGCATCAGTAACCAGCCAACAAAGCAATGCTCTTTAGATTGTGTTACTGTAGCTGAAAGACTGATACACTTACAGAAGGAAGGGAAAGTAAATGAAAGTTCAGTTCATGGCTTTAGAAAAAGGGAATGTAAAAAACATTTGCTAAAACATATTCTTTCCTGTGTCCAGTCTTATTTACTTAATGATATTCTGGACTATGGGATGACTAAGTTTTATGAAGAAAAAAAATATTTGTTTAAACTTTCAAGTATAAAGCCCAGTCACACCAAACTGAGTCATAAAACAAGGCCATATGTCAAGAAGTGCAGCAAACCTGTTATCACCTTGTCCTGCACTACTCAATTCTGGCAGGAGTGGAACAAGAGAGGACAAAATGATTTTTGCAGTCGTGTTTTGTTCCTTCTAGGTTTCACACAATTATTTGGAATAATTAATTGTGTAAATGGGTAATATCAAATATTAATGATTATTATCCATATATGAGCTGCTTTAGACATACAAGTATTACAATACCATTTACTATTTGAACTTTGAAATCTTTTTACTGGTTTGGGGTTGATTTATTTTTCATTTTGTTGCCAATATTTGATGGTTTGTACTCAATTGTTCTAACTTTTTAAAGGCTGTTCCACTGTTCTGGGACATAGACCTCTAGATTCTACTCTGGAGCACTTTGACTACAGAAACAAAATAAGCATACAGATCATTGAGTTACATAAAGGGAATAAACTTTGTTATTTTGATGCTGGCATAACTTTTTGGTTCCCTTTCATTCCTACCTCCTGCCACAACTTCTTCAGGAAAAAATCTACCCCTACAGTATAGACTTATACATACTACTAAAACCAGCAAGGAGAACTCAACTCCTGAAAATTAACTTACACCACAAAAATTGTACTTAGTTATCTAATTTCCTTAGCATGAGTGTTAGGAATTTATTAATTTATTTAAAAATCTTTAATAATAAAATTGATCCTGGCAATCTCTAGTGCAATTTTAAAGCACAGCTAAAAAATTATCAGCTGTAGTGTGCTAAACATGTTGTATGATGTGCATGTGGGATAACCAAATCCAAACCATTCCATGATTCTCTGGGATTCTATGAATACTCTTACTGTCTCAGATTCCTAAGTACTATAAGTAGTCATCATACTTTTAATGAAACTAATATAGTCTTTACAGATATTAATAAAGAATACTTTGTCTCTGAGCACTCAGAATTGTGCAGTGAAACATCAATCAGCAAACAGTCACATTCTGAAAACCTGTAAAATCCATCATTCAGATAACTTGAGGAGTTTCAAAAAGTAATGAGTTCTCTTGACACCTCAATAAAGCAGACAAATACTCTTTCCCTTATTTTTACAGACAGGGAAATGAAGACACAGAGACACTAAGTGACTGGTACAAGTCCTTTTCAGGACTGGACAATAACTTGGATTTTATGATTTTTTGAGTTATTAATCATAAAAACAAGTATCTCTTGTGAAGGGAACAGAAAAATTTATTTAAAAATAATTCCTAGGGAACTGTTCAAATTGTTCTCCAGCTTCCTGGTTTAGCTGTCTTTTCTCTTTCTTACCTCATTTTTAAATAGTAGCAGAGAAGTAATTTTCATTGACCTTAAAAATGAAATACCTTGCTTATGTGCTAGGGTTTAGAAATGCAGATAAAAAGGAGGAGGTAAAAACATACATAATGATATTACTTTGAATATTTAAATCTCTCACAACTGTAATTTGCCTGTTGACTTCTAAAACATAGGTTTTCCACTGGATGAGAATATATGCATTTCAGTATATTCACACAAATACAATTTAGGTTATAAGAAATGTGAAAGCTCTATGCCATTCCATGCAGAAGGAGTTAATTTCTTCCCTAGAAAATGAACTAAGTGGCCTGACTTCTTTAGGGGAATAGAGGAAAAGTTTTAACAACCTTAGCAGATATCCACCTGATATTCTGCTTCCCTGCAGAATTCCTATACCAACCTATCTCCTTTGAAGAAATATGTTTTCCCAACATCTTCCCACCAAATTGCTGAATCAATGCCATGAGAAGGAATTCCGCTCCCGAGCGTTACCAAGTCATGAGGATAACCTGGCTGAAGAGTTGTGTCCTTGAAAACCCAGAACTTGTTACCTGTGCAAAAACATATATATACACATACATATATATCTCTGTTAGTCTTCAGTACTCTCAGTATTAATATTAATACACTCCCAAGAAATAAGTGGAACTCCCAAAGGACTGTAGTTGTTCTGCCAAACACAGTGAAATGAAAAATGTTCTATCACTGCAGATAATGCAAAATTAAATATGCCTTACAGACACCTTGCATTCAATAATCCCAGGGAATATTTTGATTCCAACTATATAGGCATCAAACCCAGAATGAAAATAGGCATCTCAAGAGGCTGTGTGGTTGATAATGTAATATATTTACAGCAACACTACACAAACTGTTTTATGTTTCATGGGGAAAGAAGAGTGAATTTTAAGGCAAAATGAAAAAAGAAAACATATAAATAAATAAAAAATATAAAGTCCTATCCTCACAGAAACCATATAATTCTGTTTCTCTGTACCCTCCTTATCCTCAATAAGTTAAATTATTTATGAAGAATGAATATCTTATTTTTAAGTGACCACAGAATTTCTCTGGACAGCACTGCTCAGATATTAGGGGTATGCATGTCTATTGAAGCAGCAGTTGCAGCAGTGTTTAGTAGTATACCCCCCCAGTACCTGCTTTGGGAGGGGATGCTTTGTGTGCTCTCTAGTAACTGGATAGTTTCCCTCACAAGCCCACAACTTCACTTTCCAGCTTCAGTCTGCTCTAATTTCCTAGCCAAGCTCTTCTTCTGCACTGAATACATCACGATTATCTCACCTGGTCCATCATCTCATATGAAGTGCCTGTTGGATATTTGTCTGTCCATTGAGTGTTGTCCTCCAGACCCTTTACTAGGGCCTTCTCAACATCCTGTGCCTTCTGTCCTATTCCTGCAACTGTTTTCTTCTTTTTACATTTTTGCCTTCTTCTATTTCTTCAAAATATACTTCTCACCTGTGTCCTTTCAGTAGAGACTTCTCTTTCAAAGTCAGACAGCTCTGGCTGAAAAAAGAGAATAAAGATCCTCATATGCCCCCTAGAAATAGGGAAAAGGGAGCATATTTGCATTTTAGTACTTCTCTGAAGAGTTTGCTCTGAGTACTGTCTTCTCTTTGCTTTATGTCTCCTAGCTCACAGGGACAGTCATTCTGAGCTAGACTTAAGGAGAAGATACTTCTGACATCGTGTAGCACTTTCTGTGTTATAGAAGGGTCTAGAGAAGATCCATGAACATACATATTGAGTTTGCCTGTTGGATATTTGTCTGTCCATTGTTTTTTTATGATGATGTTTAAAGTGTAAGGGGAAAAGTTTGAAAATATATTTTGCTCAAACTCATTTGGAAAGAGATCCCAAGAAGTAAAATGATGACTGTTCATATTAGCCATCATACTTACCTGTAAGGCTAGGCAGGCAGTTGCCCACTTAGGAGGTTAAGGCACTGTGCTGTTTAAATATTTTATAAGAAAATATAATATTACCCAAAAAGATCTAGGATCAGGCAGTCACACAAAGAGGGAAAATTCAGACAGCTTTTTTTTGTAATTTCCCTGTTTGTACTGTAGTGATTTAAATAATCTTTTCATTTTAACACAGTTTAAGTAGAAGAAGGGTTATAGTTTGTGCACTTCCCATAATGGGTTGGTTTCCAGAGTAAATTTTTTATCACTTCTTTACAGCTGCTTGTCACCTACTTCCAAGCACAGACACTAAAGTTTGCTCAACAGATACATCCTTTCCTCCCCACCAGGTGAAAGAAGAAAGGGCTTAAAGAATGATGATGTACAGAACCATCTGAAGTACTGAAAAGAAAAAGACATGGAGCTCTATGAAGAACAGCCATGGAAAGTTGAGGTCTGCATTGACCTGGTATGAAGGTCTGTGCTTGCCTGACATTTACCTTTACTGAGATCTCTTACAAAATTCACTCATAGGGCTTGATTATGACAGAGGTGAGCATCTTCAGCCATTCACTCTCCCTCCTTCCATGTAGTTTATCCTTCTGCTAATTCACGCCTGGACACAGAAAGCTTCAGGCAGCAATGGCAGTTTCAAATGCAATGATAAGTCCTGTGGTTTGGACCTTAATAGTTGGTACTTAGGGTGTGAACAGCAAATGGCATCCAGTGAATGGTGCTGAGCCAGCTCATTTCTGCTTCAGAAGATCATTCAAACTGACAGCTGTTGCACAGCATTGAGAGGCACATGCTGTGATGGATGCTATTGCTTTTCTCTGTGCCTCACAAGGAATCAAAGTAACAGAATTGTTAGGAATAGATCATTATCAGTCACACCCAATGAGTCAAATTTAGCTATTAAACAAGATCAGGTCAGATCAAAATAAACAAGGGTTGAGCACACACCATTATATGTGACAGTACTGCCAAGCCAGGTGTTTGTTGTATATTCAAATATCCTGAAGTAGGAGGAAAGTGTAGATGTGGAATACAAGATTTAAGAGAATAAATTATTCTTCAGAGAATTTCTTACCAAGCAGCAATTTCTTTCTGGGTAAATAGAGAAAAGGTAAATTGAACTGTGTTTTATGGAAACAGTAGGGCATTGAGAGCTCTAACATCTGTGGGCAAGACTTCTATTGATTCTAACTAGAGGGAATTGTACTTAACATTTGCTTTGTAAAACATGTTTAGTCTGATCCAACTGTGTTGATTGTTAAAGGGAAGGACTGTATATAAGAAATCCAAATGTTCCATCTGGCTGACAGTTTTCACTTCTTTTTTTTTTTTCCCCAGTTTGTTTGTTTCAGGGGTTTGTAGGTGGTTTGTCAATGGTTTTGTCATTTTGGGTTATTTTTCTGTTTAGCTTCTGTCCCTTAGCTGTAGGAAAGTGAGTGGCTGTTGATCAGAGGATTTCCAAAAAGTCAGAAAAAATGAAAAGCTTTCAAAGTCAAAACCAAACATTAGGAGGAGTTAAAGCTGCAAATCAGTGCACAGTCAGCCTGACTGTGATGAGAATTAGCTCTTTTTATTTCTAATACATATTCATGAGTTTTAAAATACATTAAAAGTGAATGCTTAAGTCAGTGTGCTTTCATTTAGCTTATATTGAACTTCCACTAGTAAATAGTCAATGCACTTCATTAATTATGATTATAATGGAAATAAAGAATATATGACAAAACTAGAGTATTGTTTGATCCTGCTTATAGATAACTAATGCATGTTCAGAGTCCTATCCTCTGCTCTTGGCAGAAGTGACCACTATATTTATTTTACAAAGTTGTTTTTTAAGGTCTGGTGGGTGGGTTTGTTATTCTCACAGAGAATAAAGCACCACATGTTTCATGAAGTCTGGCCAACCTTCAGAATGTTTCAGCTCTTTACTTTTATTCCCTACTGTAGGATCTAGGATAATAACAAGAATGGTTAGGTCACAAGCTGAGAATGAAGCAAGTGATAAAAATGTCCAATTGTCTTACTTTTTGCAATAATTCTTTGCCAAATTACTATCCAGGATGAAATGCCTTCTCACTAGTATCCCCAAATTACTATCCAGGATGAAGTGTCTTCTCACTAGTATCCCCAAATTACTATCCAGGATGAAGTGTCTTCTCACTAGTATCCCCAAATTACTATCCAGGATGAAGTGTCTTCTCACTAGTATCCCCAAATTACTATCCAGGATGAAGTGTCTTCTCACTAGTATCCCCAAATTACTATCCAGGATGAAGTGTCTTCTCACTAGTATCCCCAAATTACTATCCAGGATGAAGTGTCTTCTCACTAGTATCCCCAAATTACTATCCAGGATGAAGTGTCTTCTCACTAGTATCCCCAAATTACTATCCAGGATGAAGTGTCTTCTCACTAGTATCCCCAAATTACTATCCAGGATGAAGTGTCTTCTCACTAGTATCCCCAAATTACTATCCAGGATGAAGTGTCTTCTCACTAGTATCCCCAAATTACTATCCAGGATGAAGTGTCTTCTCACTAGTATCCCCAAATTACTATCCAGGATGAAGTGTCTTCTCACTAGTATCCCCAAATTACTATCCAGGATGAAGTGTCTTCTCACTAGTATCCCCAAATTACTATCCAGGATGAAGTGTCTTCTCACTAGTATCCCCAAATTACTATTCATGCTCCTTTTTTTTATTTTATTTTTTTATTCTCTATTTCCCACATTAAGCTTCTGTCATTTCTTTGCTCCATGATCTGCCACTGCAGTAAATCAATTTTTCAAAATAAAACTGTCAGGCAGTGAGATAAGAGCAACTGAAAGTTATGAAGATGGCACAGGTACTATGAGCTTTACAGCAGCCTTTCTACTTCTACATTTGGTTCACCGTAAGATTCAACAGTGCAGATGGCTCAACAATTTCATTTTTAGCACCATATAAATTCTCCCAGGTAGGCAGAATAAATATGACTATTCAACCTCCCTCATTAAAAAAAAAAGAAAATAAAGTGTCTTTCTGGTGCCATCTTTTTATCATTCAGCATGGATACCATCAGTGAAAAAAAAGAATGTAAACAGCTGGTTTTTATAGCAGCCATCCGCCAGATTGTTATGTGTTTTATGAGCATTATGAGGCAAACAAGGCAGGCCAAGTATCTTAAGCCACCTGAAATGAGCAAGCATCAGTTTGTTCTACAAGCACACTACTGAGTTTTTGCAATTGTTTTTCCTTGCGTGAATAAGTACGATTGAAACAAAAAGCAAACAAAAACCAGACAAAACAAAACCAAAGACAAAATGTTAAAATCAGTTGAAAAAAAAAAATCAAACCCAGTGAAATTTCAAACCCAAAGACACTTCATCCAAAAGTCTTCAGTGTGATTCAGCTTGATTTTCTACAGAGACCTAACACATTACCTGTGATTTCACAGGTTCCTCTAGAATTATCAGATTAATGTCAAATAAATATAAATATACTGATAGATTTTAAGAGTAACTACATTTCTCATAGCAAAACCAAAGACATTTCACAGGTTCATAAAAAAATGTTCCATCCTGAGCTGCCATCTTCCATCTTTTGCAAATGCCTCATTTGTTACGATGCAACTCACATTAGAAAATAAAAAAAAGTTAGTTTTTGAATACTTTTAACCTTTAGTAATCTATATTTCTAATACTGTAAAGAACTTGTCTACTAATATCATGAATCCATCTGTATGTACAATCTAATTTAATTATCTAATGATAATTAAAGAAAGAAATAAAGATCTAAATCTGTTTTAGAATTTAAGTAGATTGTTTCAAATTTGCTTTCTGCCACCATGAAAGACAAGGACTGAAACAAATAAAATAGGGCATAGATTATTGAAAATAAATGAGATTTGTGAATTTCTAAAGAGATAAACAGAATGCTTCAATCTGGGATGGTTCACAAGGTCTATCCTGAGTACCTCTTAAAAATGTCACTGGCCTGAGTATTTTTTATCCTGACCTTATGACAGGGTAGGCAATTAAGGAAAAGCAAGGTTGCAATTACCCCCTAGCAATCACAGATGAGTAAATTGGCTTACTCCTTTCTTCAGCTTCTTCAGAGAGTAGATACATTGCTCCACAAGTATGAAAGGAGGAGTAAAAATGAAGTCACAGGACATTATTTCACAGTAGTAAAAAAGCTTCCAAAGAGTGAAAGAACACAATGGAGATGGAAGGTGTGCCTGGAAATCTCCTTCTAGAGCTTCCTTCTTTTGACCAGTTTGAGACTGGTAAAGCACACCGCCTGGATAACATGTTCTACTTGGTCATCATCTTAGCAACAATCAACTTGTCTATTTTTAGCACTTTTGGGGGGAAGACTCTTCTCCCAGCAAGAAATGTTGTGAGGGAATATTGAAAATGAGACAATGACTCCTACCTACAGACAATTTATATGGACTTCTGCAATCATGTGCTGCAAAGCAGACGAGATCCTTGGTTAACAGGAATTTTCAAGGACACACACACAAAAGTTTCAGCTGAACCTATGATTCTGTGGCCATGGAAAAATGTGAATTACACTGTTAAAAAAACACTGTCAGGTAGATACTGGAAATCATGAAAAGGAAGAGGCAGAAAAACAAAAATTCAGAAAACTTGCACAAGGAAGAACAAGGATTTTGACCTTGGCAAACAAAGGGACAATACATATGTCCCTGGAAAGACAATGGAAGGAACTTTGAAAAGCAAGCAGGTGAAGAGATGCCTGCAACAGAAAATCCAAGCATCATATGCTATCTGCTAGAAACCACAAAATGGTCTGGTCTGAAACCAGAGACTCTGAGCTGGGGATGGGGAGGAAGGAAAAGAACACAATATTCTGAGTGCAATCCTGCTGCTTCTGCTTGCTTTAATTAATGCTAATAATTTAATTTCCCAGGTAGAAAATAGAGTAGTTCCTCTCCTCCTCCTCTTTTTTGTTATTTATAACCTACAGACTACAGAATCCACTCACTCCTCTAAGACCTAAGAGGAGTCAGTCAGCATTGACCGAAGAGTTAAATAATAATAAAACATATTCTGAGGTCACTGGAAAGGAAAAGAAAGCAGGTATAAGAGTAAGCTTGATCATTTCTGAGTGAAGCTCAGGTAATGGATCCCAGCATTATCAAGGTAGAGGTCTGGAAGGCACAGGGTATCTCCTTTTTCTATGTAGCAATGATGAGCAAATGAATATCTACAGAATAATAGTTGTATCCTCCCATCTCCCTTGCACCCAAAAATCAAGAAGAGGGATCCAGATTTGGAGGTATCTTGATCATGATTCCCCATCTTATCACCTCCTCGGAGTTTATGGCATGAAGTTTATATTATGGCAACAGAAGTAAAAGCATATGGTGTATTGAAGTCATGAAAATAGAAAACATACTATATGGAATGTGATTTTCCTTATGACTCACACAGAAAATACAATTTCCCTATTAGTAAAACATAAACTTCATCTTCACTATTCTGTTAAGCAGTTTCCTCATGTTACTAAACATTTTTCATTTAGCATTCCCAGGATGATGTTTCCATAGTGAAAGAAATGCTGTTTCTATCTCCTTGTTAATGATTCCACTTGTAAAAATGAAGTAATTTTTGATACAACAACTTTAAAAAAGAATTCTACTTTTTTATAATGAATGAACAAGTGATCACAACACTAAGTAGCTGAATCATCTTTCCCATATCTATTCAGTTTCTTCTTCCTTCTCACAGATTATTATCTTATAAAACATACTTTACATAGTTTTATTCTTTTGTTGCTAAATGGATATTTATTTGACATATAGTTTAATTTTCTCATCTAAATTAGAATGTTTAGCAACAACTCAATCCATACAAGATCTTTTCTGGAGCTTATGCTTCTTTAAAAATACTAAATACACACCTATGAAAAAGGTAGTTATTTTTCCCACCTGAAACTCTTAACATCTCAGTTCTCACATGAAAAAAGTACAATGATATATATGCAGCACAGATGCCATTTAAATATATGCAAATGTCATTTGTTAAAAAAATAAATAAATAAAAGAAGAGCAAAGAGAACCACAAAAAACCCACCCCCAAACCAGTTTGTAACTGTGTTCATTCTTGCTTCTTAATCCACATTTTTCAAAAAGGATTTCATGGCAGATCACTGCATTGCTATGTCTCTTATTTATACTTCCAAATTTTTACTGCATATGTCAGTACAAATGGTCTGATACTCTGAAGGGTGCCAAAAATAAGAACATGGAACTCATATGCTCTTCATTTTGCTACCAATTTGCAACACGATTTACAAATCATTAGTAAAAAGAAGCAAGGTATGTTCCAAGAAATCATCACAGACAAAAGCATTACAGAAAATCTTAACGTCTCTTCTTTGCTTACCTTTAAAGAAGACAAAATTCCCTTCACTGTTTTCATAAACTGCATCAATGCTGGGAGGCAGTCCCCTCCAGAAGTAGGTAATCTGCATGGGGTATCCATCCATCACCCTGTTGTTTCTGACTCGCCAAAACCACTGATCCTGGAAACCAAAGAGATGTCTCTTACTATGCTTTGAGGCATTTAGATGCATTCAATTGCTGCCTTGAAAACACAGAACAACCTATCCTAGCATTTTTAAAGCATGACCTTTCACTGTTTGCATAGCCATCTTGGCATTAGCATTCCTGTCACAGCCACACATTACAAATGCATCAGAACTAGTTTTTCCCTGAGGTGGGAATAAGCTACCCACGTGCACAGTCTGTTTGCTGTAGATAGCCTTCAGCAGAACACACAGCGTGCTGTATGGGATGATGGAACTTTCTCAACATTACTCCTGTAAGGGGCCCAACTTAAATTTGTCTACTGACTACAAGGGCTTTTAGATCAAACCATATGCCATGTGTAAGCCTAATATAATGGGACTACAGACAGGCTTTGAAGATCAGCTACTCCTGCAAGTCAGTGTTTTCTCAGTGCTTGCTACCAGTGCAAGGTGGACAGGTAAAGCATTAACATTACTACAGACAGATAAAGCTATAGCATTACGACAGACAGATAAAGCTATAACATTACTACAGACAGTTAAAGCATTAACATTACTACAGACAGATAGAGCTCTAACATTACTGCATCAATCTGGTAAGAGCTATGCTTTGATGACAACTTTACTGTGGTGAAGATTTGCAATCTTTCACTGTAGTATTAAAGAGAATGGTTAATATTGCAGCCAGTTATAGGTGATAAATCCAGTGTCCTGGTAAATCTCTCTTATCTTGTCATTTTAAATGGCTTCTCCCTGGGGGTTATGCTATTGCTTTAAGCAAGAGTCATACAAAAGTTGCATTGTTGAGGAATGAGGAATGTTTAAGCACAGGGATGAGTATGTGACACACTAGGTGTGATAAAGACATTGCTATTGTACCTCTTCTGCTCTCATTCCAGTTCGTCCAATATCTAAAGGTGGAGGATGAGTAAGCAAGTATTTAACTTTTTACACACACTTTATCCATTTTTGCAGCTTTAATATTATATAAAAAACCCAAAACACCTAAATGATAAAGGAAGTGCTACTCTGTCAGATAACTGTCACAGGTTTACATAGCAGTTCAGCCTTCTTTCTGTATAGGTCAACTTGCCAAGCATAGCAGCCCTGTGCTCTTATGGGAACTGGAACAGCTTAAAGAGAAGATTAATACTTTGCAGGAGCAGGTTTGTGATGAACTATATTAATTATCTTTCCAAACCTGAGATCACAGCTCTCTTGAAGTGTTTATCTTTCCAATGACTTACTAATTCATACAAATATAAAACTGCTCAATATATTTATAAAAATACATCTTAACCATCTGCATAAATGAGTTTAAAATTGGAAAAGTTGATTCCTGTTAATCCCCAAATGCTACAAAGAAATAAGGCTACTACTTCTATACTCATGGTACTAGATTACTCTTCGTTGAGTAACATAAGTACAAATGATTTGACTGGATTTCTATGTCATATATGTTATATTTATATTCCATCCTGAAGGATAATCGTGAGCATAACATACCCTGCTCTCTCTTCTGCTGATGGAATCCTCTAGACACCTTATTTTCCTGCTCTATTTTCAGTAGATTTACATGCTATTGCAGTAGTGATGAAGAATGGAGCACTGTGCATCAGTAAGGACCCTACAGGTTTCCACAGCACTAAAATTTTGGACATGTATAATTTTAGCATTTTTACAGCCTTGTTTAAAGAGACAGAACATGCACCTGATTTGCCAATGGATGTATTCTTAGAGATAGCCAGACCAACAAGAATCAGCAACTCTCTGGATATGTCTGAGAGCAGAAGTGGAAGTTTGGATCATTTATAAGATTGGGCAAGGTAGGTGCTGGCACAGGTTGATAGAATAATTTGCTTATGTAAATTTAATTTTCCTGGCTAGCTTTCATATGAACATACTGGACTCAATGGTGTTAAGGCTGCCAGAGTTCAAACTCTGGAACTCAAGAAACTCTAGCATGTGGCAGTAAAGAATGCCAAGGATCCTTCTGAGATCAGATCAGATGGGATAGGTTCTTCTTAGAGAAGGAATGAATCATTTCACCACATGTAATTCAATGCACTCAATTTATCTTAAATGAAGTTATATTTACCAGAAATTTTATCATCTACATTTTGATAAACAGGCATAACTACTGAAAATGTGTTTTCAACACAGGTCAGCTATTACTGAAAATCAAGAGAGGCATAGTCCAAGAGAAAGTGTGTTCACTCTAAAAAAGCTCTTTCACACTTTCACGCTTTTTTCACACTTTTAGAGAAAAACTGAACAGCAATCATATGTAAATCTGCACTGTCAGTGAAAGCTCTAGGTATTTTTTCTTGTGCAAATGTAACTCTAATTAAATGAAGAGATGAAAGTAGGGTACATTGTGCATGATCATAGCAAGCACATTCCTCACAAAAGCACTACTTTAGTAACATCTTGGAGAATCCTGAATGGAAGAGTGTATTACAGTCCAAAATTCTGACTTATAATGAATGATATTTATTCTTTATTGTTAGGCAGAGTTTCTTCCTAATCTTACAATAAACTGACTTTAGCTTTTTAATGGCAATTGTGTTAAATTGTTCTTCATGTTTGATTCTATGAACTCATTCAGCAAAGTTTCTAAACGAAAAATTTATAACTTTCCTTTTATTTATTTCTATTTGATGCTGGTAAGCATTGCTGCCACCTCATTTTTATTTTTATTTTTTTCAGATGAACATTTAAATCTACACTCCTCTAAGTAATTAATTTAAATTTTGGTATTTAAACATCTTAAACTTCTTTCAGGTTCCTTAAGGGACACAGATGATGGATAGGAGAATTAAAAACAATCTCCAAGTTTTTCAGTTCATCCATAATACACAAAATAGTGGAGATTTTAGTGCAAAATTAATGGAGCTTTCTTCTCTCAGCACCTCATTTTCTCCCACATCCCTGGACCAATAACCATTGCCAACAATAAAACATTCATTTGCTACAAAATCTCTAGAGCATTGCCCTTTATTTTATACCTAATGAACTCTATCTGCACTTCTGTAACAACATGTGACACTGATTCAGAGGTCCAAATAATACCCACTAAACAAAGACTGCCCCATGTGACAGATGTTCTAAAAAGAACTACAAGGAACTGGAAAGAAGGAAAAAAAACCCAAAACCTTTCATGTGGTAACTTTTGTAACTACTTAGAGATGAAAATTAAGTTGACTTTAGCAGAAATTATGTTTTGTGCTCGTTTTACAAGGAATTAAAACTCCCTGTAGTTACACAAGGCAGGAAAAGATTGAAGTCAGACAGTGGGAGAGGAAAGACAAAGATAAATCATAACTGTAAATTATCATATTTTTACTTTGTTTATAAAAATGTGGGTGAAACTCCCAGTAGTTTGTGAAATACTCTTGCAGTGTACAGCAAACATCTCTGTCTGAACTTCTCGGTCAATACTGAGACTCTGACTTGATGTCAAAGTATATATATAGTGCTGTGAAGGGTATTACACCACCAAAACATCAAATGAGATGCAAAACTGAAAAATTTAAGCTCTACACCTGCTAGAGAGAAAGGATTTACTCCACAGGATCACTGCTTGGCCTATTTCATTTCCAAAAATAGGCAAATAAACACAATACTCCAGCCCTAAATCAATGGTAAACAAATGCTGAAGACCAGTTAATACTGTAGCTTAATATTATTGACAAAACACACCAAAGTTTTGCATTGTCTTCTTCCAAAAGCCACCTCTAACCATGTGCAAAAGCAAGCTTTTGTCGATGGAAGAATAAACATACCCAGCAACTATGCAGAGCAGGTGAAACACTAAGACAAATGAGTATCCATCTATTTTTTTCCCCCATCTGAGTATTGCAAATATCATTTAAAAAATCTTGATCAAATATAGAAAGCACTTTTCCACATTTACTTCCCCAGTTGATGTGAATTTCACTAGGGGATTTCAATGATGGTAACACTGGGCTTGCAGCTTGTGGGATTAAAGAAAGGCTTTGTTCCTGCTCCATTTGGGGAATTTCACTATTTCTTTAATAACAGACATTTTCAACATTCCAAATTTTGAATTTATAGCATCTAAATCAAAGGACATCACTGCACAGAGCAGGAAAAAAAAATGCTTTTCAGCAACTTTCTATGAAATAATTCTCACAGAGAAGAAAAAAAGAGGTTATACTCCAGGGGAATTAAAAGTAGAAAAAATATTAGCATAATTCAGCTATGAGAATGATTGCTGAAATTATTTTTCTTTCCTGTTTTGCATTTTTTTTCAATATAGAAGTTGCAAGGAAACTTATAGATTAGCCCTACCTCATTTTCTACTTAATTCCACAGCAGAAAACAGTTGTTTCTAGTGAGACCAGCATCAGACATTAAATGGATGCTACCAATCTAGCTCAATTTAGGTAACAATTAAATAAATAGGCTATTTTATACACAGACAGAATGCTTTAGCTCAGCTAATTATTAAGCTGATTCACATTAAGAACAAACAAATCTCCTCTAAATCTACAAAGGACTGTGATCTGTTCATTAAGAGATGAATGCATAATACACTCAAGATGACTTATTTGAACTATTAGAAACAATTCATCTTTCCAAATGTGTTTGAGAGTGTGGTTGGAATAGGGTAAAAATGTGGTCTAAGAACCACTGTGAGAAGTTAGAGAATTTAAAACAGCTCAGGACAATCTCAGCACCTCCTATGTTGAGATCCTGAACCTCATGATCATCTTCTCACCATCTTCAAACCAATGGATACAAAACCATCACCAAATGCTATTGTTAGTTCTATTGCATTCCCAATTACACTTCCTTGATGCAATTTCTTAACCACTGTTAATTACCATGTATTATGGGCATCGAATTGGACACTGAAGCACTCCACCAGACAAATTAAAGCCATTGTTTGTTATGATCCTATTCTTTTCTTAACACATTAATGCTAATCAAAGCCATGAGCAAAACAACTAATTGCAACAACTCAGTAGGAGCATGTAAAAACCTAGTAAACTCACCCATTTCTTTTTTATGGGGAGTGCTACACTGAGCTTGCTTTAAAGTGTGTCTCTTCAGCTAAGCCACTGATATGAAAATTTCACTGGTGTAAATACATTTTCAAGCATAAAAAATATCTAGTTATTTTCACTAGGTAATCTTTGCTTGTAGTAGAATATGTCTTTTTCTATTTGTTTTTCTATGTAACTGGCAAAGCAATGACAAGTAATTTACTCAAGGTCAAAAATGGCCATGCTTTTCTTAAAATCTACATTCTTGATTTCATATTCTGAGTGCTAACTATTGACCTGAAGAGCCTCTTTTGCTCATTTGAGATATGTGCAAAACTTTTTCATTGCTCATGCTGAAATTTATAGCTGTGCTATTTAAAAGAAAAGTGACAGTAATCCAGAATTTAGGCTTCAAAGATGAGGGAAAATATGAAAAATAACATTTCTTTTCCCAAAGGAGTCTAAAACCTGTGGCATTCCCATACTCACTCTGATTTTCTTTGCAAGAACAACTCCCCCTTATTTATAAACTGCTTTAAAGATCCTCCTTCATGGACACTATAGACAAGAAAATTGTCATGTGCTCTCTTGCTCATCTGAATTCTGACTGTGGTTGATAACACAATGTAACAAGAAGAACTATAACCAAACATGGAGCAAAAAAACCTCTTAATTTCAACATCAAATTCTAAATTATGGTTAATTAGCCAACACATTGACAGTACCTCTGAAACCTCTCCTGACTTTTTCATAGTAATTTCAATAAAGTGCTACCAGATGCATCCCTGTTTCCCCACTTCCAGTGCTGTACAGTGGTAGAGCCAAGGAGTAGTTTCTCCTCCTTTATTTTACCTTTTAATTTCTTCTTTTCTGTATAAGCATCCTTTGTTTACTCTTTCTCATACTTTGGCCAATTCTATCAGGTGATGGTGTCCAGGTGCTGTCAAGGGGGAGCTGCAGTCAGGAATCTCTAGAATGCTCTCATTCACTCTAATGCTCTGTAGGTAACAGCACAAGCACACAAAGTACTGCACAAAACTCTTCAGGCCTTTCCAGAGCAGTTGATTGTTTATTTCCCCAGTAGTGATTGTACTCTGAGCCTAGAAAACCATCCCTAAATTGTATTGAACCAAGTTCTGTTGCCTGTACTCACAGGGAGTTTGCATCAAAGTCCCACTCCTTTCACTCTGTGTAGGGGAAATGGAAGAGGACCTACACTGCTCATTTTAGGGCCATAAACCTCTGTCCAGATATGCATATTTATAGTAAGTAGGTATGAAAAGATGTCCATTCAAAACTACATCGGTTGGTATACCCAAATAGGAGATTTCTGAACACAAAGTAGAAAACACATAGTTATTCTGTTCAGAGATGTGATTTCTTTGCAAAAGGAACCAGACACTTGTAAACAATGTAGGAATGCATTTAATGGTACACATGCCAGCCTTTCTAAATGCAAATGAGTATGTATTTCTGTTAGGACTCCTTTTTTATTTCCTGTATTATCCTCAGTGGCCATGGAAGTCAACTAAAGCAATACTCTAAAGGCCAGAATGTCCCAGTCTTTTGCCCCAAAATCTAGCTATCATAATTGTGCAACTGAGGGGGCAAGTATTCTGAGAAAGATTGAAAGTAATGAACTAGCTAAATAAACACTTAGGTAATGGACTAACACGAGGGCATTTGTAACTCATCAATTAGCTTATTAAAGTCCACACAAGTCACTTGTAAAAATCAAGATGTGCAAACCAGGACATAACCAAATAATTATTTCAAAAATATACGACACGAGTTGAATATATGTTTCAGATAACTCAATATTTCCCATTTTTCCCACAGCAGTCAGTGGGTGACCACCAGTATTTTGGAGTGACTCAGTCTGGAGGTTGACAGCAATGGCCAAAGAGAAAAATGGGCCATTAAGAGTGGCATATTCAGGAAAGAGCAGCCAGCAGTGACATCCATCATGAAAATGCAAATATGAAAATGGTGGACATTCAGTTGTCTTTGCTCCCTGCCTCTGTCACTCAGACACAGGGATTAGATCATAAAGAAAGTGAAGGAATTTCTAACAAGTGAATGTGAAATATTGTAAATTACATCTGATTGCAGATAAGCTGGGAATGCATAGGAAGTAGGAAATGACTGTGGGTGTTATAAAGGACTAGCCAGACATCAGTCCAAAACATCAGCAAAGGCTCCAGCATGATAAGGTTGAGGAGAAATGGTGGTGAACTGCTAGGGAGAATGGGAAAGGCTTGAACACTGTCATTATCAGGTATAACCCTTGACCTAATACAGTCTGTTCTCCTCAGTGAAGTTATTCTCACCAGACAGATATGTCAAATCATTAATTAAAATGATCCCTGCCTCATATTGATTCATCAATTGGACAAGGTGCAGAATCAAATTTGATTTTGTATAGGAAAAACAGTTTTTGAGTTCATACGCTTGGTATTACAAGATAATCTGCTATTTATTGTGTTATTTTACCTAATTCATGTTACTCAAAACATGAATTTACCTGTCAATTCAAAGGTACTGAATTCTGAATGAAATCTTGATTCTTCTGAATGCTACAGTCCATGGAATTTCTTCCCATTACTTTCAACTAGGCCAAGTATTCACTCAGTAGGCAATGAAGGCAACACTTAAAATGTCAAGCTATAGCTTGTAAAAAAGAAAAACTATATCATTTAAATAAATATTTATTATAACTTTTGATATTTTCCAATAAATTTTCAATAGTGTGAATAGTGTTTCACTGATCTGTTGAAAAAATAAACATGGATATTGTTCTAAATTATTTAAGACCTCAGCTGTTTAGTAGGGAAGATTTTTTCCATAGGAAACAACTAATTCAGAGGAACAACTGAGGTTAATTCATTTTCATTTAAACACCTGTCAAACTTCCCCATTATGGACCCTCAACCACTTGAAAGGTGAAAAACAAAAACAAAAAAAAAGAAATAAAATGCACAAATACTTCTGGAATATAAAGATTTAGCTGTAAATGAATATTAAGCAATTTCGAAGCCTGATCAATACCACTGCTTGAAAAAGCTTACAGTTCATGCCCAAAATGTTTGCTTAAATTAGCTGAAAGGCCACAACTTTGTAGAACAAGAAGTTTTAATTAAGTCTTATGCTTGAAGTGTTTCTGCAATTACTCCCTTTAGTTCCATTAGGATGTAGTCCCAATTATAATGTATTGTTAATATTACAAGATAACACTTGCTGGTGGTACAAAGTTGAAGATATGCCTCCATGTAATTTTAGATTATTCCTTGCTGTGAGTTTTTATAATTATTTTTTATCAAGAATGCCTTTTCCTATTCTCTTGCCAATGAAATACTTTTAATCATTTCAGCCAAACACTGACTGTCTGAAAAGAGACAAGTTCTATAAAATGAAATATTTTGTACCCTAGTGTTGGGTTAAATATTTTTGCTAGTCATTTTTATTGTAGAAAAATAACAAGTGAAATATTAAGTGTCACAGGATTCTCTGTAGCAAATAAATATTGTAAAGGGAAAAAAATAAAATCAGGGTTTGCTCTTTCAACTTTAATTCACATTATTAGTCCTTACTCAAGTGATTATGTCCACTGAGGGCTTATGTGCCTGCATTTTCCCCACTGAGATTTTCTGTCTAGACTTGAGATATTCATGAGAAGTAAATCTAATAGATCAAAGTCTTTCACATGCTTTTGTTTATATGTATTTTTAATGCAATTCACTCATTTAATAGTGCCATGCAGAATTAAAGTTGTTCCATATTTCTTGCAATCGATGGTATGTGAAACTTGTTCTGATTGAAAGCACAATTAAGTTAATGGTCAACTAGATTTCAGAACAACATATGGGGAGAAAAAAAGGATCAGTTATATTCAGTGGCTAAGAAAAATAACAATTCTAAACATATAATTCTAACACCTTGCTGGAGAATCCTGTGTATTACCTTCTTGAAATCAAGAAAAGGTCATAATTCTATTTATTATTCAGTATTTTTACAAGTACTTCCCTAAGAATATATATAAATACTTGACCTACTCTATCGTTTTGCTTAGAGAGTAACTGAGGTCTTCATACTCTACAAATCCCAGTCTATTCCAAAATAATTTTGAAGAGTGTTTCTAAGGAATGAGTACTTCTTGGAATTTTGGTCAATGATTTATAAATACTTGGTCTCACATTTTTCAGTATTTATTAGATTAAAACTAAATTAGAAATAAGAATTTATTAAGATTCATGTTTAACTGGTCATGTCATGTCATGTCAAAAAATGGCATAAGGAGAAACAATAACATGTGGTTTGCATGTGAGGGTTTATTTGGGTCAAAATCATGTGAGCAATTATATGTTAACTCCACTTGCATTAGACAAATCCTTTGTGTGGTACATTCTTGAGGGGTCCACAAAGACACCACTGTCTAAGGGCCCTTCAGAAAAATCTGAATCACATGCACAGTGGAAGTGTTTGGCCTCAGAGGACAGACCACAGTCTAATTGAAAGCAAAGCACATATGATGGACACGAGAGGAGCTCAGTACCATCTGCCCATCTGCTCCATTGCTGATCAAATCCTTTCACATCACCTTGTTTGCCAATGAAAACATAGCCTTTTGGAAACAAACAGTACTCTTCAGCCCTGCTGAAGATACTGAGTCACTCATCCTGCTAAGGCTATACTTTTTAATGGGCGAGTACGTGAATAATAGGAATTTTCTTAGCCAGATAGTACAGATTATCAAATGGTTCAAGCTGCTTACAAGTCTCAGTAAAATGCATATCCACTACACTTATGGTCTTGTAAAAAAAGCAATAACAGTGTAGTTATTTTTGACATTGAGAGGTTAGAAAGTTTAGTTTAACTAAACTATTCTGGTACAATTATTACTCAGGTGATTACATTCTTCTCTACAACTGGATGGAATATACTATCTACTTTCCAAACAGTGGTGAACAGACTGTGCTTTCCATTTTAAACCTGTGATAGGTGTTAGTTAAACCCTTCCCTAGTGTAGATGCACTGAAAGGTTTGGGTAACATGTGGAAAATATTTTTACATCTGTCATTGAAAGTATCCATTTATCAAAAATATACAAGCTATGAGTTTTTAGTATCCCAGCATGTCCCTGCTTTTTTTCCTCTTGACATCCTAGAATTTGGTTTTGTGCCACAAAACATCCATACTGGACATTTTAAATGGGCTCGGTCTACTGTGGTACATTAAGTCTCCACTGAGTTTTTGCTGCTTTTCTCCTTCCTTTTGAACATATCACCTAAATTACCTGATTTAGAGCAGTCCTCCCCCTTAATGAGTTCAAATTCCACCAGATTGTTCTTCCCAATATAATGGCATAAAAAGCAAAGTGAAAGGAGTCCCCTCTCTGCAGACTTAGCTACTTCTCACCTCCTGTTGCCAGTCTTTTACAGCTGAGACGTTTGGTGGTTTTCCCTCTCAGATCCCAGTGTGTCTAATTCCACAGCATCCTCTGCTGAACTTTCCCAGGCTGCAGCTGACAGCCCAGACATCCACAGCAACATGCAACAAAAACCAGCTACACAAACAGACCAGCAGAGTTTTGAAAAGTCTGCTCTCAAATACAGTGGAGTCAAGTAGCTGGAGCTGTTTCTTTGTCTCTACTTGTTATTAGTAGTATTTTCCCTCCATCTCACAGACTTTTTTATTAGACCAGTTGTGATTAAATAGCCAATACTAAAATGCTTTAAAAAATCCTCATGTGAAACATATATCAAGAAACAGGACTTTTTTCTTTTGTCTTTAACAGCATACTCTATATAAATACACAATCCTGAAAGGGCTATTAAATGGCATCTATGCAGTTATGTATGAAACTAACTGCAGTCTAAACTAATGCCAAGGGGTAATGACAGCCTAATTGTTTTGGCTTGCTTGGCACGTCATA
This sequence comes from Chloroceryle aenea, assembly GCA_013399075.1. Taxonomy (NCBI): domain Eukaryota; kingdom Metazoa; phylum Chordata; class Aves; order Coraciiformes; family Cerylidae; genus Chloroceryle; species Chloroceryle aenea. The sequence goes on from VWZY01008026.1 coordinate 82,434, forward strand.
AATGTTTTTACAATGGTTCTTAGCAGATGAAGAGTCAGAAAACAAATTTCTGCAAGTTGTGGGTAAATTACTATAAAATAGTAAAACACAGCCTGTTAAGGCCTTTCTCAAATTGGTTCCATATTCTACCATCTGTAACGTTAACAGGTCAGAAGACATTTTTCTGAGCTGTAAATGCTATTTGTCTGATGGACGAGCTTCTTGCCTTTACATTACAACAAACACCTCAGTATACAAGAGTGGTTAAAAATGCTGTTCTTCAGGGAGTGAGTTAACTTTCCAACGTGAATACTAAAACTGTAATAGATTATCTAAGATCAATTCATTTGTTTCTTAAGGATTTACCACTAAACAAAGAAAGGACCAGTGCAACCACTATGAGATGTTCTTCTGTGAAGCAAAAACCTGGGTCACATAAACAAAAACTGTCCCTCCAATTTGCTTATTACACAGGGCAAGTTCCATCCATTTAGGGCTTACTTTTCTAGATGTAATCTGTTCCAAGAAACTAAGGATTTAGTTAAAATCTGTGAAACAAAAATGCTAAGTTAAAGAGAGGATCTTAACAGCAGTAACACAGACTGTTGAAGTAGAGCTAGAGCTAATTTTGTTGCCAGGGAGCAATCAGCATGTAGAGTCAAAACTAAGCTATACATGCCTCAAAAATAACAGAATAAGCAACCAGTATTACTTGATCTGCATCCTTTGAGAGACAGCACATTCTGTGCAACCATTGTGCCCCTTGAACATTTTCTAACTGTGTAAAAGATTCACAAGGTGTTGATAGAAGTACCTTTATTGATGGGACATCCTAGTTTATCTTGAAAACTCTTTTTCTACAGAAGACTGGAAAAGCAACGTGAATTGCCCAGAACACATGCAAAAAGTGGAAATTTATGCTGGAAAGTTCTTCACTCATGGAACTTTCTTGGTGACATTAGACAAATGAGGTTCCTTTTCATGACACAGTAGCCCTGGAGATACTCTCAGAAGACATTAAGGAGAAGACAGTATTGTGGGATATTGCTACATACAATGGCTGAGAGGTTTTTCCATTAAAGGCAGTGTCATACCACTCTGCAAAACTTTCCCAGAAAAGGAAGACCAATTTGCTTTTCTCTACTTTCAGCCATTTTCTGTGTCCCAGGGGCGTTCTAACTAAACAGAGGGAGAAAATAGCTGGAGAAATGAGAGTGACAGCTAAATACTAATTGCATTCAACATAAATACAGAAGCTAACTGGAATCTCAAGATAACTTGGCACTCAGGAGTTTTTGACATAGAAATTTTTCTGTCCTGATAGCTACTTATACAAGTTCAAGTATGTATTAAACATTAGCAGTAATTAAAAAGCTGCATTTAATTAAGACAAATTTCATACACTTGCTTTACTGTTCAGGTTAGAGCAAGAAAAGTTCCTCTTTATTTTGTTTCTATAGCCCTACAATTTTTATCAAGAGTTGCTAGAATTGTTACTTTGGTGAAAGTATAAACAGGGATGGATTAGTGTAAATTCCAAATTCCCTTTAATTTTACTGTTATTAACTTTTATGCTGGCCACATCCATTTGAGAATGCCTGATAGTCTTAAAACCACAGAAAAAGCTCATCAATTTGACTCAACATAGAGTGTTTCTAATATTCTGATACTCCTTTTAACTATACCTAATAGCTCAACAGCCAAGAGAAAACAATCTTAAAATTAATATTTTTTATCTACTATGAAAATCCACAGTGTATCTCAAACTATCTTTCATGCATCAGTTTGATGTTTAAATTAGAATTTAATTATTCAAAAGGGGTCACATTCTTCAACTCTGTGACTAAGTTCCCAAGCAATTTCAAGGTTTATTTAAACAAATTTTGCTCCTGGGCTTGAGACATGCCCATGAGATAAAAAGGTGGCTATTTTCAATTTGAAATTGGTACACAGCATACGTGCCATTGGAAAGGCAGTAAAATCTGCCACTACACAGTCATTACAGACCTGGGGACAAAGACAGAGCAACTGATAAAATTTGATTATCTGAAACTTTATTAATTTACTTATCTGGTAACTATCCAGCAATAAGTCTTCTGATGAAGGTCATAATTCTTTAATTTTTTCACTTGATACAGTACTGCCATCAATCCCCACTCCAGCTCTCTGTACTTGCAAGGGCAAAGGCAAAGAGGTTTGGGTTTGTTTTTCTTGTTGTGTCAAACCACAGCACCCCCAGGTTTGCTTCCTCCATTGCTGGATGGTTTCCCTCTCTTCAGTCCCTATTGCTATTTATATCTCATGAGAAGTAATTCCTGCCCTGCTTTTCCTCATAACCTGCCTCCTCGAGATTCTGCAAAATAAGTGGAAAATTACTACCATCCCCTGACTTTTCTAATTCCTTTTCCCCTTTTCTGCTGCTTTCACACTCCTTCCCATACACCAAAAAAAAACTCTGAAAAGAAAATCTGTAACAGGTAATGAAACTCCTTTAGCTGACAAAACTCTTAATTAGCCAATTAATGTGCAAACCAGAAAGTTAAGGACTACTAACTCAAGCATTTGGAGACACTTGGACTACAAAGATTTATATACTTAAGTAAACTCAATTGTTTAACATGCTAGTCCAAGTCATGCCTTTCCATGCTCCCAGGTACCCTGAGGAGAAGAGGGGGACTGTGGACTCTTGAAGAAATTAATCTGGACAAAGGTCATCCCTTCCCAACACGTTGCTTTTATGATTGTAGCAACTTCATTTTGGAGACTCAGACTCTAAACATGAAATCTGTAAACATGCTGTTACTGGTGTCATTTTTCCTCTGACAAAGTTTTACTGTGCTTCCTCATGAGGGATGGATCATGAATAGAGTTTAGATTTTGGAACATAAATGCAGTTCACACACTAGTAAGTATACAAACTGTATAGTAAATGTGTAGTGTTAAGATGGGAAGTGGTAAACATTTCTGGAGAAAACTTAAGTTTTATTTTCCATCAGAATAGGTAAGAGTGATTAGTAATAGTGGTGAATTTATTTATCTAGGAACACAGACTTGGCTAGGGAGGAAATTTTGTATTAGTGAGATAGCATTTCACTATTTATCGATTTATGTCTAAAATAAACAAGAATATCTCCTACTGCTCTTGAGGTGGATGGCATGAGATTGAAGTAGGTATTTTAATATCCTGTTTAATGTCAAGTTAGAAAATTAGATTCTTCCTTAACCTTTGAGTGTTAGTCATAAAATGACTGATGTTTCAGGACCTCCCAGTGTTTGAGATATGTGATCTATTGAAATGGAAATGGCTGAGAGCCCCCAGCCTGGCAAAAACCTTGGATGTTTATGGGAAAAATATTTCCTGCCCATTAGGTTATGAAGGTAGCTCAATAATTCTGAATGACTTCATGGAAAGCTATTATTACATATTTTTTCAGGTATGCTAAAGAAAGTGAATGCCTGGGTAGCATTGTTAATAAGATTTATCTGGAGTGATAGATTACATAAGAAGAAAACATACAAGGGAGAAATGGGTCCTATCAGAAAGGGCAACAAAAGCCATTCAACCCAGAGCTTCATGTTTTGGGACAAATTAATCACACTTTACTTGTACCTATGATATTGCTGAAGGCAAAAATGTTATCTAGTAATCTGAAAGGCCCTCCTTCTCCACCTATAATGTTGAAGTTGAAAAGAATCATATCATATCTTTACAAAACAAAGATCTTACACTTCTTATTACTTGATACACCAGTAGTTGAAATTAATAAATTATCCTGTTGTTTGTTTCTGGAATATTTTAGCAGCATTACCTGTCAGCAAATTGGGTTAAGATCAAAACAAACTGAATAATAATGATTACTTAAGTATTCTTAACATTCCATGCCTTCTGGAAACCATACTCCAGACCACCCTCCTAAGATAGCTTTGATGCCCATGAGTCTTAGCAGAAGAGTCTTCTACCAAGAGCTTGCCTTTCAGTTCAGTTTGTTTATTTTGATTTGTTGTACATAGTACCTTTCAGCTCAAAGCAGGAAGATGAATGAAAATAAAACAATGCCACATTTGCAATAAGATTTTTGTGGCAAAGACCTTTACTTAGGTATTGTGGTTTCAATGCAACCACGACATAATGGCAAACTTCCTTCATAAACAACAGATCTAATTGTGAAAGAAAAAAAAAAAGAAAGAAAAAAAAAATGTTGAAGACACAATATCTACTATATGTCTGGATGTGGCTGTATTCCAAACAAAATCAGTCCTATTATTCATGAGTTGATTTACACTTTTAATCTCTTCATAACATCCAGGATTTATTTACCCTTACATTTTGAGGCATTACAGTTTCTGCTGACTTGGGTGTTTTCCCAAAATAGAACATAGGAGCAGTCCTCTGCTAGACATTAAAGCCATGTGTATGTTTATTTTTTAATTTCTTTCTTGAACTTTCTAACTGTGAGCAGGCTGGGAAAGTGGAGTCATGATGAATGAGAGTTTGCTTTAAAAAAAAATAAAAAAGGAGAAACGTAGACATTTGATGTAACATTTTAAAATTCACAGCCTCCTACCTTGAAAACAAACATTTCCCGGCGAAGAATAGCCAGAGTGTTGAAGTTCCCATCACAGATGTTAGGCTTTGCTCCAGGATAGGAAGGTTTGTCACCAGTGGGTGGTCGGGGAGGTTTAGGTTGCTTGTCGTTCTTCCGCGGATCTGCTGGAGGGATTGAACGATGTGGGGGCACTGTTGGTAGAGGTCTTGTTGGTGGTGGGATCCTGTCAGGTGGACCTTTAAAAATATAGCAGCAGGATGTAATTTACATGCCCACCAGGGGCATTCAAAGAAATACATAACAAAAACCTGCTGTAAGAAGTGCAAATCCTGCAGCGGAAGGGGAATGGAAAAAGTGACCTAATATATCTTTCTGATGTTGTTAAAGAGTATAATGATTGACTACCATAAAAACAAGTCACAAAGTAAGAAAACAATTACTTTTGACTATCCAGACTCTCCCTCCTTTACTGGAATAATGTTCCATTAAAACCTACAAAGGATGCATATTCCACCATCATTTCAGATCAGAAGTAATTCATAGGATATACTTTACTGAGTAAGAACTGTTAAAACAGAATCATTGTCTATTGTACAAAATAAAGGAAAACAAAATCCTGTTCCTAATAAGACCATCATCAGTCAATGGATTTTCAACCTTTATTTTTAACTTCCACTAACAAAACAAAACATAACCCCCCCCCATAATTCATATGTTTTTGTTGATAGTCTGAAAATAATTACTTCTTTTATTTTTTATTTTAGTCTTAGAAGGCTAGATACCTGGTAAATAAAGGAACTGTTCTGAGGAAAAATGGATTAAAAATAACTAAAGTGAAAAATTAAAACTCTGTATAGCTCCTTTTTAAAAAAATTCTACTTTTAAATACATTTGTCATAATATACAGAGTTTGATGACAGGTGAAATAACTGTTCCACTCATAATTTCTCTGCCTGAAAGTTAAAAGGCCATCCTAGACAGGTGCTATTCATAACCCTAATGCCATACTGAATGGCTTGCAGTGAGTGTACTAAAAATGCTTTTCCCTTTCTACACTTATTACTTTGTTTACTTAAAATTTCCATGTACAAAATGTAAGAAGTTTCAGTTGGATCAGTAAGATTTCTGGAAACAAGGTGAATACTTCAATTTTGCTCATTCTATATAGGCCTTTCTCCAAATAATTTAAATCAATTCTGACTTGAAAAAATAAATATCATTTGCATGGCCAGCTTCAGAAAGATTTTTGAATAGTAAGACAATTCTAAAACTGCATAAATGGTATTTGAATTTTTGATACTTTTTAAAAAGATACTGTACGTTTTAATGAAGATGGACTATGTAAGGAAATATTAAAGCCACCAAATTGTTGTCATATAATTTTAGATGACATTTATTTAATACACAATTTTAAGGTTTGTGACATTTATAATTTACAGTTAACAATGGTGTTTCAAGGAATATGGCAGACCAAAGTAAATTTTTTAATAGGTATGATATTTTCATTGAGACATATGATTCCAGATCACCTCTCTACTTTAAAGTGAGCAAAAGAATCAGTTTGTAGTAGTTCATATTGGAAAGTTTTTAACCCCAAACCGAAGTTTTCATATGCCATTCAGTGGTGATGTCAGATATTACTTCCCAGGGGTAACACATTTCTCCTAATGTATAGCCCACAGCTGTTAGAGCTTAGCAGTTAGTTTTCAGCAAAGTATTCTGTCTAGCCCTTAAGTCTAGACTACCAACTTATGAGGTCATGAGAAACAACTTTCCTGCCAGCTAATCACACAGAAAAAAAATAACAAAACTTGGTCATCCAATCATTTTGAAATAGCTATTTATGCATTATGAAAATACATAATAGAGTTTGTTAATATCATATTTTAAACACTTGTTAATAGAAAACACCATGGAGGCTGCAGAGTTCTAGTTAGCATTACTGTAATTCTACATGATCATAGTTGTTCTTTCTACTAATAAAGACAAACAAAGAATGACCCTGATAATATTCAACATAAACTACACAAAACTGAGTCCAGTACATAATTAATCAGGGAATATTAAGCAAGATAACTCCAAATGATATGTACTGGATACGTGACATCGATACACAGATACTACAGGTTTTTCACTGTAGGACAGAAAAATAAAATATATATTTAAAGAAAAAAAAATGGAGTATTTAACAGATACCAACAGAATCAAAGTCTTTGAAATCAAGAAAAAAACCCTCTGTCTTTGGAAAGGAACAGTAATATGGGAGTTAGTGTTACATTCAACTCACAATCAGAATAATGTTACTGTCTTGGCTTCTTTTTAATTTATTTTTAAAATTCAATTACCTTGCCTTGTCAAATTGAATGCAATACATGCAGAATTTATTTACATCACATATGTCTTTTATAACAGGCCACAAAAAACCTCAGAGAAACATCTTAAAGAAGTGGGCCTTCCCCCCAGATAGGTATCTCAAAATCTTGGGCTGGTAAGAATTCTTTTGAGATCAGTTTGCCTTATTTATCACAAGAAAGGGCTTTTCTGGGACCACAAGCTTTGTACACCTAGGCAACTGTTTATTATTCTAACTGATAAACTGAGAAGCAATCATTTAATCCAGATACATGACCCCAGACTACTGTGGAAGAAAGCGGGTTATGGTGAAAAGCCTTCATTTTTTAATATTTTCATAGTTTGTGACCCTTTCTCAGACATTTTCTTTAGGGCTTTTTAAAACATTTAAAATTACTACTCCAGCTGGGTGCAAATCTGAATGCAAATTGTAAAGAGTGAGAAATAAGGCAAAAGAGCTTCATGTAAATCTTTCACCTGCTCAGAAGGCCTCTGGCATAACAACTGGAAGTGTCCACACTAACAAACCCTTTTAGAGAGGAGGACCCCAAATATATTCTCAAGTGAATAACTAATGCTGCTTAACTGGAGTGTGGCATACCGTATATCTTCTGGATGCCCTGTAAATCATCATTAGGTAGTTTGAAGTTGTCAGTTTCCATATACTGGTAAAATGGAGCCATGATTGCAGTGGGGTCGTTGGAGTGCTCCAGGCCCAGAGCATGTCCCAGTTCATGCACTGCAACGAGGAACAGATCATTTCCTATGAAGAGAAGAAAGGGAAAAAAGACCTTTGAGAACATAAGCATGATGACAGAAATAACACAAGGGAAGGAGTCTGAACTTAAAAACCATTTTCATTGAACTTGATTTTTACAAGCTAAGGCTTAATCATAAGGATGATGTTGTAGCAAAGGCAGCTTACCCTTTTCTTAATCAAGGAATCCATTATTGTTACATATAATATATGATACTCTTAGGGACATCATAATCATAATCTTATATAACTGATGGATATCATTAGTGTAGGGTTCAAGTGTCACATCTCAGGCCTAGGCTTGTGTTCAACTTCTGACTTGAAGATGATGTTCCAGGGAACCCGACTACAAATGACATAGTTCCAAAAGGAAAATAGCCTTGCTTGTGTGTGCTAAACTTGACAGAGGACTACCTATTTAGGACAAACCCCACAGGAAACAGTCATCCAAATGCTTGTAATCAGACTTCTGCTGATTTGTAGATGATGTTCATTACTGAATCACCAGAACTGAAATCTTAAGGAGGAGACGATAGGTGTTGTGCTATCCTTCTCAAAACAGGATGGCTTATTTAATTGGGTAATTCCTTTCTAAGTGTAGTTGCTTACTGAAACTGTTATTTTTTGCAGGTCTAAGAAATAAAAACACACTTGTGTTATAGACTGATTTAACTTTTTTGCTGTCCTCTTCTAAAAACCATCTTTTCATTTTTAATTACAGGGCATTAGACACAACTAGAACTTTTGGCAGTAGAATTACAGCACTCTGAAGCAAACACACATCAAAGCCATTGGGATTATTTCAATACAAATTTCAGAGCTGGACATCTATGGTATTAATTTTGTCTATTTTTATTCATCTAGCACTTAGCTCAGCATATCTTTCTATCAGTCTTTTGTACAAATTCAGTCTGTAACCAGCCTGTCATATGAGACTTTGGAAAAATGTTTTACATTGGAAGAAAGATTCTGGTCACCTGAAAGGGTCAGATCCAGGATATTGCTTATTTTCACCTCCTAGGGATGGAAAAAATCATCCTCCAGGAGAGTATTCCCAAGCAGGTTATGCTGAATATCTAACTTTTAGATATCTGGGCTCAAGTGAAACATGTGTCACCTACAGAAGATAAGACTCTTGTTCAAAGAGCAGCATAAATAAGCGAAGCCCATACTGTGGCCTAATAGAAGAAGAAAATGTTTAACCTTAACTCTTATCATATATTCAGTAAATTCTTTGGGGATATTTATTTTCCACTGCTGGCACTTGATCTGGGATTCTAAGTTCTTTTATAACACTAACAGTAATAAAAGTAAAAATCTTAATTTAGTAAAACGATTTACATATATAGTCACAGAACTTTCAGGACATAGTTGATAGCATTTCAATTTTCAAGTATTTTCTCTTGTTAACACAAAGAAATGAACTTTCTCCTAAGTCTCTATGAATGGGGAAACACTTGTTAGCAGATGCCTTCATGATATATGGAGCATGCTGATGTTTCTAAAATAGCTGTTTGACTGCAAGCATGGAAAGAGGCACAATCAAAACTATGTGTTTAGTTGACAGCATTTTTTCATGTCTTTCTGATTCTTAATCTGGAAATATAAAAAAAATAAATGGTCTTGCCTTTTTATTCAGTATAACTGCAGGAAAATCATGCCTTTCAAAAATTAAAGTGACATAATGTGCTTTCAGATATGAGAATAGTTCCTCCTATCACTTATAATTATGTGGTTTCCAGATGAAATATTTTCATAACAATACATTTTCTTGGATGCAGTTCTTTTTATAGCAAAGCACATTTTCAGTGTGCTGTTGTAACAGGTTTGATAAGCTTGACTGTCCCAGTAATGAATGCTTTTGATATCTGAATGTGCCCTTCTGTATGCAGTCAAAGCTGATCTTGACATTATCTCATGTGACTAATGCTAACATGCACTTCAGTAGCTAACCTCAGGATTCGAAGTGATGCACAGGAGCAATCTCACAAAGGTTTTCATTCTGCACCCATAATGGAAAATTAATATCCCTCTAAAAATTGATAGGCTTAAGATGGAAAGACATGAAGGAAGAAGCTGTTTCTGTACCATAACTACTGTAATTTGACATCTCTCATGTTTTCCTATTGTTTTCTGCATATTATGGAAGTTAGAATTGTAACCCAGGTTTATTAGAATGAAAGATTTATTTGTCTGGCATTAACTCATATATTTAAAATGCAACTTTCATTACCTTTTCAGACCTTGTGAAGGGGAAATTTACCTCCTAAATGTGTGCTTCCTACATTATAATTAAGAATATTAACCACTTCAGGTCCAATATTAATAACTCCATTAATAAACTGGCCACAGTATTTACTGAAACATTTTTCAAATAGTTTAAAATTAATAGCACTTGATTCTACCACTATTATTAGGCTGATTAGCATTAGTAGACCAAAGTTACACGTGGTATTCAAGCTCTACTGTTTGTGGTAGGTGGTTTGGGAAGTGACCTTGTTAAAATTTCTTAAATATCAAGAAGTAACAGTTAATAAAGAGTCTTGGAAGAGTCTACTGCTTCTCTCCATTTGTGCCAGTTATGCAATGCATAAAGAATCAATACGACCTTTGGTGATCAGTTCTCATTGATTCCCAGTAAACATCTCCAGAAACGTCCCTATTTTGTTCCACATTGACCTTGAAGGTGTATGAATTACACAGTAACAAAGAAATAAATAAAACACACTTTCATCTACTGGCCTATCTTCCTTCTGAGATCACAGATAATGAGTATATGGTAAAGAATTTCTCAAGTAGCACTTCTAGTGATGGTGGGACTATGGCACAGAACAGATGTTATGCAGGGGGTGGCTGTTTCTTAGTATGTTTTTCTCCCTTTGTATTTTGGATGAGGTGATTATGTAAAAAAAAAAGAAAAAAAAAGAAAAAAAAATATGTTCAGCATCTTACTGCCTCTCTGGACTTAGTCAAAGCCTAAGTCCAAAAGCAAAAAAGACAAAAGGACTATGAAATGCAATTTCTACCTCCTACAATGCAACTTGCAGCCATCAGGGGAGCTATTAAGAGTGGTAAAGACACATCAGCCCTTGGAACAAATGAATAAGGGAGGAAGGGAGAAGGTCACAGGAAAGAGTTGGGAGAATAATATTCTTGCCTGGGGTGACAGTGATTTAACAGGGAACATATTTTCTACTTGTACTCAAATAGCCCCATTATTCATAACAATTCCCATCAAGAGTCATGACTGTCTCTAGGGCATCCTGAATTTAAACTGACCCAAATAACTTAGTGCAGTTGAAACTGAGGTTTAAATAAGTTCAAGATGTGTTGTCTGAGACCACCACAAGTAGGACTTACTACTGTCTTAGTTTCCATCCTTTTTCCTTTGCATATAATTAGATTTCTCCAATTAGTCAAAAAAATTGCTCAGTCCCTCTGCTTTTGAGAGTAGACTTGCCTTGATCATCTCAATGTTACTGTAACTGGCTACTGAGAGAGCAGAAGGATAACCCTGAGCACTTGCCATTTCTCTCCAGGGGGCACAGAAATGGACTTGTGGCTGCAAAGTTGACAGTAGACCAGCTTCAGTTCCTTGGCCAGAGGTCAGAGGAAGGAGTGTAGGGACAAGTGAACATTCATAGCAGCTCAGGCTATCTTTGTTATCGTGCTGACATCGAATATAATTTTTAACCATTTTAAGTCCCCAGATTTGATGGAGAGAGTCCCAAATCATTCCATATTTCAGCATACATTAACCAATTAGAAATCTGTATTTCAGCTCACTTGGCAAAGGAGGCACCATCACAAAACTTTAACAAGTCATGAGTAACTGAGTTAAACTACATATGACTATGATGACTTTTAAACTAAATCCTGCCACTGCAGGATATATTATGGTGAATATTCATTGTGATAGTCTCAGTTACATCTTGTTATATTTATCTTTAGAGCACCAGAGACATCTTGGAAGATATATTACAGAAGTCCAAAACTTGTACATCTCTGCTCTTGTGTTCCCCATTAGATTTTGAATAGAATGGATATATATTCAAAAAGATTGTGACTCTTTTTCTTCTTTTATCTCAAGTTGGATTTCATAAGGAAAAAACCCCCCACAAGATACTATGTGTAAAGAACTAAGACAAAATGATTATTTTTATACTGACACTTTTTTTCTCAGGCTACAAACTATTTTGGGAACTAAATCTGCTTGACTTTACAATTACTGCCCCAACTCCAAAATATAAATATGTATTAATATATGAAATATTCATCTGTCAGCACTGTGGAGCGTGGGGTATGGGGAAGCCTTTCCCTGTAGCTAACATGAACACTATTTTCCAGTCTACAGATAAAGTTATGATGTTTGTCCACAGCAAGCTATTAAGAAATCCTAGTTCTGAAGATATTAATTCCTGTTTTAAATGGTATGTAATAGCTTAGCAAGCCTTTGATTCATCATCTGGCCACCATTTTAATGGAGCACTAAGTGACAACTCAAAGCAGGTCACTTGGTTCTTCTCCTTGGCAAACGACAGCAACTGCTTCAACACATTGTGAGCTCAAGAGCTGTTCATTGTTTAAATGCCATGTGACCTCAATTTTGAATTCTTTCCCATCCAGAGAAAAAGGAAACAAAAAAATCTGTTCAAAATGTTCAAATGACAAACTGGGAAAAAAAAAAACCAAAAGTTTTATACATGGACATACAAGCTTTGGAAGACAGAGTATTCAACTTTTTTTCATTGATGCAGATAGATGATTTCAGATTAAATCCATATGAATCTGCAATGTAAATCTGTACAAGAAAGACTTCTATTACAGCCCTATTAGTAACAAAACAGTACCTCAAACTCAAACCTATAGTTCATCAGTTCATTTGTACCATGGACTCATCAACACTGCTAATCTCAACATGCTGAAATATGGCAAACTTTAGAGTAAGATTCTTACTCTATGTAAAGAAATACATTTTTGTATCTTTGTTGTTATTATCCTTTCCAGACAGGACAAGATTTTGAAGGTGCTGTTTAAACAATCAGTGATAAAAGAAGATTCTTTCTCTTTATTACTTTATATACTGCATCTATACATCATGTATGTTCTTCCATAAACACCATATATGCATGCATGGGTTATGCAAGAGTACACATGGATCTAAATGTCAATAAAAGGCACATTTTTACCCAAATTAAGGTGCCATATATATCCCTGTCTAGAAATCACATAAAGTTATTTGCCATCTCTGACTTCTGCTGTTGGCCCTAAAATTTGGTAGCTTTGGAATGAAAGTTTTGCTAAAAGATGAAGCTAAGATGGTGCAGTAGCTTTGAAATCTGAAGAGGAAAACTAAGTTTTTGTGGTTTTAAATAAAAATGTATGATGTATAGGTTTAACCTATTGGCTGTATGAGCTTAGTATATCTCTTTTGTACGCACTGTATTTTAGTCAATTTTCAATTACATATCTATACAAAGAGACATTTTTCTCCTATTCTGACAAAAAAAAAGGCATAAAAATGTGATTCTGTCACTACTATTATATATACATGCATACAAATGTTTGCAAGCTGGCTTACTGATAAATATATCTGCAGACAGAAGGGAAGGTACAGGCAGTTTGTTATATACATAGTATGTACTAGTATATTCTGTGTATAACTCAGTATACCTACACCCACATGTGTATATTCTTGAAAAACTATTCTATTTTAAAAAGAACCACTGAAAGTTAAACTTGCTTCCTTTTAATTTGACAAGGGGATATTCCTATGGAGCAAGACTGGCTTCGGGTGACTCAGGGATTGTTGCTGAGATATGATAAGGACGTGTGAGATTAGAGGTGTGTATTATCCTTCTTGGAAGTATTCTACTGTTTCTGTATATTGTGGGCATAATTTAGACATCAGGTGTTTGATAAATAACATATCTGAAAAGAGCCCATGTTCTTTTATAATACAGATCAGCCTGTACTTTAGAAGGCAAGGCCATGCAATAGGTAAGAATCTCTGCCTCAGTACTTAGATTTATTACCAAGTACATTCTACAACTTTCTAGTACATCACTTAAAATGGGTGGAATTACTTAATGTATTCTTAATTTTCTTCCTGAAAAAGCAACAATGTAAGGATATTTCTCACCATTTCAATCACTAGCACTAAAAAATTTCACAAAGCATTCTGACTAGTGAATCAAAGAATAAGAATGAAGTAGCTAAAGATGATCCTTGGGGAGGTAAGGTTGCTGCTTCCCCAAAAGCTGTAAATAAGATGATATGTGTTCCTTCTGCAAATATAATGCTTATGCTTTCATTTCATGCTTTGAGGAAACCCTGCATTGACAGTGAACCTAAGTAAGTGAGAAAAATGTCACTTATGCTGAATCTCTAGATCCTGGGCTTAACCTCTTCATGGCCAGACCCACTGCTGAATTTGCATCCTATTGTCAAACAGCATTTTTATTTTGTTACTAATAAAGTCATATTGATTACCAGATTTATTTTGGGTATTTTCATGGTCATCTTTAGCTAATAACTATTTTAAATAAATCAAAATGGTAATGGAACTTTGTGTTTTGCTAGAAAAGATCTTCACAAGATAATTTCTCGTAGCAAGCTCATGCCAGAAAAAAAATTGGAAAGGCAACAGCCATTCTCATAACATTACAAATGACCAGGTTGCTAAATAACATTCACACTATTTTTCCAGTAGTCTCAATGCAATTAGAAATGCTGTAAATTATAAAAGCTGCTTTATCTATTTATATTCCTTCCTATCTTCTCTTTGTTTCTGTTTTCAGTTGTTGCTGTGGGAACAATAAGCTAGAGAAGTATTTAAAACTCTTTTTCTGAAGGCTTTGAGAATGAACACATGCTGGGATTGAAGATTTGGAGAAGTACATGAAAAGAGCATGTATCACAAAATTCTCAGCTATCCTCGATGGTCCTGTCCCTGAGGATCATTCATTTGAATGGAATGGACATCTTTCTGCCACTCCTGAGGAAGAGCCAGTCTGGGTGAGAATAAAAGTAAAAGGACATTAATTGTGCTTGAGTCCATAATTAAAATCAAATCCTTGCATTTGATGAAAACAAATGGAGGTTTTGTCTCTAAGTCACTCAGCTAAAATGCTGGCATGCTCACTCTGTGGCTGCTTTTGTTCTGAAGGGATGTTGTTTTTTTTTTTCCTTCTATTTCCTTAATGTCCTGTGTGTCTTTCTATAAAGAAATATGTGTAATTACCAGGAAGAAGGTCAAAATCACACTGCCAATATTCACAATAGATGTAATTTGCCATGGGGCTAAAATCTGAAAGGGCCCTACAGATCACTGAAATCCCCCCAGCAGAACATGCAAAGAATTTAATTTATGTGTAAATCTTGTTTTGCCTCTCTGAGGAGATAAATCTTTACCCTGTGTCAGTTAAACTACTGAGAGTAATTATATTATCCTCTAACTTACCTCACATTAAAGCCATCAAAACCAGGTTGTTATACTTACCTTATCCTTCTATCTACTTAACACATCCATATGACTTGAAGGGGTTTTTAAAGAGAAAGCAACATAGTCCTATATAAATATTTGGGAATTTTATAGGAACAGTTCTTTTTTCTTCACTGTTATTTTATTTAATACCTATTAAGAAAAAAGAATGTCAAGATAGAATTGTGTTGGTGTTTTGTGTGAGTTTGGTGGGGTGGGTTTTTTTTCTTGGACTGGTGATAAAAGAAGTGGGAATTTTGAATCCTAATTGGCAAAGTGATTAGGAGAAGGAAAAAATAACATTAAAAGTTCTTTGATCTGAAAGCAGACTTCAAAGGAAGACCTGATCCAAGAGTGTACCATATTCTAAATTGAGACAACTTCAAACTGGGGATCATCTATATGGAGAAAGTGACAGAAAAGACAAATCTGCTACTTTGGTTTTACTTTGTTAAAATTTACTCATATGAAACACTCTGATGTAGTGAATAATCTGCTACTATTAGTGGGCATATCCATATAGCTGTTTGTTTCCTCCTAGGGAGAGGAACCTCTGTAAACCTCCCTACTTCTCAGAAAATAGTCAGTTTGGCAGTAGTAAGGGGAAGGGACGATGGCAGAAGTCCCATGTCTGATGGTTGTCCAAACAGAGCTTCCCACTGGAAAGCAGGGAGCTGAGCACACAGCCACTGAGGACACACTGCTCCCACAGCTCCTCTGTCACATCCCCCACTCAGGCAGGTCCAGGACCATCATCTCTCCACCTCTGCCAGCAACTACCTTCTCTGAGTATATTACTGAACTGTTTCCAAAACAGGCATCTCTGCTGCTGAGACAGATTTCTTTGGACCCCAATTGTGCTGTTATTTGGAAGTACTTATCACTTCAGCTCTCCTCGAATCTGAAATTGCATGATTTGCCATCACTAATGAAAGTCTCCTAGCTACAGAAACCGTAACACAAATGACTACACCTGCACCTTTCACAGCCACTAAGGAGAAACAGGTATTTCAGGACATGATTCATCTAGCTTATTTTACACACCTATTTCAGGATGCAGCAAATCTTACCCAGCAAGGCAATATATCTATCTAACTCTAAAAGGGACTCTGTGAGATTAACTTAGATATAAACATCAACATATGGTCAGATTACCCCCTCAAGTCCTCTGGCTTCTGACTTAGGTCTTTCCATTTAAATCAGTAGCAAACCATTAATTATAAAAGTAGAGGCATTTAAGTGATATCTGTACAAAACCAGCAAGTATTATCATTAACTTGAATTAAGAGACTTAAGCCTGTTCACAACAAGAAGACATTTTTCAGAAAACAATATTTTTTCTTTTAATTTAGCTGGTCCTTTTAGATTTGTCTGGTTTCAGCTTTTTTCCTGATGTTTTAGCTGTGGATTTGTCCAGTTATTGGTGTGAGCTGCTCAGCACTTTTTGATACACAAGCCACTTAGGATTGAGTCTAAATATAGATTAAAAACATTTTGGCCTCAAGAACGTATGGTTTGAGCATGTTGAAATGAAGAATTGTCAGGATAAAGCATAAATTACTCTCTAGCCTTGAGAACACACATATAATAGAAAATAATTCAGTCATACAGTATTATTACAAAAATCATATGTAGTATTACCTTCTATTTTAGGGTTATCTTACATTCTTCTACTTTTGCAACAACAATCCATTACATTTCTGCCTAATAGATAAATAAATATATAATTACTTCAAATTTTGGTCTTATTTTCTCAGAAAACTATGCCAACATTCATTTTAATTGGAAAAAAAAAGATTTTTTAGATTCTGTTTCACTGTGAAAAGGCCAGGGAAAGGTGAGGGCAGCACAGTAATAATATTCTGTAGGAGCTCTTTTGGAAAATTCAGATTTCCTAAAGTTGCTGTCTGGGTGTAAAAGTCTCCGTGAAGTGGTTCTAGCAACAAACAGGAAAATAAAGATCTCTGGATCATATGAGGGTTGGAATGTTAAACCTGGTGCCTGCTTTAAATGAAAGAAATTCCACTTTCCGTTGAGAGTGACAATTTGAGGATCACATATAGTTTTTCTTTTTCTAGATTATTTCTACCAGCAGATCAGATTGAAAGAAAAAATAAAAATAATATCAAGCCATTTATCTATTAGGTATTTGGGTTATTTTAATTTGAGACCTGAGTTCATCTTATTTGCAATAATAAAGGTGATTTTCTCTTTTCTTAACCAAACATGTTTAAGAATATGGCTTTTCACAAGCTCTCCATACCAAGTAATCTCACAAGAACCTGAAATTCAGTCTCTGGTGTGAAATCTCATAGGTCATAAGGTAGTTTCCTTATTATTAGCATTAGTTTTATTAGTATTATTTTGATATAATTTATTTTAAAGAAATACTGCTTTTTTTTGTAAGCTAATGGAGAACAATTGTGACAAGATGCATAGGGAATAAGAAAAAAAAAAAGCACTAGAATATGTTAAATTCTTTCCTTTTTTCCCTCTTCTCTATAACATTCTGTCATGCACAAGAATGATGTGACATTCTCTCAGATTCAGGGCTGAAAATCTAGACTTCTTTCTAAGAGGAGAAAAGGTTAAGAGAGGAGATAGATTTATTTATTTGCTGTGTGTGAGGTGGTTGGGTTTTTTTTTCCATGTCACTGCCACACACCAACAACTGTGTGAGGGCACAAAAAAAATCATAAAGGGGCTGGCCCACATTTTATGTATGCATTCATTCAAAATATATTTGTTCACCTGAACAAAAAAAACCAAACCAACCAAACAAAACAGCTTATTACAGGAAAACCAAACCCAAACCCAAACAATAAAACAAATAATAATAAAAAAGAATCAAACCAAAAAAATACACCATTTTTAGTTTCAATATATTAATAATTTTAGCATTTTTCATCTGCATTTCCCTGCATTATCTCAGCACTCTTAATATACAAGTGTCTGATCAAACGAATCTAGTTTGGGAAGATTAAACTTATCTTCATTGTTGTCTAAACAGTTGCTCAAGACAAAGACATCTTTGAAAAGAAACAAATATGGCAGTTCTTTTCCTGTAAATGTAGGTGCAATAGTTGCCAAAATAGTCTACGAGGATGCATTCTGCCTTTCAGCTCAATGTTTCCTTGGCAGCGAAACTGCTGTAGCACACAATGTGAACTGTCCTCATTTATTTCCATGCAAAGTCAGCCAGCTTCATTTTAACACTTTTCATTAGCAGTTTAAGATAAGCTGGCTGATTGCAAACCGAGGCAGATGGCAAATACGAGCAGTTTGTTCTACTGGCCCTGGTATGTGGGAAATAACCTCCAGTTGCAGTTTGAATGGATAATTGAGTTTGCAGCTTCCCTAACTACTCCGTGTAGGCTTGCAATGATCTACGTTTACTTACACCATGATGGAAGCAATATGCAATTTAGCAGCTCAGGTTACTCTGTCTTTTTTGGTTTAGGACCTGCATCATCACCATCTCTGCTTGGCAATTAAGCCACAGTGTAAATAACACCTTGCTTCTACAGACACAGAAAGCACACTGTAAGGTGTGCAACAGTTTACACTTCCATTGTTTTAAGTAAGAATATCACCAAGTCCATTTTTTTGACAGAATCCTCAGCCTCTCAGTTTGCATAACAGCTCACATGGCAATTTTAGGCCAAGAAGGAAGCTGAGAGCATCATATTGCACACTGATAGCCCCTGGGATATATTAAAAGCAGCCAGCTAAACACACATCCAGAACATGGGGCTGGATTCATCCACAAGACTGCCTTCACTCACTGCCAGGATTTAACAGATTCCCCTTTTAATGTCATATAAATGAAGTGCTTTTCTCAAGGCCAAATGGTGCTCCATGAAAGCAAAAAAAAAACCCTCCCCCAAACCAGTAAAAATGATGTAATTACCTTTTCAACAGTTAATATTTTCCATCATCTGGCTTCCATCCAGTAAATGGGGCTTAGCAGACAGGTCCTCTCCTCCTGTCTGTATAGCCCTGTGTCTAGTGGCTGTGTCCTCACAAGCCAGCAGGGCCAATTATGGTTTATTTTTTAATCAGTTTCCATCTCTTCAATAACTGAAAGGGATAATTCTATTCTCAAGTGTAGCTTTGCATCCTATGAGAGAATACTTTCAAGGACACATTTTATGTAGCAGACACTGATTGTTTCAGAGTTACCATTTTATGTAAGATCTTGGGGTGAATAGATATGGTACAGGTGGGAATACACACACCAAGCAATCCATGGAAGGTTTAGGAAGTCTGAGGACAGATTACCTTAAATTCTATCAGCACAACATGCACTTAGCAAGGGGGAAAGACTGGTTTGCTTTCTAAATACTGGAAGTCTTGAGGTTTAGCTATAGAAATTATTATTTGCATTAGTTGACTCCTGAATTAAACTGGATTTCAGGGGGAATGGTGAAATGAAAAGAATCTGTTGCTACTTTATTTGTTTGGAGCTTGCAGAGTTCATTTAAATATTATCCTGGCATCTTAATCATTGTGCAATGTTATAAATGTAACAGTTGGGGTTTTTGCCATCTTTTATAATATTGCTAATTGTCTCATTTTACACTCAGATAGAAATTGTTCTTCCTTAACCATACAACAAACCTGTAACTCAACAGGCTAGGTCTCTTCATCCTGGAAACAAGGTATGACAGAGGTCCATAAAATTACAAATGGTGTAGATACAATGGTCAGGAAATTACCTTCTTCACAATATAAGCACCAGTCTATCTAAAAGGAATTTATCAGTGGCAGGTTCAAAATTCAGAAAGAGGTAGTTCTTCACATCTGCTTAAACTATAGAACACAATGCCTGCCACAGGCAGGATGGTGTGAATACCAAATGCTTACATGAGTTCAAAAAGAGATGACACCAGTTCATGAAAGGATATCTCTCAAAGACAATTAAATACAAAAATATCACCCGTGGCCATATTTATATATATTTATAATATGCTGGAGTTTTGTTGCCTTGTTTGCCTTGCTCTTATTCCCTTCCCTAGGTATCTGTTAATAGCCACAACTAGATACAGGATATTTTGTAGGATAACCTTTGAGCTGAACCCATGTTGGCAATTCTATGTCTAAAAGTATAATACAATACAAAGTCAAAGAAGATATTAATATTTTACATATCCTAGTACAAGGATGTGATAACTTCAAGGTCACACGGCTTGAGCTCAGATAAAATTTCATATTGATAATAGCTTATTTAAAAATATATAATCAATTAAAAGCTCTATGTTTTATGTAATGAAATTAATGGCAATATTATAATAGAGAGCTTCCTTTAATCTGAAATGCTCAGCTTTCTTTATACCTAACCTTAGAATGTGACATGAGCACAGTTTGAGACACAGAGCTCCCTTAGGAGACTTAGTTTTCATAACTCCACTGGTTCATATTTCCAGCAGCATATATCTGCTGCACTGTGTCAGCCACGCCGGCAGCCAGGAGAAATTTACTACAAGTTGATCTACGCAGTTCAGAGATCAGGATTTTCATAAATTTTTCTTGGCTGCCAACACAGTGCCCACAACAGAATCGATTCACTAAAGTGCAAGTCCAAGTCCATTACACTAGATACTGAATTTGCATCAGGTCCAAGAAACTTTCACTAGGTGATTACAAACAACATGGTGCAAAATCACAGTTTTTCTTTGATTTCATTTTATGGCCTGCAAAACATGAATTAAAAAAAAAAACCCTTGAACAAAAAACCTACTGAATTCTTAAGTTTTGAGTTTCAGTTCCTGAGAACAGAACTTTCTGGATATACAAGTTACAAGCATTTTGTGTGAACATAAGCACTCTGTTGTAATATTCTCCTTACATTTAAGTGTAACTGAACACTAAAAACATCTATTACGTCTGTAATGGGGTTTCACTTGCTAATACTTATTGTATATACTGTGATAGAAGAACTGGTTTCTGCAGAATTTCAGTGTTGTACAGTAGTTGCTTGGTAAATTTTCTAGAGGTAAAAAATCATGTATTTTATTTTGATTTCTATTTCTTTTGCAGCTATGACTATGAGGATAGAAGTATCAAACTACCATCACTGATCTACTGTTTATCTAAGTAGAAATTAAACAGTTTTTGACAAACCTGGAAGACAGAGTTTAACCAGTAATTGGTACATTAAAGCATCGTGTCTAATGTGCTTGAAATCTAAGTTCCCTAGAAATCCTTGTTTTCCCCAAGAGCTACTTCCAAATCTTGCTGTTTTAAAAAGCTCCACTTCTGTAAGTAGGTCAATCTTAAATTAATCTAGTTAAAAGTAGTGCACAGACCTTTCCAACTGGTTTAACACTCCCTTAAATAGGCTTAGATGCATTTGGTAATTTCCAAGAAAAAAATAATTGCTTTAAACAGGATTTAAACTAACTTAAATACATGTAGCCAGGCAAATGTGAAATCGATTTTGATAAACCAATGCAATTTTTGGAATAGAGGCAAGAGTTTATGCCTTAAGTTAGGGATTTTTGCCTTCTGACAGATAGCAAACATGCTTTTATACACTCAGGTGAAAAAAAGAAATATTTAAGCAAAAAAAGCCATAAAAAATGACATTTATTAGTAAAGACTTTTGTTATTATAACATAGTCTATATATCTTGATTCATGACAGCCCCTTCTCTGAACGTCTTCCTTTCTGTGCCCTCTGCCATAAGTTCTAGTATTCCATCTGAGACCTTTTCTATATTTAAAGGGAATTATATTTATAATAAATCATGCAATAAATCCAGGGAAAAGAAACTGGTTGAAAATATGTAAGGCAACAGTGAATAAGAAGAACAGATACATGTCAGTCATCATCTCCAACTGAGCCTATGCTTCGTTCAACATGTAGCCAGCAGTAACTATTAACTACAAAATTCATCACAGTCTCTTATTTCCTGCCACTAACTGCCAAAACGAAACTTCTGACCATAGCCCCTAGTTAAGGAATCCAGCTTTGCTGGGTTGTAGTTGCCAGGGATTATCAGAATGTTACACAAACATGATCCGTGAAATAGCCTTCGGGGTTTGCCAACAGAACTAGACAAGGTCCACAGACAGCTTTCTCTGCAGTCACTGTTGGGAGTACTGTTTCCAGGCTTGTCATCTGCCCATCTTTTGGGTCTCATTTCAGAAATGGTGAAGGGTTTGAGATTAATTTTGCTTCTGAATCTGTTAGCTTTTCAGTTACTGAGAAAACAACAGACTAAACTGAGAGTTGTTCTTGTCCTCTCCAAGACTTTACAAGGGAGTCCTCAAAAAAACCCAAGCCAAACAAACACTGTTGCTCAAAGTTAGAACAAAATATGGTGAATATAAGTAGAAACAAATAATTGCCAGTCTTCTCCTTTCTATAAGACCTTGTGAATGTGTATGGCCCATCACACTGCAGTAACTAGATTTAACACTGGTCAGATGAAGATAGTAAGTGGGAGTGCCTTGTTAAGTCTAGTAAGAACACCACTTTCAAGCTTTGGTACAGGAAGACAGAGCAGAGGGTAGGATTTTTCTGCTAGCTACTGACAGTCCCTCTCAGCTCCACTCCTTGGCAGTGACTTTGAGTTTCATCACAGTGATTTGAAATATTGTGACTGAAAAAAAGACTTTGAAGAATATTTTTGTTTAGGATTTTGACAATATCTCTAAATTACTGTCATTCTTAGCAAGAAGTCATTGTCCTTTTCTGGATTAAGATACATTATTCAGTATTCATAAATCTTTCATTCAAAGAGTGAGGTGATATCTATCACCTACATTGATTGGAGCCATGGGAACAATGACATTTCTCCCTAGCCTCAAAGACTGGTATAGCTTTTTCTTCCTTCCTTTATATATATATATATTTAATTTCCCTCCACTTATTTTTCTTTCCAGCACACATGTTCAGGAGGAAATAAAGGTTTCAAGTGTGTCTTAATAAGTGCAGATTTTTCAGATAGCTACTTGTGTAATGGGATAGATTTAAATCACCAGCTGTACTCTGCTTACAGAGTGCTAGGAGAGCAAAGAAATACAATTCAGAGAGCCTGCAAGTGTTAAATTGTATGATAGGAGTTTTTTTCCTGCCTATTAGTCTTTAATCCTACAAAAGTCATATTCATTTTTCAGAATGAAGGAGGAATCAAAGCACAGATCTCTTCTCCAGAACATGATTGATAAGATAGGTCTGCAATCCACAAAAACATACCACTAAAGTGAGCACAAAGGAAAGCAACAGTGCATTGTGGAGATGATGTATTTCTATAGGAACTGTCCTTTCAGTCTAGAACATTATTAAAATCAAGAACAACACAAGAAAATGAAGCAAACATGATAAGAAAAAAAAAACATAAAACCCAGTAGTACCCAAACAAACCCCAAACCTAAAGTATTAAGAGAGTGCCATTAACTAATAAGGATAAATTACCTTAGGAATTAACTACTCACAATACTAAATTTTTATATGATTCCTTATTTGGAATGAAAATTATTTGTAAAAGGACAACAGTTTATGAAACCATTTCAAGAAGTTGCCTGTGTTTTCTGAGGCAGACAGTATGTAAATTGTTCTCATTAGATGGACAGTACAAGGTGGAGAATGAGGCTAGTACTTTTCAAAGGCATATTATATTTGCATTTTTGCTGCTAAATAACCAAGTTGATCCCTGGTTTCAAATCACTCTGGAATAATGGAATAGAAATCAGAGAAAATCAGGCCTTTGGGATGAGTTAATTTTAAAAAAGATAAATAAAAATAAATCAGTAAATCTCTTTCCCTCTCTATTGGATTTTGAATAATGCTACGTGAAGATGACTAGTGGGCTATTGGAGCAATGAAGCTTCAGAAAATGACACCTGGAAAAAATTACTGATAGCTAAGTTCATAAATACATTTTTCAACCTTCTGCTTTTCAGCACTCTGAGACTGAGGTCAAGAAGATAAGGAGCCTAAGAGAGCTATAAGTCTTTTCTTCCTGTCAATCCCAAATGGCTTCTTTTTCCACCTGAAAATTTGTTCCATTCACCAAAAAAAATATATGGACATTCCTTTGGGATTCCTAGACATAAGCTAATGCAGTAAGATCTACAGCAGAACTTGGCCTACATGGTAACTGGAAGTCTCCAATTAGAAAAAAAGGCACTCTGCATACACAGATCAACTGCACATATGTTGCTATTTCAAGAGTCATAATGACACAAGAGTTTTTTCTCACTAATAGCTACGGCCTGATCATCCTGAGTGCCACCAATTGGCATGTGCAAGACAACCAGGGGCTCAGGCCCCACCAACATGGGGTTAGGAAAGAAAGGTTCTGCCTAACTAATTTGTTTCATTCTAGGATATTGAGGTGCTGGAGCAGGTCCAGAGGAGAGCGACGAGGCTGGGGAAGGGACTGGAGGGAAAGTCTCATGAGGAGAGGCTGAGGGAGCTGGGGTTGTTCAGCTTGGAAAAGAGGAGACTCAGGAGACTTCATCACTCTCTACAACTACCTGTTCTAACAGGAATATGCCTCCTTCAAAAAACAATATATGAGCACACCATAGTACATAAATTATTCTATTTGCAGAAAATATTTCCAGGGATCCCTGTTAAACATTCATGATGTAGACAGCAGAACTTCTTGTACTGTAAAATTTCAAAGTTGTAAAATACATAAAAGCATATTTTTAGTCATAGTAACATTTTATGTTCACTTGATTTTTTTTCCTTCAAAATATCTTAAGATTCAAAATATCTTAAGACAAGAAATAGCTGTACAAGCTCAGCCATGAATAAAGACATGAGTGCCCTTTTGCACTTTGAAATGTATTCAAGTTAAAGTAGTGGGATAGCCAGGAGTTTAGACTGGAAGTTTCCACATGTGGATCTGCTCCAAAAGAGTTAGCACGTTTTAAATTGACAGCTTGAGTTCCATCTATACATGCCTGTAGATTTTCCTGAGAGCTTGAAGTAATACCTCCAAAGCCACAGAACATTATGTGCAGTGTTGGTCTCCTGCTGAGGCCCATAAAACCACCTGAATTTAGCCTCTCAAATTCTGTGAATGACTGTGTAACTGAACTGCACAAGCAGAAAATTGCCACTATTGTTTCTTTGAGCTAAACTTATGAAGAGAACAAATATGACCTATGTAATAGCACAGATTTTGCTCCAGTAAGGAGCCTGGTCCACAAGAAATAAGCTTCCTGAACCCATTTGGCTACCAAGAACTTTCACAGTGCAGTACACTGCTCTTGCTTCACTGAGCAAACCTGGCACAGCAGAAGTATTGCACTGTTAGAGAAGTCATAAAACCATATTTATACTCCTGAAATATTAACTTAAATCTTTGTTGCAAACTCCAGGCTGCAAATACTGCGACATAAAAAGCCTGAATTCTACTTGGAAGATCCCAGGTGAAAAAGGGAAAGGAAAGGAATTAGATAAAGTCTCCCATTGTTAACAAATTCCCTGTAATATGGAAATACAACAGTTCTGCATTTCTTGTCATCTTTGTCATCTTTCACAGATTATCATTCTGTGAAGAATAAAGAGTATCTTTAATCTTGATTTGGTAAATTTTAGGTATATCAACTGCCCCATGAAGTCACAGAGAATGTACAATTTAAGTAAATAGGAATTATTGTTGGAATTAACAATTCCAAGAGACATCCAAATATTAGTGGGAAACTCTAGCCCTGTTCTTGAAATGGCATCTTTAAGAGTTGACTTTAGGCACTGCCACTGCATCACCATAAAAAAAAAGATGGAGAAGACCACATTTAATGTACATTGGTATCCACTCTACTGGTGGCTAGTCTCAGCTGTTCTTAATCTCTCTTATAACTGCTAAAGAACATTCCACATATTCCCTAAACCTACATAACATCTATATGGCAAACAATTTCAGAATTAACATAGTTTATATAAAGATTCAACAGTACAATGTTTGAATGAACACAAAGGCTTCTAATAAACTCCATGTTTTTCAAGAGAAACATGTTTCCATATGGTAACATATTTAGACAGAAACTTCTGGCTCAGGTTGTAATAGATTGATCAACTGAAGATACTTCTGTAGTAATGTGAACTCTAGAAAAGAAATGTGACTATGTGACTTTAGGGATGGGGAAGTATGGAAATAGTTCTGGTAGCTGAAAATTCACACCATGTATTTAATTTGTTTAAACTGAAATCTTCTCTTACCATCATGATTGGGATTTCCCAACGTCCATGGCTCATCTGAGTCAAAATGAGTGTCTCCCCCAATTCCTGGCCCAGGGAAATATGCATGAGCCAAAAATCCTCCTTCCCCATCAAAGGGAGAACTGTCTCCATGAAAACCTGATGCAAAAATGATCGTAATATCCACATCCCTCTTGCCATTTTCTAATTCAATATAAGGAACTTCTTCAAATGTTAGAGGAGTTACATTCTGCCACACATCGAAGGCACGGCGAATGGCTTTACGAGTTTCAGCATCACCTACTTTTGGAGTGACGTTCTTTATGCTGAAAGAAACAGACAAACATTAGATTAAATGTGACAGAGTTGTAAGTGACACTTCTTATATCCACTTTCTCCTAATTATTAAAAGCATTGTGCTTTTAATAAAATGTGCTAGCCTGGCATTATATTCTTGAAGAAGAGTATTTTTAAACAAGCTGCTGTGAAATTATTGTGTTAATATGTTTAGCCCATTATTCTAGAACTTATTAGATGTTAGCTAGCTAACTCTCAGCGGTACAAAAATCTTATTTGTAGAAGATTAAAAATATTTTAAAATGAAAAATTCTTAACAGTGGGATAACCAGATTAATCAACCACCGACTGTTTCCTCCTGGACCACAGTTAGAACCCATCACAGCTAAAGAATGGCATGTAATTGCTGATCAAAAGAAAAACATTTCCAGTTAAATGAAATATTAACTTCTTAGTGACTCTATTAACAATAGCAGAGCTCCATACTGTGACCACCAACCAGTATTCACAAAGCCTTAAAAACCTTTCTTGTGGCATTTGTAACTGGATAGATAAATCCTTATCAGAAACAAAGCATTTTTATTTCAGTACAGGCTAAGATGTCCTTTTATGGTCTGATTACTTCTATAAATCTTGTATAAAATTGTAGAATTCATCAGATAAATCATTTTATAGAAGACAATTATGTGCTAATTCAGAAATATATATTTATAGAGAAATTACAGTCTCCACTACTTCTTCAAATGACACATATAATAGAAAGGGAAAAAAAAAAAGATCAGACCCACAGTTGAGTTCAGCATCACAGTTGCTAGTAAATTATAGAAAATCATCATTACAAAAAGACCTCTTCATTTATTTTTATAATTTCATTCAAGAAAGAATGACATTAATCAATTTCAGACCTTTTAATTCCCTCCATCAGTTTTACTCAATTCATATGGCCAGCAAAACCACTGTTAGGTTTGTGTTTGTTCTGAAACTGCTGCAATCAGCTGTTCTTTGTTCAACTGACACGTGTTTGACTGAATGTCTAGCACAGATTTCAGAAATGACATCCTTCTAGCATATATGTAAGAATTATGTAAATTTACACAGCATGGCCTGTTAAGGGAGAACAAAAATGTTTTCATGAATAAACCTGCCCATGATTGATTTTTTTGGTCCACTATATGTGCTTGATTATATGGTACTGTAAATTTATATAAGTGGAAATAAATCCTTCAAAGCTAATTTTATAGAATTGACTACATATATATAATATTTTGTTCATAGGTTCACATAGAAAACAAAAAGTTACCTATTTCACCTTCCCCTCCAAAATATTCTTGTATTGAGTCTAATAATGCTAGTCTAACCAAAGAATGACTTCTTTTTATCTAGTATATATGTTCCAAAGAGATATCAAGACAGATTAGAAGACAGTGTACTGTAAAGAATCCATTGCTTCCCTTGATCTTTTGTTCCAAAGATGATTTAACCAGTCATTATATATTTGTGTCTGGTCTCTTACTTGTCTGGCTTGTAATACTGGTTCTTGTCCTGACCTTCTCTTTCACATACCCAAGCTCTAAGAACAAATTTTTTTTCCTCTAAAAAAAGGACACTTAAAAGACATTTCTGCACTGCAAAGTCCTTACAATTCTGTTGTCTGTTTGAAATTAAAGGTTTGAACTGCTTAAATCTGTTATTACAAGACATTTTCTCCAGTCTATTACATATTTTCTGTGATTTTTATTGAACTCACTCAAATTTTGCACTGTTCTTTTAAAACTGACTCTGTCAGAACTACAAAATACTGTTATACTCATCTTCTTGTCAGAGAGAAAGAGTACTCTGATATGTTGGCATAGCCTTACCCTATATGATGTAAATATCATGTGATTGAAATTGCTTCGTGTGATGCTCTTTCTTCATAGTTATTCATCAGTAACTTTATGACCAGTGTTGTGTTGATTTTCAGGTTATTAAAATAATATTGGATGCACCAGACCATCTATCTGTTCCTGCAGAACCCCCCTCCAAAAGGTCCCTTCTTCGTGAGTTCTTCTTGGGATATTTTTTTTAGTTAACAAGTTCATAAACTACTCACCCTGTGCCCTTTGAGAATGTACAGTATGTTACAACCCAAGTGTCTTGTGGCACTAAATCAAAACACCTCACAAAAACACACTTACACTGCCAGAACCCAAAACCTGACAACACTTAACCTGTTGCTATGCTAAGGATACCACTTCTACAGCAGGTGATTTTTCTCTTAGTCCCACAGTGTGCTCTGTAAAGTAAGCAAACTACCTCAAGCACAGAGCAGTGAAGGATTAGAACCTCTGCTATTTGCTAAAAGGGTTTGACTTGTGTTTTAAACCTTATCTCTTTACAGTTTCTTTCTTTTTTTCAGTGCATAGAATCAAGTTTTAATCACTGATTACAAAGGAAAAACTGAGCCATCGTGCTAGTTTCACACCCATTAACTAGGGCTGATTAGCTATGGTGGGAGACCTTTTCCAGGGAATTCAGCTATAAAATTACTTTTGAAATAGCATCCTACGTCTCAAGATTCACTGTCAAGAAGAAAGATTTTTCAAAGTATATTTTCTGTAATAAAACAGGACAGGTTTCTGGCTTCCAAATCAACCTTCTGGAGAGGATGAGATTATACTGAAAAATGTAGTTTCTGAAAGAAATGAAATAAATCAGTGGCTGTTCCCATGTAAAAGTATTTCCAGAAAATTACTGTCCGTGTTAATGTGTTTAACACAAGCCATGTTCAATCCTAAAAGGGCAAATTCCAATGCTGTGTCTGACACAAATGTTGAAGTTGTCTAGCCGGGAGCTTTGCTTAGAATAATTCACCAATGTAGTCATATTAAATTCAAGTTAATTTACATTTCCTTTATGGTGTTGATCATATAACCACCAAAGGGGAAGTAAAGAGGATCGATCCATACAGAAAATGTGTCTACTACCAGAGATTCTAGGATTTGTATCTTAAAAGTCTTCAGTTTAGACACATCACTACAATGGCAAATAAAGTCTTATATCAACCCTTTTCCTATTAGATTTTGCTCTGCATCTTAAAGCCAGAAGTCACCTGAAACAGTGGTAACTGTCACTGGTACCAAAATAAGAGGAAGCAGGTATTGGAAGCAGGTATTTTACACTCAGCATGTCCAGATCATGGAGCTCAAATCAAAATAAGTGGAGGACATGACAACTCAGAACCACTCTTCCTGCAAGGTGGCAGTACACAGAAAGACTAAGATAATAACAAATAAATACCAGTATTTTCTAAATATTCCTAATCCCCAAGTCTGGTAATGATTTCACAGAGAAGATGTTCAATGGAGAGCAAGATCCAGTGCTGCCCCTGACCAGATTGGCAGTGCAACTTATAAAAAGGCTGCAGAACATACTCAAAATTCCTTCCAAAAGGGAAGTATTTTAGTAAACAAAAGATGATCTATAAGATAAAACATTCCCTTTGATGTCATTTTTTTACAAACTAGTAAAGTGAGTGGTGCTTTGTATAAATTTTGAAAGATGTTATTCTTAGACAATCACAGCCATGTATCAGTTGAATGCAGTATTTTGTGGTTATTATTGCTGTTTGATGTTTTCAACCTGAGAGCTGCTTTAGTCATTATAGCTTTAAAATCAGTGTCTTACACAAGTAGAGTAAGAGTGACATGCACTTCTCACACTGATTATCTATTTCTGCAGATGCCTGAAGAGTCTTAATTTGGAGACTGTTACTTTGAAATTTGGAGCCCTATTGATTGTAGAAAACCTTAGGGTTTTCCTTCCCCTCCCCACTGTTCCCCAAAATATCATCAAAAATTTATCTGTGTTTCAGTGACACATTTTTGGCTGCAAGAGCTTCAGGAGCCTTGTAAGGCTGTCAGGATATATCTCACTTGACTGTGTAAAATCAGTCATCTGAAATTTAAATACAGTACATTAAGTAGCACATATTTGCCATTAAATTTCACTATTTCCTTTTTTTTTTCCTTCCTGAGCTGCCATTACAACAGCTCAACTACATTTTTCACAGAAATTGCTATGATTCTGTATATAAAATCAACCCTTCCACTGGTTTTAAATTGGTTCTATGCTCATCTGTGCATTGAATCCAGAGTACAAGATTAACACTATCCTACTGCCTTGTTGTGCTGATTACATTGGATACTAACGAGGGCTTTTAGAATTATTAGGTCATTATAATGATGCAAGACATAAATATATCAATTAAATATAAATGGGGTAATATTTCTACAATGCCATTTCTCTCAAATATTCCAAGATTTTCTTGGAGCAAAGCTGGATTTTGGGAAATCCCATTCCAAATAAGGAAAGGACAGGGAAGAAAAAAGAGCAGGTAATAAACAGTCAATAACCTGTTTGAAGTATGCCAATTATATATCTGCTTTTGATATGAAATAGTTAAGATATATAATAAATATTCAATAAAATATTCAATAAATGGAGTCATTGCTTAATAATTTATTGAAATAACCTTCTCATTGCCATTGTTGTAAATCAAATGTAAACTGAACCAAAGTTTTGGGTTTGTTTTTTAAATACTACTATTGCTTCTACTGAAATTAATAGACTACCTCTTGTCAAAGCTATATTTGATTTTCCACCATCACCTCGCCAGAGATAATTTCTATCAAGTTGCTTCATTAATCTCTCACTGATGCGGGTTTTCTTAGCTTCAACTTCTTTCCAGTCTCATTTTACTAGCTTCTCTGTAGCTATAACCTAAGGATGTTTCTCATGTAAAATGTGATCTCTGTTCATAAAGCTCTCGCTCCAGCTGATTAAACCCAAATCAGAAACACTGCTTTTGATTTTCTTGTTCTATAACCACATTAAAAGTCAACCTACTGCTGCCATGTTGGACTCCTCTCCAGAATCATTGATAATATTCTCCTTGTATTTCATGAAAAGGAGATGAAAAGTGACAAAAATAAGATTTTCAAGATACAAAACCAAGATTAGCAAGATATATGACAGATATATGTAATAATTTGCTACTAATTAATTTAAAATTAAAAATGCCACATAAATGTTTACAACAATAGCATTTTGATATTCAAATATTTAATATTAAGATTGCTGAAGTAGGTAAGTATTAAGGAAATGAGGATTGACATTGTACAATGCCCAAGTTTTGTATGAAAAAGACTGTCACTAAAGATACACGTAGAGAAAAGTGTTTTTTTTGTTAATTACACTGGCTTAAGTGATTATCACATAGGAATCCTCGTTCACAATAACAGTTTCCTGGAGTTTTTTCACTGTATAAATTTTAGAATCACCACAGTCTAATTTAATCTCCTTTTATTAGCAATATTTTGTCCTCCCCTCTTCCCCTCAGAGGTTAGAATATAACAATGTGAACACAGTGCTTTAAGAAGAGTGCAAGCATTACCTTTATTAAGTTGGACTTCGGGAAAGCACCAAGCTTTAAGAGAGGGATAAATCAACACTTAGAAACTGAAGTATTCCCTTTTATACAGATTCCTAAACATTGCCTCTAATGGCACTAGCAGATGTCAGGTAGATAGATACTGGACTATGGACAGGGATGGACTGTGGGTAAATTGTTCAAGTTAGGATGTTCTTGGCATCTCTGGTAAAGCCAGGTAATCATTATTCCTGTTTTTAATTTTTAACAGAAAGAGTGTGTTTGTATCTTTATGCTGAAATAGCATAGTCATATATTCCAAAAATAATACAGTGTGAACATCTTCATATGCAAAACTTGTGTCATTATTTCAATATGGACATTGAGCTGACCTTTTTTCATTCATAAGCAAACTGAAATCAAGGATATTCAGCATATTATATATGATCTCAATTCATTTTCCATTAATAATGTCTTGATGGTTTGAATAAAGTGATAAGTATTTCATTTAAATAGAGCATCTTAGGATATACTCTAAGATCAAGTAGCCAGGCAGATAGTAAGTGGTAAGTGTAGATTTTAGTCTATCTCATAGGGTTCCTATCAGCACTGGAATTGCAGCTATTTGACAAGGATACATACAAAGAAGAACTTCACATCTGTAGATTTCACAGAGTCTAGAAATAATTCCTAAGTTTACAGCATGACATTAAATATTTTCTTGAAATACGGAACTAAGAAGCAAATTTGAAAAATTCCTTGGAAAAAAAATCACCAAATATTGTAGGAAAACCCTTTAACTGCTGTTAAGGTCCATGTTCTGCTGACCTGTTGGTCTCTCATACATAATAGGTATGTCTACAAATAACTTTTTTGCTATTACCCTTCCAGTTCAGAAATGTGGGTGCAGTCTTATGATAAGGTAACTGTTATGGAGGGCATCTATTGAATTATTTATTCTGGACTTCTGTTCTTTTTGGTTCTGTTGGGGTTTTTTTTGTTTGGTTTGGTTTTTGGGTGGGGGTAGGGGGGTGACGCTTGGTTTTGGTGGTGTTTTTGTTTTGATTTTGTTTTCCAGAAAAGTGGAAGAGGTAGCAGACACTGAAATGAGGGAGAAATTGCTATTTCTTTGGAGGAATTACTAAGCTTGCTTAGGCAGGCACACTTCAGACTACAAAGTTGGCCTGGCCAGGAAGAGACACAATGTAGCTGGAAACCTGCAGGTTTTAAAGAGCCTGAGAAGTGGGAGAAAAATGGAGTAGACAAGTGATGGTAGAGATATAATCAAAAGTTGAGGGAACAAAGCAACTTTAAATGTCATTCAGTTAACTGGTATCAAGCCTGTAAGCAGGGAATTGGTGGCAAGAACAAAGCAAGTGAGAAGCAGCTTGTAAAGAATTTTATTTCTTTGGTGTCCTGATTAGATTTATTTTTTAACTCAGAAAGATTCATATAGTATTTTTTATTCTAATACAGTTTGGGTTTCCTACTTTAAATATCTTTTGTAATTCACTACAAAAAATACTATAGGCTTATTCACTTCAAAGCTCTGGTTGACTGAAGGTCTTGTCAAAGTGAGAGTGTGAACATCTTACAAAAGGGAAGGCAGGAGGCAGAGAATCGCTATAAATTCTTCAAATTTAGAGAGAGATTTAGAGAGAAAGATTACTAGATAGTTGCCACATAGTTTCACACCAGTCACCCTTGTTTGTTATGATGATTAATGCTTTGGGTGCCAGTGCAGAAGATATACAAGCAGTAGGGTTTAGACTGCTGTAAAAAATCCTGTAATGAAATACAGAATCAGACTCTACAAATCAGAGCTATAGAAAAACACACGGATTTGTATGTGCCCATGAATGCCTCGTGATGTATGCACACAGATACTACATTTGCATTTTGAAATGCAGATAAATGTGAAGTTCTGCAGGTGGGCATTCTTATTCTAACCAACTATACATCACATTGACATTAACAATAAAGGACTCCAGCCAATGCAATATACTAATCTCAAGGCAGTTAGTTCTCTATTACTCAGATGTTATATTAGTGTGTAATGTCTTAAATTAGAATCCTCCAATTAAGACAGAAGCCATGGCATTGACATAGAGTTCCTAATAAAAATATCTCTTCACTGTGGTATGAAGAACAATCTATATGGCAATTAGAGCTTATGAACTTAAAATGTAATACTTAATATGGGGTCATAAATAATAGCACCAGTTAATGAATTTGAAAACTCTTTTATCCCTCAGAACTTACCCTTGTTAGGTGTTACAGGAATCACAACAAGGCTGTGTAAATTTTCAAAGAGTAAACAACAAACTGTGTAAACTACACAGCAGACTCAGGAGTTAGAGATGCAAACCCCTGTACATACCCTCTCTTGCCATCATCACATAGGCAGGAAACAGTTGTATCAGTGACTCACCAAATTACAAACAAATTCATTTATATTTAGAACAGACCTGTAGGCACCTACGTTTTCCAGAGACTGACTCCTTTCACTAACCTATTTTACATACGTGAATTAGAGATCTGCATTTCATTACAGCGCTCCTCGTTTCAGAGCAATGTTCCCTGAGAAGCTGCCAAGAGGGTTGAAAGGTAAGTCGAGGGACATATTGGGTGTTAAATCAATGCTGAAAGCTTCAGAGAATTTAGCAGTTACTAAAAGCATGCAATTTTAATCCAGGAAAGTAATTTGTTTCTTCTGTAGCACATACATACTTATCCAAGAGATACCCACATCAGCATTTTTATGTCACATATTAATAATAAACTTCTCAAAATAGAAAAAACAAAATTCAGGCAATACTTTAAATTAAAAGTCAGCACTACTAGTGACATTTACATATCTATAAATATCTCTGGTACCTGTAAGTGATATGTTTGTGTTGCCATTTCTGTCCTGTCAACGCATAGCGTTTCCGACGGATGTTGAATTTGGAGCTACCTCTTGTTTGGTCGGGCACACCACATCGAGGCTTCTTCATCCAGCTGGAAGAAACACCACATTGCAACGTGAAAGGAAAATCATAACCACTGTACCCAAGTGAAAAAAAAAAAATGCCATAGTTTTCTGAAGTTATTATCAATTTTGTGTCTACATGCAACAATGAGTAACAAAAGGAATGGTTGTCCTGTTACCAGATGTATACTTTGTGGAACTCCATTGACATTCTAAAACAATTTACTTAGTAAATTGTAGTCATACCCTCTATTCAGGCTTGCATGAATGAATATCTGACCATTAAGTTGGCATTGAAGTATTGTTTCATAAATAAATACACACACAGGAGCTGTATGTATGTATGACTGGATGACAGAAAAGGCATTTGAAATGTCATCTCAGAACACAGGCTCCCTTTAAAACATGCACAGGTAACAAAAACTTAAAAATAACTAACCGACCAACCACCTTCCACCTTTTCCAGTAGATATTCTCAGTTCAATGTATGCAAAAAAATAATAATAATAAAAAAAGAAATCTTGTTTTGTCCAAAAGAAAACATGGAATATTTGCAGTACAAACAAGCAGTATGTGTGTTTACAAAACTACACAATCTAATGAAATTGTTGATTTTTCAGTTCTATACTCAAGGAATGAAATTTGCATTTGTAAGTTTTACATCTCCTAGTACAAGACAAGCCATATTGCATAGCAAATGAAGCTTTAGAGATGGGCTAACCCAGGCAAAATGGTTGTATCAGCCACGCTCATCTTCAGAAATCTGTGTGAAGAGGTTTGAAAGTACAGCCAGACTTCTAACACTTCCTATGTGCTGTAGCAAACTTCTGTTTAAATGCATAAGTAGGAGTTAAGCTCACCAGCCTGTGGGAAAATACAAATGCTTAGTGATAGTACCAAGATGGCATTGCACTCCATTTACCCTGGTGAAGGCTGGTCCTGAATAAAGAAGTGCCTGCAAAAACTCTGATGTGTGACACATCCACCAAGGAGTGCAAGTGGGGAAGCCAAAACTTTTGACTGCATGAACTGAACACAGTTCATATTTTCCTGTTTCAAGGAAGAAGCACAGAATGTTTTCCTCTAATTTCTGGTCAGAATAAATAAAAAAGGCACATAAACCTGTTATTTGCAAGTAAGACAAACTTCTTTCCCTAGTGTCTGCAAAGACAATACTGAAGAATCTAGAAAACTTTGCCCCCCAGCATTTGCTGAAACACCCATCAACTTCAGGTTCATGTTTTTGGTTTTTTTTAAAGGAGGGTTGATATAACAAAGTAGACATATTGTAATTTCTGGGATGAAATATTGTTGAAAAATTTAATTTACTTAAGTAATAAAAGAAAATGAAGGAAAGAAGCAGATCTTAGTCACAGACAAAAGGGTAGTTTTCTTCTTAGCAAAATAATGTCACATTTACACTTCAGCAAATGATTAAACTTGGCTCAAACCTCAGAAAACTTTTAGATGAGTTGTCAGTAATACTTTTTGCAGTGCATGTTAGCTCAGCGTGCAGCTACCAGACAGGATCTATTGAAATCCTGCTGTTGAAACTGCACACACACATTGAAGAAAAAAAGATAGGTAACAAAAGATCAGTGTTCTCACCTTAAGGTGATATCACTACATCAAAACGAGAAGCAAGGAATAAAGCAAAATCAAATAACTATTACATTTCATTAGAATCACTATACAAGAAGTCAGGGTCTTGTATATAAGATATGTCACTTATAATTGTGCTGTTTGAAGGTCAATGTCTTTAAATCAATTGAATTAGGCCTCCTCCCCTGAAAAATGTTTGAATTATTTAACATAACTGATAGAGACCTATTTTAATAACAGGGTTTGCTCACTTGCAAGACAGGAGCAGATTAAGTGTAAATATTCCAAGTTGTGAATTTAGAAGTGAATCTTCAAAGCTGTTATTGAAATAATCTCTCAAGTTTTGCCAAAGGTTCAGTACTCTCACAGAAATAGCATGAAATGTGTTACACTTCAGATTTAAGACAAAAAGTCAAGAACAGTAGGTTGCAAGATTCAAAAGTCAGCACTGTAGTATCTCACTAGAACTACTGACAAATCATTTTTAGGAAAGCAAAATGTAGCCAAAAATAAACATAGAATTTAAGCAGTCACAATTTGTTCTCACTTTGATTTTGAAGTGGAATGTACCTATTAAGAACATGAGGCTTCCATACTTATTGGTTTGGATGGGCAGAGGTGTTCCACGTTGTCATGTTAGCCCTCTAATGTTCTTCCTGTTCATATATCAGGACTGGGACTGTGGTTCACACACAACATAATTCTAATTTAAATCAAGTGGAAGCCTTTGCACAAGTAGTTCATTAACTTTCAGGAAATTCTCTTCATTTGAGGAATGATGCAATTTGCAGCTGAAGATTTGGACTACCATGAAATCCATCACCTAGATCTTAGCTGAGCTAAATTTAGCAGTCAGAATTTTAAACAAATTATTACATAATTAGTGTTGGAGTTCAGTATTTTCTAGCAGAGAAATGAGACAAAATGCTAACAACTTCTCCACATAATTTTTCCTTTTTTCCTTTCTCTTTTATTTTACTTTTTTAACAGTAATGGTTCACACAGTGACTGGGAAGAATACTTCTGTCAGTAGCAATCACTAATGTTCATGAAATTGGGGGATATTTAGTGTGTAAATAAGTCTTCCAGTCTTCCATCTGGGTGGGAATTAACAAATAAACCATTAATTTCTGTTTTATTCCAAATATAGCTGCTTTTAACATAGTATGAGCAAGGTCTTCCATGTTCTAGATTGCTTGTTAGGGTTTAATTAATTTTTAAGACATAATTAGTTTTCATTTTTAAAAAAAAGGTGTCTATTGGTAATGACTTTTCCACTCTTTCATCTGTTTATTTCTGAACTTGTAGAAATCTTCTATAGAGCAGCCCCACAGAATTAATATTTTATTAGTGCTCAATAAAGAGGCTTAATTGTGACTAATGTACTCTATCTGTAGGCTATGTCACAGCAAATTCCTCTCTTAGCTCCATTAGTTGGAATCTTGAGGACCCATATATGTCAAGAGAATTAAACCAGTTTAGAGTCACAGAATATCTGAAAATATTAAAATAAAA
Organism: Chloroceryle aenea; assembly: GCA_013399075.1. Classification (NCBI taxonomy): domain Eukaryota; kingdom Metazoa; phylum Chordata; class Aves; order Coraciiformes; family Cerylidae; genus Chloroceryle; species Chloroceryle aenea. The sequence goes on from VWZY01008026.1 coordinate 120,507, forward strand.
ACATGCAGCAAAACTTTAATGCTCCTCCAGTAGACAGAGAGATGAAAATGAACTTCTCATCATTCAAGCCAGTCACCTAACTGTATTCTGTTCTTTGGGGATTAAGAAGAATCTCCTTCTGTCTCCTCAATTTCTCAAGCCTACAGGAAAAAGTGCACTAGAGCAAAATGAAAAACTAACATATTAAAAACCCCTGCCTTTGGTTAAATGACACCCCCACCCCCCAGCCACAACCTTCTTTATCCCTAACCAAAACTGCTGCTTAGCAGGTCTAATGTTTTTGGTGGTGGTGATTTTGGGGTATTTTTGGCAGAGTTATAGTAAAAAATGAAAATAAAAGGTCAAGTGCAACTTGAGTTCATGCAGCTTGACTCAGTGACTGGAAAACCTACAGACATTTATTTAAGAGAACTTCTGAATTGTACTGTTAAACTTTTGTGAGGAGGGATAGATGTATTTTCTAAACATCTTTACCTTCTCTACTGTACTCTGCTGTTACAGGACTTTCCTGACACCCCTCCAAGTAATGGGAAGCAGTCAAAGAGGTTTGTAAGATACCATATTTCAGCCCTGTCCCTGACAATGATTTATCTGCAAGGCTTCTCACTGAGTATTTGCTGAGGGTACAAGATCTTATGTATAATTCTTGTACAAAACCATTTACTAATAAACCAGACCACTGAGTTCATTTGAACAGCTCAAAATTTATCATTCCCTCTTACTCTGTGACTGTTAATTACTAAATAAATAGCAGAGATCATACATAAATATGATTACATCTTGATTAAGAATCTTGAAGAAAACTTGGTTAGAAGATCATCTGATCATTAAAATAAGCACATTTGTTATTTATTTATAAAGGATGACTTTAAACTACGATGAATACTATTGCACAGATTTAGTCAGCATCCTATACGCAACCTTTCTATACCAATAAGCATGTAATGTGCCCCTTTAAAATGCAAAACATGCTTTGAAAACTCATCTTTTTCTACTTAGTATGTTGGTTTTGGAGATGTGAAAGACCAAGAGTGGGTCCATTGGCAGAAATCTCCTTTTAAATGAATCATTGACTACATTTAGTAATACATAAATAAATCACAGAGGATACTGTGGCACCCCATGCAAATGTTAGACAGTATTTTTATTAGTTTTGCCACTGTCATGATACTTGTATTCAGAACATCTCATATTTTTACACCATTACCCTGATGTTTCTTTCCACCTTCATCTTTTGTATTTAGAAATACAGCAAAACCAAATGAATGGTGAGTAGCAGGGGAAGAAGAACACTGTTCATATTTATGCATACCAAAATGCTCACTGAAGGATTATCTTTCTTTGAGAGCAATAAAATCCCCCCAGGAGACTTTTGATGATGCTGCTGCAGGACATTATTTCTCTGCTAATATCCCCAAAGCTGGTTCCTATCAAGTTACTACTATAAGTTCTTTTAATTGTTTGTCCCTCTGAAGATGAAGAGGTACATCATAATCTCTTCTCAAGAGATGCTACTGAAGCAGGTAAATCCTCATGCACAAGATGAGAACATACTGTTTTATGATGTTCCTTCTGTACCCTTTATTCTTTAATCCCAGCATCATGTGTGATTATAAAGTATTAATCACAGAGAAACAAATGGTAAACTGGAAGATTTCTGGCCAAAAGAGAGTACATATCCTTTCTGTGTAGATGACAAGGAAAATAATTTAAAACTTTAACAAAATATTGCCATAAATAAACACTTAAAATATTTTAACTATTTATACTTTGTTACATAGTTACACCTCCTAAGAATTTTCAGTGGTGTTACTTGATGGTAACTTCATTTAATGACTTGATTTTTTTTCTCAAAACCAATGCAAATGTGACAAGTGTTTAAGAATCAGTTCTATTCCCACTTGACTGAAGTTAATGGAACTCCAACTCTTCAAGTAAATGCAGAATTCATCCAGTTCTATGTACCTAAGAATACCATGACTTAATAAATCTTTCTGTATTGAAAAAAAATAATTCATCAAAAGGTTTGGAAAACTTAATATCCTTCAGATAGTAAAAATAATATCTTTGAACTGCTGCATAGGTGGATTCCTTTATCTCTTACAGAATGGAAGAGGTGAAGCCAACCTTGCTGACATGCTGGACAACAAGCCCAATTTAGCAAAAACAAACCACTTTCCTTCACGATCAAATATTTTCTGTTTGTTTTTCTTTCAACTCCCTAGCTGACACTCTAAACTAAGAGATGCCCTCCACTTTTCCTCAGGTTATTATTTTCTAACCTCTCAGCACTGCTAACTGAACAGATGATTTTTCTTTTAGTGAATTATATTACCTCTTACAATGCTGCCACTAATGTGTCTTTAAAAGGCAACTAGTGACTGGTATAGCAGCACTCTCCCCTCAAGGATCAATCACTGCAGCTCTATAAAGAGCCTAGTCTCTACCCTGCAGATTGGATCATAAACATACCTCTGAGCATGGCTCTTCACAAGGCATTTACTGCTATTGCACTGCATGTTCCAAGGTCCTTTAAATTCCTAAACTGAGGGATGTGTGATCAACTCACTTCCCCTCAGGAAAGCCCTAAAATCTGCATTGCTTTATTGTTTCTCAATGCAATAATTCACATGACAGTGGAATAAAACTAGTTTTCCAATCTTGCCAGCATTTTGGGCAGCCTTTTCCCTAAATTCTAAATTAGAGAAAAATCATTCATGTCAGCTACTTTATAGAAAAAGAATAATGAAAGGTGACACATCAGGTTGGGGCTGGGAAATGGGAAATGAAGGAGGATTTATTTTTCCAGCCTAAAAGGTATTTCAGAGAAGTAGTAAAAACATATTTAGGTAAAGTAATTGTTGGATATGTAGTGACAGCACTGTTTTATTTCTTTGTTTTTCAAGTGAAATACCTTTGTCTAAAATCCCAAGACAATCTGTGCTGCATTTTAACTGGAATGACTCCAATAAGCACTTCAAACAGTAATCCCAGATACATTTTCTTAATTGTGTACTAATTCTATTTTTTTTTTTCCTGGTACATCATTAAATTTGGCATAGCACAGAGAGGTTTGGAAGTGTGTTTTAATACTTCTGTTTCACAAAGATGCTCCGTGTTCAGTTTGTCAGTAGAATCAAAGAGTGATAGCCTTACACAACTTCAGAATTGCAAAGGGCATGCAAAATTATTCCAATTTTATTGCAGCTCAAAATGACCACACCTGGTCTTTTGTTACTGGAAACCATTAAATGAATGGTCTGGTGGAGTGTGCTGAAATTTGTTTCAGTGAGGATAAGGAAATTTACACTTAATATTTTCCAGTAAGAAAAGACTCTTTCCACTCTGAAAAATGTCATAAATTCTTGCCCATTTTGAGTAGGTTTCTCCACTTCCATATTTATAACTTTTTGACCACTTCTTTAATTATCCCTGACACATTTTCTTGACAATCACACGTCCAAGGGCAGCCAGCAGTTAGGCACGTGCCTACCTGCTATCATGAAATACAGAATATGAAAGCAAAATAAAAAAAGGCAAGGAGAGAAACATTTTAACTCCTCATCTGAAGCTGCAACACTATTTGGATATCCCAGTGACCCTGCTTCACGTAATAGAAAGATTTTCCAGTTCTATTTTACCCTGGCTTGAAACATAAAAGTCAAGAGCAGTTCAGTACTGGTTACTTACTCAATTGTGTTCCTGTCCACTTTTCCTGTCATATTAATGCCATAGAACTGCTGCATGGCAGCTATAGCTGATTGCATGGCTTCTGCAGAGCGCAACACCGACATTCGGGGGTCTGTTGGTGGAAGGTAGCCATACTTTTGTAACCATACCTGCAATGACAAGTGCAGTGGCTATTAAATAGAAATTAGAGGTAAAGAAAATGCTCCCTAGCAATTAGTTTTGTACCATATATAATGAAGTGTCTAACTCACCCAGCAGAAATCCTGTTAGTTTGGGTTGGGTTGTTTGGTTGGGTTGTTTTAAAGAAGAAATTCTTTGGGGCTTTTCTTTTGTCTCCTTTTTTAAAGATTCTGCTGGTTTAAGACAAGTGTTTTCTACCCAGGAGCCAGTTCTCTTTATTATCTGAAACTGCCTGCTTCAATTATTTATTTAATGTATTTATTTATCTGAGGTTACAATTTAAGCACCTAACCCTGGCTTTAAGTACTTCAAGAAATTTTTAAAGCAGACAACATAAAAAATCTACAATATATGCCACATAATTAACTGTCCACGTGGTACACTCACCAACTACAATAATAAATCCACAATAGCTCTTGCACAGTTATACTATATTATTATCATCTCTCAAAGAATATGAAACAGAGGGTTGGGAGACACTGGTTTCCAAGAAGAATATCAAAATCACATAGGCAAAGAGATAGTGAAGCAGCAGAGTCTGTCTCCACGTACAGGGAACTCCCTGAGAAGAGGATATTCCTTCATAAATCAAGATGGATATAAAGCCAACTATTTATGCTCTTAGTTGTGTAGAAGTGAGAGGGAGAAGGCATGGTCCAAACAACTGAAAGCTTTATGGATTAAAGCCAATATCTTAAGAACACCTGGGAAAACCCTCTGAAACATACTGTGCTCATATGCTTCATAAGCAACATAAATTATCTTCATGTTTGCAAAATCTAGCCTATATGAAGCAGAGTGTAAAGCTTCTGAGGCAATGGGAGCACTGATGCATCTTTAAAGAAGTCTTAGACTGGAACTACTCACATATATTACCAATCTGCAAGACACTGTTAAATTGTATTGCTGCAGCTTCCCTCTGCTCAGTAACAAAATGCTCGTGGCCCCATAAATCTGATCTTCTGTTCTTTAAGAGTGAATAGATAAATAAAAAAAAAGTTTCAGTCACCTCTTTCAGACGTACCACATTCAAGTTCACAGATTCTGAATCATTACACTAATGAATGTTACCCACCCACTCTCCCCTTATAGTGTGTTGTGGGCTCTGTCTGCCTCATACAACACTTCTGGGTTTTTTATCTGTTTATACACACTGTTTATACACAGCCTAACACCAAACTGGATAGACTGCAATTTTCAGCCTTATGTTTAGCTTGCAGAGTGTACTCAATTCAACTTTGTAGCAGGTTAACCATGTGGTTGTCTACTCCTCTTTTATGGAGCCAGTGAAGATGGATGAACTCATCGCTCTGGTTCACTTTACTAACACTGGAAGTGTACTATAGGTGAACTTTGGCTCAGTGTACATAAAAGATACAACTGGCACTAAAGAGAGGGGAGAGCTTCAGGTTGTGAGTTCAGGTATTTCTAATTTAAATAGGTTTACCTTCTCATAGAGCAATTCAAATAGATACAATCTCAGCAATGGTTGTGAGCTCCACAAAACAGGGAGATACAGGCTTAAGACCCAGACTAACCTCTTTTACCTTCACAATATCTCTCTATAAGACCCATTCAGAATAAGAACAACATTTTGTTTAATAGCTAGGAAGATGCTCTTATTTCCAGCATAAATGAATTGCTACAAGCAATACCTACATCCAACTTTACATACTCCTGACTTCCTGCACCTTTCACCTTGAAAGGTGAACTTGGGAACACTGTGCTAAGTTTGGGTCATCACACAAATAATTCTGGTTTTGTGTCACTTTGCATAGGAAGTCTGATTGTCCTGCCATTATTGAAAGAGAGCTCTGAAAAGCCAGCTAGAGCTGGAGTATTGGCAAGAGCAATGCAATGTGCAATCATTCAGATCTTTTCTAATTTTGGAAGCAAAAGTACTCTTAAAAACAGTATGTTGACAGCAAACTGTTCTTAACAACAAAGAAAACCCATATACCATCATTAAAGATTGATCAAGAGTATTAAATAATCAGAGTTGCAGAGGGATTAGTGATTTCTAAGACAGAAGAGAACTTATCAACAAATTCACGTGCCTGAATGACAGTAGCTAATACAAGCTATAGTACAATTATGTTCTGTGAACCTGGAAGTTTAGTGAATCAGTCTAATAAAGTACAGATCAAAACAATTTCATAAACACCTTCAGTAGTGCAGCTGCAGTTCATTATTATTCATGTATTCCTGTTCCATTTTGAGATTTTATCATGCAAACAAAATTCCTATCTGTGCTGAGTAAAAGGGTGAGATTACATCATTTCAAAATATTTTGACTTTTGTTTTTTAATACACCTCCAGAAAAGGCACTGTAAGTGAAATGATTTTAAATCTCTGAGTAATTCCCGTGTTTCACCTTCCTACCTTTACCTCTCATCCTATCACAGGGAACAGATGAAAAGAGCCTGGCCCCTTCTCCTTGACTCCCACCCTGCAGATATTTGTAAACACTAGATATTTGGGAACATCAGATATTCAGATATTTGTGAACATCCTTCTACAGTAGCTATTCAGTAATATATTTTGTTTATGGATCTCAAACTAGGGAAGAACTTGGGTGCAACTTTGCAACTTTTTGTCTGGCTTCTGGTATAAATTTTGTAAGAAGTGTGGTGTGTTTCTTTGAAAATCATCATATTGTGCAGTATGGAGAGTGCCCACAAGATTTCAGAACCTGCAGTCCCTATAAAACTAATTTTATTTGTCAAACATTTTACTTTTTCTGCCTCTTCCTCTCTATATCTTCTGAGAGGTTACTCACATCTTCCTACTTGGAACATCCTTGATCTTTGCTGGATTTAGACATTTATCTTTCTTTTACTTTTCTATGGCTTGTTCTATGTAAATGTGGAGTTCATTCAGATGCCTGCATCTCAGAACACCACTGGCCAGATCAATATGATTGGTGTATATCAAAAAAGAAGAATGAAGCTGGACTCAGAACAATCTTAGCTGAGCCAGAGGCCCATTAAATGTTCCTGGGAAAAATCACCTGGCTTTATGGTAGCAAAAATAAGAACAAGTGATGCTACCAAACATTCCTCAGCACAGAGTTTCAAGAATCTAAACAGGGCTTGGAACATATAAAATGGTTAATAAATGCAACTGTCATTTGGTGATGTATCAAGGAAGGCAAGAGTTCTAAAGTGACTCTTCCATCACACTCCAGATTACCCCACTTTGTCATTCCCTTGGTATTAGCATCTTTGATCCCTATAGCTTTGCAATACCCCATCTGCAAGCTGATTATTTTGGTCTAATCCATCTCTACACTGCTGGCATTATTTTGCCTGTGCTTACCATCACTCTATTTTAGCACAGAGTCCTTTCTTCAGTTTCCCTTCTAATCAGTTTCAGTTTTCTTCTAATCCAATACCAGTTAAACCATCAGCCAAGGAAATGGAAGGTTTTGCTCAAACCCTGCAGCATAGCACTTGCGTGGACTTTCATTTCTTGTGGTTTAGATTCCACAAGAGAAAAGCCTTTCTCACCTCACACAAGTTTGCTGAACAACTGAAGTGAGGCTTTTCACTCCAAATTCATAGATGCATCACTGCTTCCACCACCATGCTACCAGCAGCCAAGTTTCAAAGTGATTGGTGCTAGGTAGATATGGCCACAGATGTTTTTAGCCTCTGAGAATATCACTGTAGTCAATCCTGTACTTCAAAAGAGAGCCATTTTTATCAGTAAAATTTAACAGTAATATCACTTTGTTAATAGATGTAAAATCACTGGTGGCAGAAGCAGCTACATCAAACAGAAATTGTCGACTAATATGAAAGATCTTGGTTATTTGGTTAGGCCTTCTATGGAATTCTAAATTACATGCTGTCATGTGAAAAAAAACACAGACCCCAACCAAAACTACATTAATCAGTACTGCCTTTTTCACATGTCCCAGTAGGTTGTTTCAACTGATCTTAATAAAATAAAAGTACTAAAACTTTGTTCTCAGATGTTTACACAGGGAAAACATAAACACATAATGTGCCAACAGATGGTGTTGTGCTACTTTAAAAAGGCTTGTAATAAAATCAAAAGGTCGAGCTACAAAGTTCCTTTGGGAAAACAACTATTCAAACCATACCTGACATTTGGTATTTGAATCCATTAGATAAAATAAATTTGCTCTTATAGTTGATGTGATTTAAAGTTTACATCAGTGAACTTTAAAAACATCTATAGGAAATGGGACTTAGCCAAAGTTGGGTTTTTTCCTCCATATCACTTATATTTAATTTTCTTCATTATAATTGTATTTTTTCTCACTTTCTAGATATAAGAAATACAATATTTTGAATCATAAACACATCCATTAAATATCTATGCAAATATTTCCTTTGTAGATATCAATACAATGACTATTTTTATTTTATGGAATAAAATAAAATTGTATTAAAGCAAGGCTAGATATGGAACAACACACTGCATGTATTTTGTGGGTTTCTACTTCCTAGGATTCTTACTACATTTTAACAGATGATATCATATGTAAATTCACATTGCACATAAGCACTGTTTGAAAGGCTGTGTTTGTAAAAAAACAACTGGCTATGATAAAGTCAACAGCAAAGTTGCCTTCAGTGGAAACTGGAGGTATTTAATAGAATGAGATATTTCCTTTATTTTGTTGAATATTACTTTTATTTTTTCTTATCTATGCCTTTTGAGCAATTAATGGTGTCACTACTACTTGCAATATAAACCTGATGGCACAGTATCTTTCTTTCTTATGGTCAAAAGAGTTATTAAATATAATTTGATACTAAAGCCATTTTTACACTGAAAATATTTTTTTTCTGTCTTCTATGTTTCAAACTCAGATATATAAGATGTAAAACTTAAGATGCTGTGCTTACTTGTTGGATATCATTCCAGATTTTAGAAATCCTTTTTACAATCAAGTTGGTATAAGATGTGATATTTTCAGTACTATAATAACTCTTTAAAATACCTGATTCACGTTTTCCTGCAGAAATCTGTAGCTGGAAGATGAATGTGGATTTTATAAGTACATACATTCTTCAGATAGTTATCAGATTGTCACTTCCCAGGGAGGTACAAGAAGAGAATGCAATGAACATAAGAGGTAATACTGTCGTTTACCAAATTACTTTATTTTATAAATGAAAACAAAAGAAAAAGAAGTAACTCCTACTACAGAACATCATTTGAAAGAGACACCTTGGAACTTCTGCAAGGAGTCCAGGGAGCTAAGAGAGATGAAAGGAAGCAAAATCTCTGAAATGTAAGATTTTTTTGAGCAATGCAGCCATCTGGGAGGAAGAAGGTCAACACTTTAATCCAGCCACTCTGTCCCAGTTTTGCAATGAAGACAATTTACTCAGCTACGTAGTAACTCTATCTGATCAGAAGCCTTGATGATGGAGAGTACAGAAACCAGCTCACCCTCTGTCCTATCCCCTTTAAGCTTCCAATTTACTCCCGAGGTTTAAAAATGCTGGTCTAGTAGAGGAGTTTCCATGGAATATTGATCTCTAATTAATGTTTCACACTTTCATTTCCAACACTTCTTCAGAAAAGCCTGTGGGAGATGACTCCACCAGAGGGAGGGCAGGGATCAATTAGAATGTAGCACTTCCATTTTTACATGCTTGCTTGCAATGATTCTTGCTGATAATTTATGCAAATTACACCAGTCTTGTTTTCCCCTTGTACACATGGTTCAAACAGAAGCAGGCAGTGTCCTACGACTGAAGAGTTAACAACAATACCAGTTAAACATCTTGACCTTCCTTCTAAATAATCTTCAACAGTGATAACATGTATTTCATAGATTCTGTCTTAGCAAGGATCTAAATAGGGGAATTCAGGGGCTATTCTGTATGGACTTCAAACCTTAAGTAGCAAGAAAAGGTGAATTTATTACATGTTAAGATGCTATCCTTGCTTCAAATCACCATGGAAGCCATCACAACTGACTCCTGCCATAGATGTTAAGGTGAAGAAGAATGACAGAAAGCTATCTTGCTTACTACAATAAAACCATATCAATTCTGAAGTTAAAGACTCCCTTTCCTTGCAACCATTCTGAAGATCAGTGGCAGAATATGACCAACTCAGGCTAGCCACATTAGCCACCTACTTTCATAAACATGAAAAGGTCCTCATATGTTTGATAAGTGTATTTTGCTTGCAGCATACACTCACCAGCTGTTTGCAATCCTTCTGCAAGAAGCTGAAAGACTGCATATATTTCAGTACATCTGCAACTCTCCTTTTTATGTCATCCTCTAAACTCTATTTTTGTTAAAGGGCAAGATGACAAAAATAGCAGGAGGGAAGGGAAGTGGTGGATTGATGCAAGTGAGGGATGTGACAAGGTGATTCCTGCAGGCAGAAAGGGACATCCAGTAATTGCTTTAAAGCAAACCACAGGATTATGTTTTATTACCTTCTCGATGGGCTATGGACATGAGTATTGCAATTTTAAAATGTAATAGAATAATTTTAGATTTGCTTAATTAGGACGTGTTTCTGTGAATCCTTGAGTACTCTCAACAGCCACAACTTCAGATGGATGCTTAGAGCACTGGCAGAATTCAGTCAAGTGTCTCTATCACCTAACAGCAAGATGAGGATTTATCTATATTTTTAGATATATTAAAGAAGAAGTTGCTAAAAGAAAATTATTTCTTTACACTCATCACTGGTAATATTTATAAAGCTGAGGCATTGTAAAGGTTGTTGGTTTTGTGGTTTGTTTTGCTTTTTTTTGGTATAAATAGATTGCTTTTCTAGCTCAAATATGCAGATAGAATCAAAACAGCAGCAAAGGCCAAGGGAAATTATACTTACATGCTTTTCTTTTTTGTTGTTGTTGTGGTTTTTTTCTCTTCTGAGAGACATGGTTTTCCATGCAGTTAAGAATAATAATATTCAAAACAAGTAACCTAGTACATTCTAGAAATTAAATTTGCAATTAATAAACATAATAGGTCCTGTATTCCCACAGCAATACATTAGCATGATAATCCTGGGAACCTAATGTTTAAGTATCACAAGCAGCACTTTATTTGATAATCATTTGCTTTCAGTTTAATGTATGGTAGAGTTGGTCTACCATAAACTAGAGACAAAATTAGAGCTGATTTTTCAGTACCTACCAGGAAGGATGAAGAAACTTAAGGAAAAAGGAAAAGTTTTGCTATACTGAAAAAAATAAATCTCTCTCTTATAATGAGGATCAGGTATATGAATAAGATTTTAATGAGAAGTTCTCAGAGAGTAAAAGGTGTAAGGAATCATATTTCTGAGAAAGCTACCTGTAGCAAGCACAGAGATGTAAATGGAGGCTTATAGGGTGGCCACAACCTTTCTTTTCTTTTTCTTCATAGCAATCTGTCTGAAGCAGCTGCTGTGGAGACTGAGTTTGAAACTTGATGCAAACTTGAAGAAAGTTCTATCTTACAACTTGACGGACAGAACATCAAAGTTACCAAGCAAAGTTATCAAGTCAGAAGTAGGTTTGAAGACCCTAAGACATTACCTTAACAGAAACTATGACCAGCTTTCCATTAGTTAAGCCAATGAAGCATCTCATCTGTTTTCCATCAAGATCAGTATTGTAACTCAGGAACCTAAAGTTTCCAGGTGGAAAACTGATGTTTTCTCCTCAACTAGTTTTATGGATAAAAAGTGAGATATGGTCACAAAACCAAAGCCAAAAAATGAAGTATTCCTAATGAAATAAGAGTCTTTAGCAAGTGGCATCTTTAGATTCATTGAACTTAACTGATCTCTAGTTCCCTTTCCCTTCTTTTCCTCATTTCTAGTGCAGAAATACAGTCTTACTTCAGCATTGGGGAGGTTTTACAGATGATCTGAAAGCAAAGTAAAGGATCTAATTATTTCCAAAGCTCTTAAATGACTGTAGGTACACATGGCAGGATCATTATCCCTATCATATAAACTGATGACAATCACGACAAGCGATTGGAAACTAAGTATGAGACTACAAATGGGAAGCAGCACAATGGATTAGCTCAATGGTATTTCATCTCCTACCTTAGTAAAGAATTGTTATTGGACAATATGGCTCTCTGGGTAAATTAATTTTCACCCCATCAGGCAAAGGTTGGTTTTTTTAAAAAGCAATTTTCACTTCAAAGTTTACAGTTCAAATGATCCACATCAGTTTTTAAAAAGATAAACAGAAAGCAGCTTAGCTTTTCTTATTCTTAAGGCAGATCCTATTTAGCCTCCTCAAATGAAACATTAATAGACAAAAAGGCATTCCCTTACTCAAATTTCATCTCACCATTTTCTTGATTTCTGACTTTTCTTGACGAATTGCTTCCTGAGGTGAAGATGTCAAAGCCTAGCAAACACTATATACAAAAATAGTAAATGATTAGCTTGATGATATTAAAATATCTCAGAATTTTTAGAATTGCTTTGATATGTCCTAGCATTTTCCTTTGCCAGCACACTAAACAGCTCTTTTTGTTGAGCTGGCCAAAACATTGCCCAAGTCTCCTCCCTCAGTGATTACAATTAATTTAGAAACCTGCAATATGTGTGAGAAATTCAAATTACACCCTCTAGTATGCATTACCTTATCAGCACTGAATTTCACCTGCCACCTTCAATAAACTGAGAAACATTCACTCCAATTCACACATTCTGAAAACTGTACTACAGCACTCAGCAAATAACCTCTCAATAAATAAATAAATTCAGACTCTCATCATCAGCTCACTTCCCAACAAAATGTGTGAGAAAAAGTCTTGCAGGGGTAGGTAGCTAATGGAATAAGTTTCCAAGTTTTAAGAAGCATTCTTTTCCCTGCTAAGTTGAAAATCAGGATGGATTGTCTTTTCCCTAATGGGTGTGCTTTATATCAAATAGTTCAGGGAAGTTCTGTGACCTTTCCTATGAAAGCAGCTTGATCAACAGTCTTCTTTAAGAAGAGGTCTCACATTATTTTCCTCATAGAGTTTTAAATCTTCCTAGAGATAATAATTCTTCCTGGAGAGGAAGATGTGATGGAATACTTGTACCATCACCATAGCAGTAGCTATTAGACTTGCATTTTTTTTTGCATATCATGACCTAGAAATTATTAGTCTTTCTTTTGTGCCTGTTCACTTTCTCTCAGCCCTACAAAACACACGTGGTTGTAACAGGATAGAGGTAATGCTAACTGTAAGCAAAAGCTGTGTATTCAAGTGATATACATCATAAGAGTACGGGAGGTCTGGCAGTTGATGCATCCAGGGAATGGTGCAGAAGCCTTAATAAAGAAAAGCAGTGGGGACTGACAAATAACAGGACATAGGTCTGCAAAGGGACTAATAGAGATCAGTATAGGGTTGGAAGTCACTGGCAAAGATTCATGTTGTTTTAGTGAGCACTGAAATGCTTTGTAGGAAAAAAAACCTGAGAGAAATGGATCAAAAGTCTGCTGAGGTCTGGGATATATTGGCTCAGTGGCTGTTTACATAAATGGTTTCATTTGTACATAGAAGGTCTAGACAGGTGGAAAACACACATACGTCCTTTCAAACTTAACCAAAGCCAGTTTTCTGTCGTATGATTCAAAAAAATATTAAGATGTCTTTATGGGCTCAGAATGAGTAGGGCACATGGGGCAGCTGACATACTAAGTTCTGTACATGTCACTTTTCATATTGGAACACTTGAATTAAATCGTGTAAAATCCTTACAACAAGAATATATAGACAGTGTCTGCTCCCAGTCTTATGAAGGTCTTGAAACATTTCAGATTGTGCCAAGTAGTACACAATTTGGCATATAATAGAAATGCTTGGCAAGACTTTCTCCTGACACTAATTTTTGTATTCTCCTTTCCTTCATAACTTCAAAATACTGAAAACCTGTAACATCAGGAAAGCATGTGAAATCTTTCAGAAATGCTATTTTGATTATCATATTGTGTATTGAAAATTCTGCTTAAAAATCTGTCATAAGAGTTACACTGCCTTAAAAAAATTAGTTTCTCTGATTATTTCACAATAACAGGTTTTCTTCTTCTTAGACCAGATAGGATAGGGAAAAAATGGTAATGCCTTTCATAGATGAATAACTGAAGCAGAGTGAAGGCAAGGAACTGCCCCATTAAGTCCCTCCTGGGAAGTAAGAGAAGGGAAGGAAACTCTTGAACACAAACTGTGCTTCCTCCTGATTCATCAGAGCAAACCCTTATGCTGTTCCTGAAGTCGATGGAACTGTTTTCACCTTGTTTGACCAAATCCTTTGTAAAATAACTACAAGTACCCACTAAGGAAAATTCAAGTCTTTTGGAAAAGAAGTACAGGACTGAAAGGACATACCCTGTTATCATTTATTTCCATATTCAGATATCAGAGCCAATGTGATAAGATGTATGTAGTCTTAGATAGTTTAGAACCTTAGATAATTTATAACCTGTCTCCTCTTTAAGTATATATGTTTTAAAATAACCCCCACACACTTTAAATACTGGAGTTTTAAATATCTGCAACAAATATTGTTTAGCCATTAAGAATTGCTATGACCCAAACTGTGCCTATGACTCCTGTATTACTCACGAGCTGACAGATGTGTCCCCAGACTATACTTTGGATCATATATTAACTTCTTAAGATAACTACAAATTCCTCATACTCCTAAACAAATAAATACATTTCTATTGTATTACAAAACACACACTACCAATTTGGATTCTGGGGGTTATTTCTATGGCTAATTAAAACCAATGGAAATAAAAATAAATCATTTTTATCTATGAAAATTAATCAATGAAATATGCATAGGAAAATGCTTTACTATTTATCTTTTAACTTATAAAATTCAATTGCTTTCAGTTCTCTCACAGTAAAATTCTGCTCTCACCTATGAAATACCAGGTAAGATCTCTGGAAGTTATTTGTAAAAAATAACTAAATAAATCTGTTCTTAAAAGGGAATATTTCCCTATTTTAGTATTACAGATACAGGAATTATTTGTCCAGTATTTTTATATACAGGCTTTATTTAAAGGATCATAATGGAAAATTTGATCCAGTACTTTTCAAAGACCCTGGTGAACCAGCAACTCAAAGAGTTTATTTAGCTTGACAAAACCTAAGAGAGTAGAGGTCACAAACAAAGTTCTTTTTTCCATATTTCTGAGTGGAAGCTGAAGTTATTGTATAACCTGTGATGAAAAATGTCTTTGTCTCCCTTCCTGGTAAAAAAGAATGGAGATTTGGAACATGATTTTTAAAATTCTTTCCCCAGTCTGAGCCCTGTTCATCACATTATATCTTCCTGTTTCCCTAGGTCCAACTTTTTCACATGCAATTACCCATGACAGCATACACCACAGTGGATGTCAGTATGAACTGCTTAAAAAATACAGACTCAAAACAACTAGGACAAAGAAAATGACAATGAAAACAAGATAGGATCCTCTATAGAAGAACAGGCAACCAAGGGATGCATTCAGCTTTGTGATTCAAATCAGAAAAATCTTTTAACTGTCTTTCATGCCCTTGTATCTAAAATTTGGAATGCATCTGTATTTGTGCAAGGCTCATAGATGTCACAAACAGAAGAATAACATGGATAATTACAACAAATCCTCAGAAGTCCTCAAGTGGTAGCTTGAGCTGTTTAAATCCAGAGCAGCATCTCAGAGGTAGACTGCAATCTAAGAGTGGACTTGACCATATATTCAGTGTCAGTTGCAAGGAACAACTCTACATGTACTAGTCTGATTAAACTAGAACACCTTACACACATTCTATGTTTGCAGCCAGACAGAAGTTATGAATTTCATAGCGTGTTTACATTCTATTTCCATTACTGTTAACTGTCTCATAGTTTCAAAATAATTTAATGGTTATCACTTGACACTGCTTTCTGTCCTTCACAAGTACTTCCCCCCTGTTCTATTGTTTAAAATGCCTTTCATTCAAACATACTGCATCTGAGTTTATTCTGGCATTGGTTTATTATGGCACATCCTCAGTAGTTCTTTACTAAATAAATAAAAAAAAACCAACACAAATTAGAAACTAGACAGGGAATCTCCACAAGCACAGCTCTTACTGGGCATTTTTCATGCCCTATTATCAGTGACAAGTCCCACAGATCCATATGACACCCCAAGTGCTATCATTTTACTGTAAGTGATCCCCCTAACAATGGCTTGGCTTGTGTTTCAGTATCTGCAGTCATTACAACAAAATCTGTATGCACTGAGAAAAAGAAGTCTGTGTTTCTTAGTACTTCATAGAATTAAAGTAATGTTTTTATTGTCATCTCTAATGCTCAGAATTTTCTTCTTAACTGCACTTCAATTAATAAAATGAACTGCTAACACATTGGTTTTCACAAAGTCTTGGTTGTGGAAACAGAATTAAATCCAGATCCAGATGGCCTCCCCTATATGTTACAAATTCAGGCACATGAGGAAAGGTTTATCTTAAAGTACATGAAAATCAGAAGTTTATTATCTAAATGGGATATTATTAAAATTGAGATTAAAGTGGCCTCACCAGATGTTTGCTTTGGTGAACTGCTTAAGAGCAGCACCAAGTTAGACTTGGTGTCAACTGCCTACTGTAATTTTAATTGATAAATTGAGAATACCTTTTTAATATTTTCATTATTTAAATAAACTCTGACCAGACAGTTCTCACTTCACCTGATTTTCCTGGCAAAAATCTTATCAACTTTCTGAGCCATAATATTATGATAGAGTACAACTGAGAGTTACATTTTCAGATAACATCCAAGTAACGCTCAAGTTTTTTATCAGCCTATATTTCACTGACCTAAAATTCAAATACAATTTCAGTCAGAGAGGATCTGACAAAGAACCTCTAAGCAATGCCATCTGTGATGAGAATCTGACATGTTCAGCTTTAGAAAGGTCAGTGCAGAAGGACAACCTTGCTCGCCGCATCCATCACAACAGAATTTAGCAGCTTTGATGAAGAAAATGTTTCCTTTACTCTGATCAATCACACGTCAGGGCAAAGTCTCAAAATACTATGAAGAAGCACTAAGATGTTTGCAAATACTGATTTTACTTTGATGCTGTCACCTTCAAATCTGCATAATAGTCCAGTTTGGAAGAGCACTTGAAACCATTCCATTTCACAACAAGAATGAATTAGAAAAGTTGGCAGGAAATAGCATTGTCTTGAAATCACAGTTTTAGAATGCCTCAAAGTATTTGGAAAAACAAACAAAAAAGTCTATTTTTAATTGAAAAATAGGTGTAAGTTTAAAATCTGGTTAACTAGTTACAGTGTTGTTCAGTCCAACAATCTCCAGGCTGCAAAAATACTTTGTTTTATTCCTTCACCATTTACCTGATCCTGTCTATGCAGACAATGCCCTTTATCAACTTTTGAGTGCTTCTGAACTGCAGGAACAGTTTGACCTTCTGTACACCTCTTCAAAACACGACAGCAAGGTAGAATTCTTTACACTGTGCTTTGCTCAGAGGTCAACTTTTTCCATGGACATGTCAGAAAAACAGCTGCCATAAATCAGGCAACACTTGAGTCTTGAAGGAAGCTCAGTGTTACTTTTTGGTGGTGCCAGCTTTGTAGGTACATAGGTAACTGAAAAGCACAAGTAGAAACAGTAGGTGGAAGTATGGATGGATGCAGTGAACCTTGTTCAGAATTAGGGCAAATAATGAAGAAAACCTGTATGGGTAGAGAGGGATGGTCTGGGGCATGCTGCCACTGAAATCAGTACCAAGCACTGCTTGGTCTCTATGGTACACAAGCTCTAACTGATCAGTCAGAAGTCTAAAGAAGAATCAGAGAGTGGAAGGGATNATTAATAATTTATATATGATGATAATTATTTCTTTGTCAGGATGGAAAACTCAAGTAACACTGAATTCAAGAGTGTATTTATTTCTTTCTATAGTTCATGTTTATCTTTTTACTACCTATGTAACTTACAATAAACAGATTATATCTTCCCAAAGTACTTCTTGCTCTGATTCTTTTATCTATGTATAGTTCTTTTTCCTTTTCATTGTACTAGTACTAAAAGAACAATTGATTAATAGTCATATTTAGCACTCTTACTAGATAGTCCCCTGAAACTACCTAGTGTAGCAGCCTACAGGTAGAAGCACAAGATACTCAGATGTATGATAGTCACTGCCACTAAAAATTCAGATGAGTCAAATATGAGAAAGAGTTAAAAGTTATCAGGTCTCTTGGCTGCTGTAGTGCCACCTAATGAGCATAATCTGCAAAAGTCACTTCCAATTTCACTATTTGGTTTAATTTCATTTTAAAGAATGCTTCAAAATTAGCGTTCTGACCAAAATGTGGAGTGTGACGTGGACACAACATGGACAGTGTGCATATCTTCATGCATGTAAGCTCACCATCTCTGAGTCCCAGTGGAATCACGGGGAGAAGGGAATAACCCAAGGCTGACCTTAAGTTATATGGTGTGTTTTACCTCACCAGCTGTGCCACAGACTTCTTTAATGAAAGCCAAGTATGCAAAAGCAAAGCAATTATTAGTAAAACACATGGAAATGTCTCATAGCATTCTGGCTAGCCCCTCCTTGGTTGTGACATTTTCTAATAAGTAATTTTTTCCACAGGAGTTCCCTTGTATAATGAGCAGCCACTCCTGAAGAGTCAGCACTGGGACACATCACACACTCTAGGAAGCCTCCTATCCCACTATATCTTCCATAAAATGATGGTGGGAGATAGCAGATCTCTGTGCCAAACAGGTGTAAAAAGGGGTTTTTACTGGCCACTCAACAGCTGTCATTCATCTCTACTGTGAAAACAGGAGCAAGATGTCATGTTATTGTTTTACTACTATTATTCTGCATGCTGCTTTGAAGTAGATGGCGTATGAATTGTGGAAAAAAAGGCATGCCACAGTTTGGGAATCCTTGTTTTGGACTAGAACAAGAGCTAGCAAACTGTCCTGCTCTATCCAAGACCAGTTCAGACCTGATGGCAGCCCATTGCTGGAAGTGGGGCAGCTCCAGACTAGTTATGAAGAAGTCCAGCTAGGACATTTGCATTACAATGCTGGTCACAACCCCCCCACACCCATTGTGCAATGACAATTACTGCAAACAATACACACTCCTATTCAAGCTCTGTGCTTTCCAAACAGTCAGGATGAACAGTGACTCTCACACATTTTTTAGAGCACAAAAAGTATTCAACCTTCCAAAGCTGACAGCTTGCACCAAGCTGTCCACAACCCCAGCTAGAAAATAAGACATCAGGCAGGAAAGTCAGGCAAAAGAAAGCAAAAGTACTGCTGTCCTAAAGGTCCTTTGGGGTCACAGGTGACCAGTGGAAGTCAAAGCATGACATTTAGAGCCTTCACCTGTGCTCAGACTTTATGNTATGATAGTCACTGCCACTAAAAATTCAGATGAGTCAAATATGAGAAAGAGTTAAAAGTTATCAGGTCTCTTGGCTGCTGTAGTGCCACCTAATGAGCATAATCTGCAAAAGTCACTTCCAATTTCACTATTTGGTTTAATTTCATTTTAAAGAATGCTTCAAAATTAGCGTTCTGACCAAAATGTGGAGTGTGACGTGGACACAACATGGACAGTGTGCATATCTTCATGCATGTAAGCTCACCATCTCAGAGTCCCAGTGGAATCACAGGGAGAAGGGAATAACCCAAGGCTGACCTTAAGTTATACGGTGTGTTTTACCTCACCAGTTGTGCCACAGACTTCTTTAATGAAAGCCAAGTATGCAAAAGCAAAGCAATTATTAGTAAAACACATGGAAATGTCTCATAGCATTCTGGCTAGCCCCTCCTTGGTTGTGACATTTTCTAATAAGTAATTTTTTCCACAGGAGTTCCCTTGTATAATGAGCAGCCACTCCTGAAGAGTCAGCACTGGGACACATCACACACTCTTAGGAAGCCTCCTATCCCACCTCTTCCACATAGTGATGGTGGGAGGTGGCACATCTCTGTGCCAAACAGGTGTATAAAGGGGTTTTTACTGGCCACTCCATAGCTGTCATTCATCTCTACTGTGAAAACAGGAGCAAGATGTCATGTTATTGTTTTACTATTATTATTCTGCATGCTGCTTTGAAGTAGATGGCGTATGAATTGTGGAAAAAAAGGCATGCCACAGTTTGGGAATCCTTGTTTTGGACTAGAACAAGAGCTAGCAAACTGTCCTGCTCTATCCAAGACCAGTTCAGACCTGATGGCAGCCCATTGCTGGAAGTGGGGCAGCTCCAGACTAGTTATGAAGAAGTCCAGCTAGGACATTTGCATTACAATGCTGGTCACAACCCCCCCACACCCATTGTGCAATGACAATTACTGCAAACAATACACACTCCTATTCAAGCTCTGTGCTTTCCAAACAGTCAGGATGAACAGTGACTCTCACACATTTTTTAGAGCACAAAAAGTATTCAACCTTCCAAAGCTGACAGCTTGCACCAAGCTGTCCACAACCCCAGCTAGAAAATAAGACATCAGGCAGGAAAGTCAGGCAAAAGAAAGCAAAAGTACTGCTGTCCTAAAGGTCCTTTGGGGTCACAGGTGACCAGTGGAAGTCAAAGCATGACATTTAGAGCCTTCACCTGTGCTCAGACTTTATGGAAAACTAACCTGGTTTGAAGTAATGTTTGCACCATCCACCACTTAATATGTGCCAAGCACTACTTGGCCATGGCTGTGACTCTAAATGAAAATACCTTTTATTTGAAAGAAAACAAATACATCTTTCGCTTACAAAAGATAAGGGCTTCCAGATGGTACAGCTGTCAAGGCAGATCAGTTTCTGACCCAGTTCCAGCTACCTTGACAGTATCAACTTTAGTACAGACGCAGGAAAAAAAACCAACCCAGAAACACAACATTACAGATGACATTTGAATTTCAATGGTAAGGTTCTCTCTCTTTCAACCTCGTGATAAAAGTCACTTTAAAATAACGTAACATTCTGCTGTTTCTTTCGAAGCTCTATGTTGTAAATGAAATCAAAAAGCCCACCTCTGAAAACAGCAGAATAACACCAGGCTAGTATTTTACAATACAACCCAGCCAATACAGAGAATTTTTTCAAGCAAAAGCAAAGCAGAACTCAGAACTCATACTCTGAAGCATCTAGAAAAACTGACAGCTCTTAAGATATGAGAAGATGCCATGCAAGCTCACAGATCAATGGGATAAACTGGCTTAGGGAGGGTGACTTTTATGGTCAAATCATAATGTGTGAAAGATTTAAGCAAAGGGAGCCACTGCACCTCACGTGGGAGATTGTTAATTCCCATAACTCCCTGCTGTACATTATGAAATGCTGGATGTCCAGGAAAACTTCAGAAATGGGTTCCCAGGAAGGAAAAGAGAAAGACAAAGAGAGCAGTGTGATATGTGTCTGATGGAAGGCACAAAAGACATTTGTGATTTACAGAAATTTATTGAAAATGATATCAAATCTTCATAAACAAAGGTAGTTCTAAGACAAAAATTCAAGTTGGCTCTAAACAGATTCCAATTCTATGCTCATAGGAAATATTTTGCAGTGTACCTATATGTATGCAAACCATTTTGATGCTCATTTCCTCACTATACTGCGTAGGACACACAAGAGAGCCATGATTTACTGTGCTTGCCTTACTGACAGTTGACTGTTTATCAATTACTCGTATTTCTAAATAATTCCTAATTATTTTATCAAACATTTTTTTCTATTTGAGGGTGGGAGGTGGGAACTCAAACTCAAAACCACAGCATAAACTCTTACAGGTTTTTTTGGATGCAAAGAAAAGAAAGCCATCATAATTTCAAGAATACAAGCTGCTGGTGGATTGGTATCTGGAGGATGGTGATAGTAAGGAACTTACACACACCTGAATGTTTCCAAATACAAAACTGAGCTACCTATTGCTTATCCTAAAGCAACAGGAAAATCAGAACTGGATTTGATACTCAGATCTGTCTCACACCAGACAAGGACACCTCTGATACTGTTGGAAGTTATCATGTAACCTAGTACATGGACCCAAACACACCCAAAGATCATCCACAGCACATCACAGCCTCAAGTCCTCACAACCTCCCAATGACATAACAGGCTTTAGACTTCCAGTACAAAAGACCAAGAGCCTCACAAATGATAATGCTGCAGTAGAACATCAGGAGGGTTATGATGACTTATTAACAAACATAGTGTTTGCATCTTGCAGAAGAGAAATACTGCTGTCAAGGGGAAAATTTGAGGGTATATTATGATGAGGGTTTTATCTGGTGCCAGTTATAGCTGTTTGCCATCATAGATATACTGACCTAAATGAAAATAGGAACCAGTACAGAATGGCATGCATAAACTTGCTCAAATGAAAACATGCAGGCATCTATCAGTAGAAGGATCAATTCATATGATCTGAAGTATGCTCTAAAGCAGCTGTTTGATGATTATACTGTGAAGGGAGAAAGTGCAGCTGGAAGAATCTTGAACTACTTCATATCTTTGCCTGTTGATTACGAAGAGGTAGGAATATAGAGAGTTGGTATCAACTGCACCTCATTTCACCACAGCTTCCTCAGGAATTAAATAAATTGCAGTACATTTTGAGTTTAGGAGAATCAGACATTCCTTCATAAACAAGCTATTTAAACAGTCTTCTTTCTTAAAAAGCTTGTATTTCATATTCTTTTTTTGTGACTGTAGAGTTTGCTTTCATTTATTTGCCCACTTGTTGCTGAAAACCTGATTGATACTCTTCCTAAGGCTTTCCTTGCTGTCATCTACCTGCTTGCTATGCCTCCTTAGACTTATACTGGAAGCTCTGCCTCTGCCTCATTCAACTTTTACCCAGTTCTGGATTATTCCTACTCACGCTCTCTACAGATGCCAAGAAAATTTCACCTTTTCTCCTCTTTCATTACCCTCCTAGGCATTTCAAAGCACAAAGTTTGTGTGCAATACTTGCTCACGCATTGTACTCAGCTTTACCCCAACCTCCTTCCCTGCCTTTTTCTTGCCAGCAGCTTCCACAGCAGATTTTATCCTTCCTGGCAATGGCCCACCAGAGTCTGCACGGTGCATTACAGGAGATGTTGAGTTCATTCTGCTCACCCTGTGAGCTAGCCAAGATTTATCTGCTTTACATAGAGCTAAGCATGAATTAAAAAAGCCCTCCTGAGATATAAAACGCATCATATCAAGCTCAGAGTTATGTCAGAATAGGCACAGATCTGTTGGACTCAGCTCAAGTCACATCAAAGTTTTTCAGAACCCCCCCTCAGAGACTCTAAGTACAGCTGCATAATATCTTAGAGATGTTTCCTCATTCTTCTAACTCTTCCTCCTCTCAGAAATTCCACAAGTATTCATTTAACTGGGGGCAAACCAGTCTTGGGTGAAGGAAAAAAAGTAAAGCCCTTACTCCAGGGTGCTCCTTCTTTTTTACCCTTACTATTTCCTCTGTAGTTTTGGTTTTTTGGGGGCTAAAAAAGATGAGACCATCTACCACATGAGAAGATGCTGAGAGACCATGGCCTGTTCAGCCTGGAGGAAAGAAGGTTTAGGGAGGATCTCATCAATGTGTTTAAGTAACATGAGTAGGGCTAAGAAGATGAAAGCAGACTCTCAGTGGTTCCCATGGATAGGACAGGAGGCAAGGGGTACAAACTGACATTAAAAACCATACAGGAAATTCCCTTTATACATAAGAAAAATCTCCTGTGGAGGGTGATCAGTCACTGGAACAGGTTGCCCACTGAGGTCTTGGAGTCTCCACCCCTGGAGACATTAAATCCATCTGGACATGGTCCTAGACAACCTGCTTTAGCTGATTCATCTTTGAGCAAGAGGGTTTGACTAGATTATCTCCGAAGATGCCTTCCAGCCTTCAACCATTCCAGAGTATCTATAAATGATGGGCCTTTTTCTTGCTTTTGACACCGTTCACAACTCTCTCTTCTTTCTCTTTCCCCTATTCCTATCACTTTGTGCCTCTCTTTCTTGGAAGGTTCATTAATGACCCTTGTTTAAAATGTCTCTGGTTTTATTTTGACCAGGTAAGAGGTTATTCTAGCTATGGCTAAATACAAACTACTTCTGTGACTCATTTTTATTTGTTATAATAGGCACAGTCTGGCTTTTAACCAGGAATATCAAAGTGAAGAAAGTTTAAAAATCCTGGTATTTTAAGAGAATACTTAAAAATATTTTTTTAATTTTTTTTTTCTTTTTTTTTCTACTTTCCTCATTACAAAATCAGCATATTTAGAATACAGGCCCCATCTACCTGTCATCCCCAAGGACCTTGGGTCAACAAGATATTGATCATCCTCTTATTGACCCTGCTGGCTTTGGAGCATTCACTCTGTACTTATGTTGGTACAACAGAGGGAAGAAGCTGGTCCTCTATGTTAAGTTGCAAGACTTACAGCAAATGTCCAGAAAAAGAAGCATCAGGCTTTCTACTGCTCTTTTTAAATACTGCATTTAATTACTGTTATAAGAATGTTCAATAATAAGCTTCAAACCTAGTTATGTATTCTTTTTTTCTTTTTCTATAGGACATTACAAGAACACTTCAAAGAGCCCTGTTTGTCCAATTGAGATGGGCTAGATTCAATTAAAGATAAGAAAAAGGTGAAGCAGTAAATTATTTCATCAACTACAAGTCTGCTTTACTAGAGGTTGCAGTATAATGAAGTTTTTTCTAATAAGATTTTACTTTATCACAAATCCAAACAAATAAATTGAAGCATCATCCACCACCAATGCTATCAAAAAATATTTTTTCTGCATTCTGTTATAATCTGGTTTTGCCATAAACTATATCGTGCTTAAAATCAGGACAAAGCACCAAGGAGTTTTAAAGTCAAAGATAAAAGCCAACATAGTATAAAAGCCAATGGTCTCCTGGGGGGCNTCTAGAAGTAGACTGACAAATCAAAATCTAGCTACACTAGATGCAGACACAAATCAAAATGATTGAAGAGCTATCTGGAAGAAAAAGCAGGGAGGTCCTGCTGGTGAAGGTACTCCAATTTCAGCTCAGTGTTTACAGTCTATGAATGCCATGACAGTGACCTTCCACACTTCCCACATAAAGAAACATTTCAGTGGTAGTTATGTTAAGACAAGGAAGCAAAACTTGCATGGTTTTTCCACTAACCAGGTATTTCTTCTGGTATCCCTCTACTAGAAGCTAGTTCCCTAGGTTTTTCTGCCCGTGCTCTTCTGAGGAAAGGAAATGAAGGCAGAAAAATTTTATTCTTCCTGAGAACTGAAGAAAAAGGTAAATACTAGATTGTCACTTCCCAGGTAAAAGGAGAAAATGCTCAAACAAGATCCATGAAAACACTTATAAAGCTAAGAAAGCATGTCTGAAGCTTTTGCTATAAAGTAAAACAAGTGTGAGACTAACTTGGAAATTCCCACCCTTTGCCTACTGGACATCAGCCATAGGAAGAAAGAAAGGAAAAGAAAAAATGTTGAATTATCTGATCTCAGAGAAATGCAAAAGTAATCAATGAAGATAAATGAATTATGAAAACTATACTTGTCATGCTTTGGACCAGAAACAAAAACATTGCAGTGGATGAAGAAATATGGTTGCTATTGTTGTTTAAATGGACACATGTTTTGAGGTTGCTTTCATTATCCACAAAACAGCAAATGCTTAAATGCTTTCAAGGAACTTTATAGCTTTAGTAACCTTCCATTGAAAAACAACATGACATTGTGGTCTACTATTTATTTTTCAGGATAAACTGTTACAACCAGAATACAATCTATAAAAGGGAAAAGTGACTGTTTTGCCAGAAATAATAAAAAAAACCAAACCAACCAAAAAACCCAAAACAAACAAATCTTTCACAAAATCACTTGAACTGTGAAAAATGGAAGAAGCCTACTTAAAAACCAGAATATCCCTAAGTATCACCCATCAGCTATGCAGGAGCAAAATAAACAAAAGATTGGGTTACTGCTGTTCCTGGAGCAATGTCTTTCCTTACTCCAGACGAGGGTATTTATTGATTTTCCCTACACACACCTTACTTAAGCAAGAAAGATGGGGATATCTATGGAAATTAATTTCATCATCAATCAAAACGAAAGCTGTACATGCTTTCATAAACCTCTCAGCTTTTAAAAGAAAGAAAAAAGAAGTATGAAACTAAGCCCTTTTCTTATTGTATCATACAGTTTGAAACAGGCACGAATCAGGAATAACTTTATCAAAACTTATATAATTGATCTGGTGTAAAAGTCATGCAAGAAAATTGAATACCCAACAGAATTTGTTCTAAAATAGTGGTGAATTACCTGTAATCCTGTCTGAACTACATCTTCCATGAGGCACTGCAGTCTCAGCTAAAGGAAACTAATGTAAGAGAGGAGATCTAATCTAGTCAGGGAGATAGAAAACAAATGTCAAAGCACTGGGATTGCCTACGGGATAAAATCTGTGATTCTAGCTCTCTCTAATGTGATGTGCTCTGTTACTGCAGCTGCCATTTCCATCAGATAGTCCCAAAATAAACAAGACTGAAACCTGGAGAGGTGATATTCTCAGTCCACAGCTGAGAGAACCCTGTGCTCCAGATGTGCATCTGGAGCATTCACAAGACAGAAACACATCCATGTAAAACTGTAGAGAGAGTATCTGTGGATTAATAAATAGCAGCATTCTGGCAAGTGACTCACTCCGAGCTGATTCAGAACCTCTGTATGTGTAAACCTGTTTGGAGTAATTGATTATTTAGGAAGGCATCACATTTAAGGTAACCTATAATGTTGCCCAGATACACAGATTAAATTAAAAAGCAACACTGAACTAAATAGAAATTCAAAACCAACAGAAAGGAGGGCAAAATCAGAATTTTGACCTAGCATTTTGCAAAGAAACCTAAAGGAAGGCTGTAATGAAGTCATTTGTTTACCCCAAAAGCTGTGATAAGTGCATCTAGACTATTCAGGACAGATTTTTTTCTTTAAAATCCCCAGTGAAAGAAAATCCCCACTCTCTGCTATTAGTCAGCATTCCTACATTTCATTCACAGAACTGAAGGTTTTTCCCCAATAACAAATCTAAAGCACTGGACTTTGATGGTTTGGGTTTTTTCAAAACTAAGCTAATCATTACCTGTTTATCCACATGGATGTCTTCTGTCTATAACAGTCTTTCACATACTGAAAATCTGTTATCATGTGGTCCACATTTTGATTAAATCAATTATCTATGTCTTCTCTGCTGAAAAGGGAATGCTCCATACCTCTTGTAATTTTGCTCCTCTCCTCTGAGCATGCTATAATTTTAAGCAATTTCCTAAAGTATGAAGGCAAAGAATGAACACATTATTTCACAAAAGGATGATCAGGGGGCTGGAGCACTTCTCCTGTGAGGACAGGCTAAGGGAGCTGGGATTATTCAGCCTGGAGAAGAGAAGGCTCCAGGGAGACCCAACAGCCACCTTCCAGTACCTCCAGGGAGCTGACAAAAAGCCCGGAGAGGGCCTGGTTACAAAGGCTTGGAGTGAAAGGATGAGGGGCAATGGGTTAAATTAGAAAGGAGTGGATTTAGATTAGAAATAAGGAGGAAGTTCTTTACCAGGAGAGTGGTGGACACTGGAACAGGGTGCCCAGGGAGGTGGTTGAGGCCCCATCCCTGGAGACATCCAAGGTGGGGCTGACAGAGCTCTGAGCACCCTGCTCTAGCTGAGGCTGTCCCTGCTCTCAGAAAGGGATTGGACTGGATGGCCTCTGGAGGTCCCTTCCAGCCCAGACACTTCTATGATTCACAGTTAATCTTCAGGTCTGGAGTAAAATTATTAACTTCCATACACTGCATATGGCATTCTGGTTAGTACAATCAAAAACCATCTGATCTTTATTTTTAAAAAAAAGTAACTGACAAAGTCTGTGGTTCACTATGGCATTCAGATACTGTTCTTCAGAAAAAAAATATGTATTATTTATCCTCATTTTGTATTTGTGCCTTTCACTCTTTCCCCTAAGCATTTTATCCTTCTTACTGAATTTCATCACAGTGATGAAAAAATCTCAAATTTTCCAAGATAATGATCTCTATTTCCTATTTAATGCTTCCAAGCTCTCATATTTCATTGACAAATTATATGAATTATACTTGTTAGTCTTTTACCAAGTCAATTATTAAAACATTGAACAAAACCAGGCCCAGCACTGTCCACCCTCCTTGACAGTCAGACATTGATAATTCACCTTTAAGTATCATTTCCAACTAGTTATGCACCTTGTCTTTCAGCTAGATCATATTGTCCTAATTTACTTATGAACTCCTTTACAGGATAGTGTCAGGAACATTGCCTGAAGTCAAAATTAATCCTCTCTGCTCCCACATCCAATTAACTCAGAAATCCCATCAAAGAACATAATTAGAGGATGTTGATTTGATTGTTTTTGACAAAACCGTACAAGGTGGTTTTATTCCTTTATTATCTTCTCTGCAAATACACATTGGATGCTTAATAATTTGTTCCATTCACTTTTCAGATGTTGAAATTACTCTGATTCATCTATAATACTACAGGAGTATTTCTCCTTTTTTTAAAGGTAGGTACTGTGTTTGACAATGGTTCAGGGACTGAGCTGGCTAGGTTTCCTAAGTACTTAAGGGCAAATTTAATTGGATCCTGTCAACATGAATACATCATGTTACATTAATATTCTTTAAATCATTCCTTCCCAATTCTGTTTGTACCTACTTGGTAATGTTGTTTTGTTAAACACATGCCTACAGAACCGAAGGGGATTTTTTTTTTCCCTCTGCTTCTTGATAATTCTTTCTTGCTAAGCCCTGGACCAGCACTATCCTTTATCATTCTAGTGTATCCTCCTAACACTTGCAGAACAACCAAATTGGCTTCCAGGTGCAGATTCTCATCCAACTTCAGAAATCTCTAAATCAGAGCCAGATCTAAGAAATGCTATTAGTAACAATAACTTTATCTTTTAAAATAAAGTTGTTCATCTCCCAGGCCTTCTCTATCCTTACACACTGGTTTTGGAGTTGAGTAACAGATGCTTTCCAAATCTTTCAATTGTTTCTCCTGACTATTCTTCTGACCCAGGTATCTACCAGAATGACAATGTCTTCTTTCTTTTGCCTCTGTAACTCTATCCAGCCTGGTGAAGGTGTGCCTTCAAGTCTGAACATCAGAAAACTATAAATACATATTTCAGATGAAGTGTAACTCTATCAGTTGTCCTTGGCTTGTCTTTTCTAAACAAGTCCTAGTCTTCTAAGAGTTTGATGTCATCAACATGATCCATACCAAGTAATAGCCCTAGATGTGTGTTCAACTTTTGGTTTACACTCCAGGCATCTTTTTATCCTTCAGTTATCTTTTTTTGCTATTAGCAGACTACTGAAGGAATATTACTTCCTCAGTGCTTAGGCTTTGGAGAGAACAGGGATAAATGCATAAAATCCTGTGTCCTTTTATAGTAAGAAATATGCAAAGGGCCACTATAGCACTTCAATTCCAACCATAACAATCTTGTCTTTGAAAGGAGGTGAGTATTTTTCAACATATACCCCACATCCATTTTTCAAGATAATCATCTCTAATGAAACACTAAAGCTGAAAAAAAATAAATCTAAATAAAATACAATAATCATATCTGTGATTTTATAAGCATATAGAGTGATGAAAACATACATCCAGACAGTGATATATACTGGGAAGTAGAGATATCATCTTTATTCTTGAAATGGACATAAAGAAACTTATAAAATCTGTACATATTTAGCATTATATATGCATTAGAAAAATGCAATAAAAATTTCAAAGGATCCACTGAAGTTCTAAGACCATTGCTCATATAAAGCTGATTTATTTTCTCACATTAATACTAACTTAAAGACTGAACATTTGAGTCAGAAATGTACTACTCCATTGCCCTAGAATCAAATTACATGAAAAAAATAATTTCAATAAAGAGTAAATTCCAATAAAATAGAAAAAAATCATAATATTTTCCTCATGTTTCAGATGCACTGCTGCAAAACAACAAAACTGAACCACTGACTTTGGAACTATCAACCAGTACAGTGACATTATTTGCATTTTCAGTGTTTAATTCACATTGAATTCAGCTATTGTTGCATTCATAGGAGATTTTCTCAGTATGTAATTTTTTTACACACCAGTCTGGTAAGCTAAAACCTTGTCAGTCTTCTGCAGTATAGCTTAATACTTAAGAGAGTTTCTTTTATATTATCACTAGCAAATGCTTGGCAATTTAACAACCTCTCTACAGTATAAACATTTATGAAAGTGTCAATCATTGTGGTTTACATGTGCTTAAAACTATTTAAGATCTCCCCAGAGGGCGGTCAGCTCAGTTTCTTGTCCTGTTCTTGATA
This sequence comes from Chloroceryle aenea, assembly GCA_013399075.1. NCBI lineage: Eukaryota > Metazoa > Chordata > Aves > Coraciiformes > Cerylidae > Chloroceryle > Chloroceryle aenea. Next base: position 150,776 of record VWZY01008026.1, read on the forward strand.
CAGTAATAGGCTGTTATTATTGAAAGTTCTCCCAGGGTTTTCTGTTTCTTTTAGCTGGACCTAAATATGGTGAGAAGGCAGCTTGCTCTAATGTCTTTAGAGTCCTTTAAAATGACCTTATCTCCAGCTCTTTTGAATTTATTCTTGCATTCTCTTCAACAAGGTGTAGGAGGTGGCCTCCGGGGTGTTTAAGGTTAAACCTAATCAGTCAAACCACTGTAGATGTAAAGCCTTTCCCAACATGAGATAATCAACATGATAATAAAAAGCTATCCGAGATATAAAAAAAAAAAGTATTTAATGTATTCCATGATTTCCAAAGGTACCTTCATCTGGTTCTATTTCAGAGATTGTGAAAACTGGTTTTGTTATACTGTTCTGAATAGAGGAGAACTACTTTTGTCATGGTTTAGTTCATTTCAATAATTTAATGATGAATCAGATAACGGCAGTTTGTAATGAGTAGTGTGCTCCAGTGTGAAGAATAAACAGAAATTTTAAAAGAGAGGTTGTAAAGATCTAAATACTGAAATATAATCTCTTCCTTGGAAGATAAATAACACAATAACCTTTGGACTTGCACAAACGTGTCTGTCAGAGCCAAAAGGCCAAACACAAACTTTCTAACTCTCTAAAAGTAAGGAGCACAGTAACATCAACAAAAGACCCACTGGCTTCAACAAGATCCATAGTTCCTCAGGATGTTGTAAAACCATCACTTCACTGTCTCCTTTTACCCAAAATTTCAAGGCTGAAATAAAATCGTAGTGGTGAAAATAATGAAAATAAGTTTTGAAAAGGGCACTGTAGTGTAGTCTACAATAAAGTGACAGGAAAAGTTTCATGTGAAATTCAAGAATTTCAAGAATAAAAAAAATAAACGAGGGGTCAGAAGTTAGGTTTAATCCATCTTGGACTTTGTTACAAAGAAATTCATTAATCCTTGATGTTAAAATAACAAGTTAGCTCTGATCTGTTTCTGTGGTAGCCTATATATTCTGAGCCAAGAAAGTAAGATGATTTTTGCAGTTTCTACTAGAAAGGAACAAAGTTGGTTTTTTTTATTAGCAGAAAATGTTACAGAAATTCAATGACACGTTCTCAAAGTTCACCCTATAGATTGAATACAATCTTGTTCAGAGAATTACACTAAGATGCTAAAGAAACTTAAAAGGAGATAATTGAAACAATGGTTGAATGTGTTCCAGTTTATAAGAACTTTGTCAAAAGCTGTAAGAGACATTTTAGCTAAGGAACAAAATCACTGAATCAAAAAGAGGTCAACAGTGAGATCTGAAAAGGAATTCTTACTGTGATGAGTTGTAGGCACTCAGACATTTAAAATGCTTTTAATATAATTTACTGGAATCCAGTCCTTGCTACCAGATTCTCCATCCAACAACAAATCCATCAGTAAACTAATACTCATTGTGCTAAGTGTAAATTTTTACTAAAATCACATAGCCTGCTATCCAGCAATGGGTTCCAAGAGTCACAGCTACAACAACATGCAAACAGTGTTTGAACTCTACTGAGAACTTCTGACCAAAGTAGAATTCTGAAATAAGCTCACTGTACAGAACAAAGCAGAACGAAATATCCAATAGAGGAATTTAAGAAAAAGGATTGTTTTGCAAGTGATTATGGACCACGTCACAATTCTTTTATCTAAAGCAGGGGATCCAAACTTTCTAGACCAACCACTCTCAACAACACATTTCATTTCTCACACACATACTTTTGTCTCAGCACCCTCGCAGTAAGAATTTCTTCTGATATAGAATAATATTTATTTCTTTGAATATCTAATCTAAAAATACCCTCTTTCAGTTTCAAACCATTACCTATCATCCTATCACTACACTCCCTGATAAAGACTCCCTATCTTTCCTGTATGCCCTCTTTATGTACTGGGAAGGCTGCAATAAGGTCTTCCTGGAGCCTTCTCTTCTCCAGGCTGAGCAACCTCAACTCTCTCAGCCTGTCCTCATAGGAGAGGTGTTCCAGGCCCTTGAATATCTTTATGGCCCTCCTCTGGACACTGGAACAGGTTGCTCAGAGAAGAAATGCATGTACTCTCCTAGGAAGTAGTTAAGGCCAGGTTGGATGGGGGTTTGACTAATCTGATCTAGTGGAAGGTATCCCTCCTATGGCAAGGGGTTTCAAACTAGATGATCTTTCAGGTCCCTTCCAACCCAAATAATTCTATGATTCTATGACAACTTAAAGATTTTAAGAAAGAAAAAAATATATCATAACAAAATCCCAAACTCTTTGGAGTGAGTTCCAGGATAGGTGCAATGATCTGTAGAATGAAGAGTGCACAGGAAGGAAGGCAGATACAAGTTCCTAGCAACCTGTAATTGATTCCCTGAAGTGTTTTATTATACTAGGAGACTTGCCACTCACACAGCAAGCAAATGATCAAGAATTCTGAAGGACTTCTTCCCAATTAGCTCTTTTCTGAAAAGCTCCATCCTTGGAGATTTTTAAGACCAGGTTGGATGGGTCATCATCAAGCAATCTATCAATATCTCTTAGCAAAAAAATAGAAAATTATTCTAATTTCATACAATAATGGCTTTGGACTACACCTAACAGAACCTACAGCCATTTTATGAAAGAAAAAAAAATAATAGTTGCTGTAAGAGTGAATTTCAACAACATACAGCTCCTGTTTACAGTTCCTGCTACTGTGAAATTGTATTTAAATTCTTACTCAGTAAGTAGCTAGTGACACTTTTTTGTGTGTTAGTTGTAGATCCAGTTGTGTAGGTCTTTATTTGTCCTGAGTTTAGATCAAAGAGATGAGCTTTGAATCAGCTGAAGAGACAATCAATTCTCATTGCCTGAATGGAAAACACCACTGTGGGCTCCTCCAATAAAGCTGGTTTAATTATAGATCCAGCCACAAATTATCAGAACCACATTAAAAACCCCTATATCTAGATCCTAATCCATATACTGACATTGAAACTGACTTTTTTCCCCTGACATATTAAGGTATCAGCTTGTATCATTGTTGTTACAACTGTGCTAATTCACTTGCAGGCTGAAAAATGTGCTATCATCCAAACCCTGCTACTCTGCAGGGGTTTCATGTTGCTTTCACTGAAGGTAAGGGGCACTTTGCCTGCATCTTTAAGACCTCTGTGATATTGTAACCTTTTAAAGCATACTGTGCCCTTCCAATCTACGTTTCACTCATAATTTACAGACCTGCTAAACATCTTTTTATCTCTGGTGAATTCTACAGGGCATAAATGGATAATTCTGAATAAAAGCTAGATTCAGTTCTGGATATGTAATAGTCATTAAGCAGACACTAAATTCCCTCTTTTTTTTTATACCCAGGGTGCAAACAAGGCCACTCCAATGCTTGCTTGACTGCTGTTACAAGTGCCAAGCCAATTCTCAGTCCTCCAGGTCATTGCTAGCTCCCTCTGGGTCATTTCCCACATGGAAAGACTTGGCCAATGGACCACCAGGAGCGAATGAAGGGCAGTGGTTCATGCAAATGTGCCTACATCCCCACCTCTGAACAGCTAATGAAATAGAATCTTACAGTTCTTCTGGAATTGGTGAATTGGGAAGTGCAATTTACAGTTCAAACTGTGGATGGCCAGGGAGCTCTTATGAGAGAGGATCCCTTAAGTCTATCTTTTTAAATGAGACTGAGGCCTGAGAATCTACCACAAATGCATACATTTTTTGTTTAATAGTCTAAGATAAATTAATCTCTTGCTAGAAAGCTGCCACTTCTGTAAACTAGGAGTACATTCATCATTTTGCAATTAGTATTCTGAAAAGCTTAAAGTTAATTATTATAATGGACTCATAAGAGATTGTGTAACAGATGTCTCCAACTGCTTTATAATGATAAAAATCCAGAAATTTATTTACAATCATTTTACATATGCAGTATGCCTTCCATTTTTCAGTGATGGATTACAGGCAAAGTCAAGTAAAAAATGCAGATCTTCTGATTTCAGTACTCTGCTGTGCCACCTTGGCATTAAATTTTCTCACTTTCCTTCAAAAGAGTTATTGAAATAGAATGCCTACCTAACAAACTATATTAAAATGTAAAACATCAGTAGATAGGACCTAAAAAATTCAAGGTCTTCAAATAAACCTAATAAAGTCCACTCTCACCTTACTTAAAAGCACTCCAGTATACTCTTCTTACTGCCTTAAGTACTTGCAAGACTGGAAATTGTAATTTAGTATTATGGAAGAAAAAATAACTTACCCATATTAACCTGTACAACATTGATATTTGCTTGAGAGATTGAGTTAGAAATGTTAGTTTCCAGATACAGTGCTGGAAGTAATTTCATGTGCACTACATGCCCACAATTCCCACATCAATCTGTATTTCTACAATCACAGTTTTTTAGCGTTAACACCGTTTTTCTCTCCTTTTTTGTAGTGTAAAACACCTACACTGAAAGTGAGAATTGATTTATTAGCACTCTTTTTAAGTAGATCTAATGTGCAAAGATGCATCTGGAGAATCTCTCTTAATTCTGTGACAGGGTAAAGTAACTCTGCAGCCTATTCATATTTTTCCAAACATAAAAAAACCCTCATTTGCATGAGCAGTGATGTTAGAGATACTGCTGTCTTGTTCAGATGCCAGACCCAAGAAAGAACTACTGAATACAGCCAACATCTCTTTTCCAAAGGATAGAGACCACTCCAATTTGCTTCAACTATTACTGATGTAGGGCAGAATGAGAAGCACTAGTTCACTTACATAGCACAGCTAAGTTTCCTTACACATAACTGGATGGGAAAGCTTGACAGGAGTAGGCATCTAATTGCAGGCACCAAAAAAGGATCTTATATGACAGGGAAAGGCAAAAGTAGAGTACAAAAAGAAATTAAAAAATGACATATCTGGCTGAAGTTCACACCCCTGCTTTTCTCATTAGTACAGTGCTCCTTTCCATTCCAGATTTACTATGGCAAATCAGTGATGGACATAATTCCACCAGAAACAAAAGATGAAAGATATCTTTCTTCTCATTTGCTTGTTCTGAGACATCTAAATTTTACTGCCAAACTCTACTTGATTCATAATTTACTGCTATATGCAAACTACATGCAAAACATTGGTGCAGTAGCCAGCACCATATAGTCTGTTGAGAAGAAACAGATCCCTTTATCCATGCATCCAGTCTTACATTGTGAAAATTCTACATTCTTTTCTAATCTTGACTCAGGCATTAAAGAAATGTAATCATCTATAGCCAAGTCAGTATCCAAATATTAATCATTTTACAAAGTGCAAGCAAAAAGTTTAGCTTTCCTGTGAGTCCAGTGGATTGGCTAAATACCTTCTAATATATTCTCTTTCACATTAGATTTGGGGCCACTAATTCAGAGTGTTGTCTTCTATTTCCTCAGTTACTCAAATAGTAAAATGAAAAGCCTGTAGTCTATAATAAACTCTTTACTGAAAATCCACAATATACTTAAGCACTGAAAGAAAAATGTGCTAAGTACACATCTTCAATGGATTCATTCTGGATGAAAATGTCAAAGCCAAGCCCTGTATCATGGCTTGCTTGGTTTGGCTCTGCTGTTCTTAGTGAAAGATAGTCTGTTACAATAGAATTATATACTTTACACCTTATAAGTTCCCTCTGTTTAAGCAGTGGGTGATAACCATGGTTAGTTTGGCTCCCTCAAGTGCAAATTTTAATCACTGTTCCAGGTGAACAAGATCCTCAGGTTCAGAAAGAACTGGGGTTCAGCAAAGGAATTTTTAAAATATACAGAAACTCTTCTCCTGAAAAAAAAGAAAAGGAATGAAAAATGAAAAACAAACCAACCCACGAAATGAAAATCAAAATAAAAATGAGGGAAGGCAGCAAAGTCAGTTCCTCAGGGAAACAACCACCTCCTGAATGTAATTTTACTTGAGAAACTTCTAAGGAACTTCATGCTCATCCAGAAGTTACGTTCATTCTTCCACTTCACATTCTTCTGAGCAAAAGTAACTTTCTTTGTTCAGAGAGCACATTTCTTTTAAAATGTTCTTCCTTCTTGTGTTCCAGTGAAAGTTCTCTCTGCTCTAATGCTCCTGTCATTTGCTACTGGATTTCTGGCCAAAGAGCTGTTCAGAGTAAATGGCCCTGCCTAGAGAACATCCACGTTGTTCCCAAAGGGAATCAATGCCAGTAGTGCTGCTTTTCTCTCTCACATCTTCCCACTACAGGCAATAGTTCTTTTCTGTAGAAAAATTAACTCTTAACAGCCTTAGCAGCAATCATATTCTGAAATACCCTGTGACACACACAGGAAAAAACACCTCAAAACACCAAAGACTTCCAACAGTGGTGGAGCTTTTTAGTCATCATCTGGTCATAGAATGCAGCACAAAATAAGCTTCTCGAACCAGTGAGCACAGTCAATTTTGAGAGGTTATTCAACTCCAGAGAGTATTTCTGTGAAAACAGCACCTCATAGCTCAGTGTTTACTATTTTTCAGTGATGTTTACAGTTTACAAGTACCAGGATTATACCACCCTGCCCCTCTCTCTTTCCAGCTCTCAGCATGGGATCCAGAAAGCTGGTTTCTGTCTCATTCTCCCCCAAAATCTTGATCCAATTTGTACATAGCTCAGGGAAAACAATGGCAAGGATTACTTCTCTGCACTACTGCCCTCATCTGTAAACACGACCATTAATAATTATCTTTGTTTAAAATTACTCTTTCATAATTTTTATAAATCCTATAGCCATATTAAAATATATCTGGAATCTATCCCAAATTCTTGGCAAATACCAACTCCTGATGGACATGTTGTTTGATAAAAATGCCTTTACACACTTTCTAAAGGCTACAACAGCAGGTAGGTTGCACATGCAGTTGTGCTCCAAAGGAGATGACTGGGAGCATTTGAGGATGTTCTTCTTGTGAAGCAATAAGTTCTGGAGACACTGGCAATTTTCTATTTCTCTCCAGCTAAAGAGGAAGGCTACAACCACCTTTGCCTTCTGAGTAAATCCAGGCTTTATGAGGATACAAATGACTACACCCCAATTGTTTGGGTTTATTTTTTTACTGTTTGCTTGCATTAGTGGTTTAATTACTTTTCCAGATTTAAAAAAAAAGTATTCAAGTGCAATAGAGAACTCACCTCTTCACCATAAATCAGCATCTGATTAGAAATATTTATGGGTAAAGGTATCGTCTGTGTTAACAAAGAATTTACTTTTGGCAGCTAATCATTTTGACTGCATAAAAAGAACCTCTACCTTTCATAATATTTAGGTAGTCAGAGGTTAAACTCTTGATTACCTAATCAAACATCTGCATTCTGCAGCACTTGGCTGTGTAATTAAAGGTGCAGCACTGAACCTTCATGTTCAAGGTCAACAACTAAAAAATCAATCATTTAAGTAATAAGCCCTGGCTGACTTTCCTAAAACCATTCTTCTGCTGCAGAGTGTTTTTAAATAGATCAAGAAGATGCCTAGGTTATGAAATAGTTGTATTTCTCACCAGCAGACCTTTTCAGAAGTTGTAATTAGAGTAGAAGCTCCAAACACCTCAGCATAGCATGCCTATTAAGACTTACATAGGTATAATCAGGAGTGGTGCTCAACTATAAGCATGTTGTAAAATGATTTTGCCTTGGTATTCATCTAAAGTTAAACACTTCCCCCCTCCATACTCTAAATATTATCTTCATTAACCGTATCTTAATAATGCCCAGCATTATGTACTGTAGATATAGATTATCATGTTTCATTAGGCTGTAATTCAACCATATATTTAACTGCTAGGAATGTAATTGATGTTATCTAAGCCAATGGGTCCATTTAAAAAGCATAAAGCCAAGAATTTCTTGGGGAATTTTGAAGGTTAGCACCAGCACTAAGCTGCAGAAGCAGTTGTGCTCCAAGGCTGGTGCAGATGACTGGAAAGATTTAAGATTTTCTTGAAGGACCTTGTGGTATCTGGGCAGAAAAAAACAGTTTCATGCCTGCATCTCACTGACAGGTGGATGTAGCTAATCTTTCTTAGGCAAGGCTCCAGTCCCACTCATGGAGTGGATATTTTACCCTAGTAACTGAGCTAGAATGGAGCATTGGACTGGATGACCTTTAAAGGTCCTTTCCAACCCAAACAGTTCTATAATTATATGTTTGGGTCCAGGCTGCCTTTCTGAGTTCTGCAATTCAGCACAATACAGAAAAGCAACCCAAAAGTTTCCTGACTGTCGACTTCAAACATCCAGGATGACCTCAGAGGTCACAGTGTCATATTTTAAATGTTTAATAATGGAGAATTAAATCAGCCACATGCACTGATGAGAGAATTATTGCCCATGCAAATATCTTCCCTTTTTCATGATTCTCAAGCACTCAGGTAAATAAAACATGGAAGGAACAGCCATATATTGAAGTCTGGTGCAAAAATATTCACAATATTTTTACGAGGCCATGCCACAAAGGAATAATTAAATTCATTTAAGTTTTCAGAGAATTTTGAAGCTTTTTAACCAATTCTGGTCACTTTTAAGGAACTTAAAATTCTCTTCCAGATTCCAATGTTCCATGAAGCAAATACCTCTGTCCTTTCATTTCTAAAAGGTGCTCTTTTTATTTGACTATCCCAAATGAAAAAAAAATGATGGAGCATAATAAAGAATTACAGCAAAGCTTTTGCAATGTTTCACACAGTGCTGAGTGGAAAGTAAATGGTAGAAAGAAGGACAGAAGGGTGGATAATGTCTTCCAAACAGAAGAAATGAATGCTTTGTAGTATATGTCAATCTGTTCTGTAGTTACAGTTGCTCTAAAGAGGACAAAAGTCCTATTTATTTCTTAAGGGTTAAGAAGAATTCTTATTTATTTAACAGAAATACCAGCCCTTCCAAAAGAGAAATAAATGTGGGTTTTTTTCCTGAATACAGTGCCTTTTTCACATGCATAGCTTACATATGCATAGTATCTTTAAAGGGAAATCCACTGCACTCTCCTCCCACTAAAGCTTCTTGATGGAACTGTGTGAATGGTTCTGTAAAAAAGCACCACATGTTTTGTAAAGTATCTTCTATCAACTGCAAATGTAGAGGAGTAAGCTACAAAAGAATCACAATTTGTGATTATGTGAATTAACTCCCTGTCGTATCAACATCCCATCATCATTCTGTAGAGACCATATAGATGTGCCTCTGGATCTACTTAATGAATCCCATACGAGAAGTGCAAAGACATTTAATTTCCAATTAATGGGCGAAGCTGGTGTTTACATTAAACCAGAAGCTAAGAACAGTCTTCATTCCTCATATAGCAGTACGTACATCAGTTATGCTGCGAGTATTACCCTCCTAAATTTGCAAATCATATCAGACCTGAGGGCCCTAGATCACTCTTTTTAATCTGCAGGATTTCTTTTAGGGTTTAATTCCTCCTCTGCAAATGGTGCTTCAAACAAATTGGATGGTATAGTTATATTTGTCAGAAAGTGACAGCTACTCTTATTATATAAGATAATATATAGCTATGTATGGATTCCTACAGTATCTGGTCACACATCACATAGAGCCCTTGCAGGGGCTAGACTAGAGGTCATTCAAACCAAACCCATTACCCAGCAAGAATGGTTTGCTTCCCTTTCTTGTCTAATTTCAGTCAAGTATTGGTTCTTAACCATGCAAATTATTCTCTTCATATGCTTATGTAAAGTTGTAGCTGTTCATTGTTACCCAGAATGGATATTTCAAGGTTTAATGTGTATAATCCATATGCATTTGAAGTCCACATTCTTAGGAAACCATCCACTATGAAACCAAGTAAGGAATTCTAAATATCAGCAAAGAATTTAAAGAAAAAAAAATAAAAAGATATTACAAAAACCAAAACACTCTTCTGTTCTTTTTATATAGGAAAATGATCAACACACATTTGTATTTTCCAGTGTCCTCACTGCAACTATCTATTAGAAACACACAGCAAGAGAATACAGAGAAACAATTTCACAAATTTACCCTGATCTATGTCTTCACTGTTTGGAAATTATAGATTTTTCTTCTTAAACCCTGAACAGAAGTGAAATTTGCATGTCTGCATTTGTTTAACAAGAACAACTTCGACTTGCACCGTGACATTACCATGAATCTTTGCATACTACCATCATCTGACTGATACTTGTACAGCTCTGTGAATAGTGATTGTATTTTAACTGTATCAGCATGCCAAGGGAAGAACCCAGAATACTGTGTACTGCACAGAAATGTGATTTTTAAAATCCTTACATCATATTACAATAGGTGTAATGGATAAAGGAGAAGTGAAGACTGTAATTCAGCAGAAGATAATATGCAACAACTGAGCCTGATTTGATGTCTGACATACTATTATGTTCTAAATGTATCCTGACAGATTAATATCTGGCTGACTGCTGACTACACTGCAGTCAGAGTAGTCTGATCATATTACCTTTGAGGACCTGAATAAAAAGACAGGTTTTGTTTCTTGTACTGCTAATAATACTAGCAAACACTGCTCTGCTTCTGCCCTGGAGAGTCTGACTTCTAGTAACACAAAGAAGAAAAAAAAGGAAGGAATAGCTAGTAAATAATAATTACTCATGTCTCAAAGCAAAAAATAACCAGACAAATAATACTGTACACGTAGTATGTTGTAAATGGATGATACATGGAGCCAATTACAAGTTTTCTTACCAATACATAGTTCTATTTACTTGCAGCTACAGATCTTCAAGGGCATTTGGAAAAGGAAGACTGACTGACCTGGAGGACAGCTCCTAAGCTCTGCTATGACTGCACTAAGAGAAAAAAAAGGTGTCTTTACAGAGGGGTTATTTCCCAACAGAAGTTCTTGTGTACATGACCCTCTTTAAAAAAGACTGGCTAAAGAGCCTAGCATATTGGAAACAGCAATAACATCTTCCATCTAATTTATTTGTTTCAGTAGAAAACTGGAGCTGGTCCAAGGTATTGCACTCTGTAGCAGGGCAGCAGTTAGTCACATTTATGGAACTTCAGTCCATCTTTGAATTACATGGATTTGACTCAGCAGTCACTTACAGACAGAAAAGTATAGTTTTTCAAATAGTAAATCTTAGAGTAATAGCTTTAGCTACCTGGTACTGCAGGATTAAGCTTCAGTAGCTCATCAGCCACAGTTTAGCCCAGTCAAGTGAAATTAAGGTCAGAGGTTCAGGTATAGCTGCTTTAAACTGATGAATTCTGGGATAAGCAGTGCAGGTTGTCTATTGCTGTTACAGGGGAAGGAAATGTGCAGAACAGCATATTTCTCTTCAGTTTATATGGGTGATCTTAACACAGTGGCTTTCTCTCCCTCCTTTTTCAGAGATTAAGCTAATCTCTTAGCATCAGTTTGCCTATTCTAATTTTTTAAAACATATATTTGCATTCTGAATTATTATTGAGACAGCTTTTGCCAGACCTAACTGTAGAGGTCTTGATTTTCTTAACCATTTCTCTGCTATGCTTTAATATGTGCTTCACCTGCTGTACCTGTACCCAGGCAGGGCATCCTCTGCAGATGCTGCATCCCATATTCTCATGTGAGATGTTACCAAAACTTCATCAACCAGGGCATGGTTTTGCCAGTGGAGAACAGAATAAGGTAATTAGTGGGACAGTTTCCATTCCAGGGAGGGACAGGGACAATGAGAAAAGGAAATACAATGAAGGAGTAATAAATATTGAGAGGTAAAGTTGAGGAAGGAAAGGGAAAGAGAAGGCAGAAGGTTTTGGGACACAGGACAGTTATGAAAGTGTTCTGGGAGAAGAATTTTTGGTCAAGTTCTCTGGAAAAGGGAGGAAGGTAAACAGAGTATGGCAGAAAGTGGAGAACAGAAAAAGGGAAGAAGGCAAAGAAAAAGAAACCACCACAACAAAACCAGGAAGCCATAGTGAGCCTTTGTATCATTTTAGAACATGTTCACCTCAGTCAGTAATTTGTACGTATAACAGTGAAAAAATAGCTATGTTTATTAAAAAAAAAACAAAAACCAAAACCCAAAAAAAAACACAAACCAAAAATGTTCCCCAGAAGTCTTTTCTTCTTAGATGTAAAAATTTGCTCCATTCACAAGAACTACCAGCAAAGACACTTCTCAAACTCATCAGTCCCATAGCACATGGAAATTCAAATAGGTGAAACCAAAACTAGTCACTGAAAACTGTAATGGAATTACAGTTTAATGAGATTTAATGAGAATTGCTTGCAACACTTTTTTCCTTCTTTGAGAAGAGAGCATTTCCATTGAAAATAATAAAATCAAGCAAAGCATCAAAAACTGGTTTCTAATGACACATTTCATGAGGTAGACATTGATTCCCTTTTCAGCCACAGCCATGTAGATATCAGGTTAGTATACATCAAGTTATTTAATGCTCTGTAAAGTATTAGAACCAAACAACTGAATAGCAGATAACTCTATGCAATATTTTCCTGGTAAAGCATTGAAGTTGGTTTTATTTTAAAAAAAAGAAAAGGCAAATATAGAAAACCCAAGAATATGGCACAGCAGCCTATTTTTGGCTCCCTACTTATAAAAAACTTGACTAGTAATCATATTCTGAACAATCTAAAATAAACATGGATAGACAATTCTGGAAGACTCAGGCAGAGAAGTGATGTTAAACAGGATTAAATAAAATTGTGCAGCTGCAGTCACTTATATTGAGCTAGTACAGGCATTTCAAGATACAGACATAGAAATGAAATGTGCAGTAACACTTTGAACATAAAAGCTCAATACACAGAGTGTGGAATGAAAACATACCATTTGCAGAAAGACAATGCTATTTTCTCCTAATAGGATTCACACACATTTTAAATTTCAGTAGATATACAAGAAAAGAAAAAAACCCTGAGTATCTTAGTGAGAGAACTTCCCAAAATCAACACTAAATCAAGCTCTCCAGGAGATAAATTTTAAATAAATGATTACTCAGGCTTTGCAAATTAGCATTTACATACACTTAGAGAAAAAGACAAAATACAGTGGGCTTCAGACAAGAGTTTCTCTTACACAGACCATATGGGAGAATGTCCCCATAGGCACCTGCAGCACATAGCAACACTTTATCAGATGTAATAAGGCCTTCTGCTCTTAGCCTTTCTAAGGTAGGAAACAAATGATTAAGTGATTTCACCACACATAGCCTCATGTAACACTAACAAGGTGCTGTGAACATAGGGAGTTATCATTCCACGTGTCAGGCACCTCATAAGTCAATATTAAGAGTTACAGCCTAAGTTTATCCTTTTTTTAGAACACTATACTGGTTTAAAAATGAAACTATAACTTGCAAATTGTCTGGAGGTTCCGAGTTCACTGGTTCCTTACAATGCTTTTGCCAATGGATTAATAAATTCAAGGAAAATATAATAAAACTGATGTGATGACAAATTGCTCACACGTGGAAATGATTCTGTTTAGCTACAAAGCAGTAATGTAACCAGCACCATCCACAACACCCAGGCTATAAATCCAGACTGTGATCCATCCACAAACAGTATTCAACAAACACTAAGAGAACACAAATGGGCTTTAGCAACTTGTGCTATGAGCTGCAGTCTTTAGAGCAGAGGACCTTCCAGTGGCTTAGGTGTTCCCTGTAGGCACCATCTCCCATTGCATCACTGGAATAGTTAACAGAAATCCCCAGGCTGGATTTACCCAAAGGAAGAGAGGCACAGAAAATAAACTCATCCACTATTTCATGAGAGTCTTCAGCTCAAGAGAAAATAAGTGGAGAAAGAAAACATATTACTGAGATGTTTCTGTTTTAGCAAGTTAGCATTTTCCAACATGCACTCTTCCCTAAAAAAAAATAAATTCTGTCCAGCCCTTACCTTATCCTACACTATGCTAAAAGCAGGAAATGCTCTTTACTGAAATCATAAACCCAACAATGTAATAAAAATGTCTTCAGAGTGCTCTGTCTTCTAAGAGCTCCCTTATAATGTCAGCATCCAAAATGATAGCTCTGCTGAATGCTACTGATAGAGCAGGCCCAAGACAGGACCACATTAAGAGATCAGAGATTTCTGTAGTGATGTTATGTTCAGACAGGGATTAATCAATAACATTAGTCTCTTGTTTTATCACAACCTCAATTTTAGTATCCTACGTCTGCTTTTAACATTCTTCATGGACGTGGGAAGACCGCTGGACCAAGCAGCGTTCCATCAAACACTTGAAATTCAGAACTATACCAGATGGATTATCCAGAAAACTAGAAAGTCAAATTTCAGACTGTTTTTCCTCAAATATTTTTATCCTTAAATGCCTTGGCTCTCTAGCTATATTTCTTAACACACGAAATGTATCTTGAGGAACAGTAATCTAATCCTGTCTAAGCAGGGGAAATGGTTCTTTCTCAACATCTGTAAAATGTGTGTCATCCTTTGGCATCAGATAAACACAGCCTTAGAACATACTGTATTTTTTCACCCCTAGAATTTCCTATCATTAACATTATGTAAATCAGTATTATTTTCTCTGTAATCAATGTCTACCTAACAAACTATTTCCTATTGTCTGTTTTAGGGCAAAATCAGCACCATTGCGCTGGTTATAGAAGAGATCCTTTCATTCTATACAGCTGAATTTGCTCCAATGGCCTATTAAATTGGACTTCTGAGGAGGTTAGAGTTTAAGTTCCTTGGTTGTGAGGCTCCAAAAACCTCAACTGGGTTATAGGTCCTAAGCCCTCTGCACAAAAGTGATACACTCTTCAAATATTTGTAGGTAAGCGGCCAACCATCAGCAGGGCTTCAACATTGAAGTGTTGAACATTTCATGCAAATTATCATTCAAATGCTGGAATGCTTTTTGGGTATTTTCTTTAAAAGGATTACATAGAAGGGAGGCGTTTTCATGTTTGGAAGCACTGTATGTTGCATACTACAGACTGTCTGCTATCACTAAAACACGTAGTAGGTCAGCAAGCTGCTTGAAAACTGCCATTCATACTCCAACCCTCTCCATGCAGTACAGTCATTCTGTAATTAATCATCTGTAATGAGAAAGAAACATGTCTTCCTTCAGCAGAACAACTGCTAACTCAGTTGATATCTGAGGGGATCAAATGAAATCTTTTCATAGCATGTCTTAGTTTAATTCTCTAACAAGCCATGCCAAATGAAACACTCAGACAACAAATGTGATTATCATTAAATAGGAGGCCAGCTCCTTTTCCATTCTAGCCACTGATGCAGGATTTCTCCTCCTCATTTCCAGTGTGAGCATAGGTCTTTATGCTTTTTAGTCTAAAGTCAGAAGTAATTACATTAAGAGAGGTCATTTTCAGACTCTTTAATTTTTGGCATAGTCTTTAATTTTGAAGAGACTTCTCTAGATCTTTTCTCATACTTTTTTAATGAACCTTATTCCCTGTAATTCCTATTTCGATGTGTGACTGACTCCTGAGGATAAAAAGATTCAGAGGTGAAGACTGGGAGGCAGAACACTAAGCTTTGCAGAGATAATGGGCTAATCTTTTCACTGGAACACCGTCACTGTTGTATGTGAATGAGATCACACAATAAGAACCAACAACACCAGTCTCTTAGCTGGATGTAGAATAGAAAATCTTGGCCAAGGAGTAGGAAGAACAGATGAAGAATTAATAACAAAGGCAGAGAAGAAAGGACTGACACAACCTGTGCCAGAAGAAATTAATTATTCAGATTTTTCCAACAACAAGGGATGGATATCAAGCTTTTACTAATCTTTCCCAACAGGCAGAATTTGTTTTCAAGGTCCAAGAGACAGTCAGGAGTTTTTTCTGCTATTTAAACTGGTAGCCCAAGGAAAGATGGATTTTACAGGTTCTGGAAAAGAAGTCTGATATCAAGGCAATTAATGCTGATCCCAGGAGATGTTATGTTTCTCCTCACAATGCTCTTGTTCTGCAAAGGCAGTGAGCTGAATTCCAAGGTATGTCAGTAGGATATAATGCTGCCTGCAGAGCTGCACAAGCTGGCTAAAATACTAGAGGCACTACAGTTGCATTAGAAAAGTGTTTTGCTACAGCTAATTAGAGGAACCACTGCATCAGGTTGGAGGAACAGCCAGTAGGAGAGTTCCCGAGATCTGACACTGGATTTCTCTTCGATTTTAATTGCCATGGTGGTTTATGTTTTGTTGAACCAGACTGCTTCATGCTCTCCGAAACACTTTGGATGCTGATCTTTCCCATCTGAACTGACTCAGAACACCCAAATCAATCCATTTGTTTGGGGGATTCATTACTGGCTGACTACTATCAGCCTCTTGGTTTTTTACTGAAACTTTCAGGCTATTTTGTGAAGCACTTGATAGTTATCAGCAAACACAGTTGTCAGCTTCTGTTCCAAGCAGATGCCCAAATTCCACCATACTCCAATAGTGAAGCCTGAACACCACAGAACTTTAGAAACTCTCTCAGTGTTAAAGAAACTTCTCTTTGTAATACAAACATTTCATTTGCAATGATTTCCCACATCTTCCTATTCTGTGTTTTACCAAGAAATCTTTTCACTGTTTGAAATCCCCAGCAGTCCAATAGTTTTATAAACAGTTATGGAAACAGAGTCCTTTATTTCCTGAAGCGTAACAGCCAGTTGTTACTCATCTCCTTCACCTGGAGGCTTCCTCTACATCCTGCTCCAGATATTCCACCTTCAAAAGCTATGCTTTCACACTTTAAAAGTGGTACTCTGGTACTCTGAGGAGCCCTTTAAACTGCAAGGTGGATGAATTTACCAGTTCATATTCCACTAATGTCTACCCTGACAGCAACTGCTTTGCTATGCTTTCAGATCTGAAAACGGATATGAATCTTAAGTCTACGGAATTATAGAAAGAGGTGACCTTACCCTGGATACTTTTCTCCTGTACATTCAAATTTTGTTCTTCATCTAGATACTGTCCTAAAATATGAACTGTCTGGTTAGGGCATCAGCATTATCATGTTCATGCCCATGCCTGCTTTAACTTTACAATCAATCAGAACACCTCAGGGTTTTTTTCTGACTTAGAGATCACACACCTAGGGTGGAATAACCCCATGCACCTGCACAAGTCAGGGCCTGACCCACTGTAAAGCAGCTGTGTAGAGAAGG
>VWZY01008026.1:168149-188338 GCA_013399075.1 Chloroceryle aenea
CTCTTATAAAGAAAGTCTGAGAGTCCTGGGGCTGTTCAGCCCAGAGGAGAGAAGACTGAAAGGGAATCTTATCAATGCTTATAAATATCTGAAGGGGGGGTGTCAAGAGGATGGGGTCAGTCTCTTTTCAGTGGTGCCCAGTGTCAGGACAAGGTGCAACAGGCACAAACTGGAAGACAGCAAATTCCATCTGAACATGAGGAAAAACTTCTTCACTGTGTGGGTAACAGAGCCTGGAACAGGCTGCCCAGAGAGGTTGTGGAGTCTCCTTCTCTAGTGACTCTCAAAACTTTCCTGGACTCATTCCTGTGCAATCACCTTTAGGTGCACTTGCTTTAGCAGAGGGGTTTGGACTTGATGGTCTCCAGAAGTCCCTTCCATTCTGTGTCTATGTAATCTTGAACTATAAAATTCATTTCAGGGACACAAAATCACTCAAATAGGAATGATGAAAAATAATATTAAAATGTTCTAGATTGTATTCACAATTAGAAAGTGTGCAATTATTTCCCCCAGGAAAATCTGGACTTCTTCTGTTGTGACATATCACCTTCTTAAGACACTGAAATGCTTATGCATTGTTCTTGGACTGTGAGAACTACCACGTACATAAAACTTTAAAGAATTCTAGCATGCAAGCAGCCTAAAATTAGATCAATTACAAGAGCTGCCAATGCCTGAGAAGGAAAAACCACATTATATTAACTATTCTAAGCTTACCTTTCTGACTTAACCTGTGCAGTGTCTGTGCAGTATCAATTTAGCAATAGTACTGAGCAAAGCACAAGGCTCCTGCAATCCTGTCCATTCCAAAAGGAATGGAAAACTATCAGTTTCCATATAATTTTTTTACAGCAGAAGAAATGTTGATCTCAATGTCTGCTTTTTAAATAACTCTCCTCCTTGAATTCGGTTTCTGATGGATAGCCTTCAGTTCATCACAAACTGCTTGCCAGACACCTCAGATTTCAGCATGCATAAAGATGTATTAGCAGGATAACAAACAGACCTCGAGAGCCTGTGTTGAACAAGTTATGCTGAAACTTTCATGTTTTTATGTTCTCTTTACTATTCCATTCCATCTTCTCCAATAACATCCAGTCGATGCCCAGTACAGCACTCTGCCAAAGCTTTTCCATACACAGCCTTCCAGTTTATGAGCAGCTTTGCACTGTCTTGGCCTCAGACAGACTGCAATCCTTATGTGTCACATGTAACCATCAGAAATGAAAAACACGTATTAAACTATTTCCTTACTTGAAAACGTGAACAGCAATTTTAGTGAATGAATGTGCAGCTTCCATCTACCACACAGCAGCTGATGTAATAATTCTTTTCAAATATCAGAGAAATAATGCACACACAAGTATTTCCAGAAGCTGGAAAGTGTTAGATAGCAATAAACAGCAAGTAGCTTGCAACTTCAGCCCGAAGATTTACATTGCTGTTAAATCTCTTTTGACAGTATTAAACAGGGCCATGATTCAAAGTTTTTAAGCACATGCTGCACTTATTTCTATGGAAACTGAAAGTTTGCTTTCATTTGGAACTGCACACTGAGCAAGCCTTACAAAATCCATAAAACCTATTGCAGAAGGAAAAGTGCCCAATTCTGAAGCAGTCACTTATCACATCACACCAGAGGTGCTTTCATAACTCCAACCTATACACCTCACCAGCTAAACTCCACAATGAATGAAAGGAAAAGCATTTTTCTTGGACACTGAATAGCCTGTCCCCAGGGGGATGAATAAGGACTCTGGATTCCTAAGTTTGACCCCTGAAAATTCTATCATCCTGCACACAGTCACCAGCCCTGTGAGCTGTTTGTGCACATGCAGAGACCACCACAGACAGACCAGCATGTTCAGTAACACACCAGTGACTGAATGACACCTTCTCAGGTACCAAGATCATTACTCTTAAGAATCTCTCTTCTGAGAAGAATAATACTTTGATCATTATATTAATGAAAGTTTATACAACACATACATTATTCAGAGGAATACTTCAGCCCCTGTGTTTTCAAACATTTAGAAGTCACTCTCCCAGTGAAAGGACTTTCCCTCATTCCTGAAATGCAGCAGGATAATTTTCTGATTAAATCACAAACCTCTCTGCATATGCAAGGGAATTAAAATGATTTTTAAAGCATTCACAGGCAGAAATAGAAAAAAAAAGTACTTCTCACACAGGCCTGAGTACTTTCTGATATAATCTCCCACACATTCTTCACTGCAATTGCCAGTTTGTGCATATAAAACTAATGCTTTTCTATACACAGATTAGAACCTAATAAAAAATTTGCTTAGTGGGTTCTTTTAGCATAGTAATTATATCCATACAACTGCAGCTTCTGACTTAGATATGGCCATATCTCCTCTACATTTTGTTCTTCTATCTCCTCTACATTTTGTTCTTTATACTGTTACATCTTTTTAACTTCTTGCTTCTGCATCTAGAAACAGATAAATGAAAATAGGGCATCTTTATGCTCATGTCAATTCTACCAAGTTACACAGGAGTAAAGATGGCTTCTTTACTGCTAAGAAATAAATCTGTAGTGTGAACAGACTGTGATGGGCAATTCTTGGGTTTCATTCTTGATGGCAGTTATAAACACTTTCTGGGGAGGAATCTGTTGAGAAGGGGCATTGCTGCTTCCTTGAGGAAGAAAAAAAGGTGAACCAAAGGAACCTGTGAAACAGGACAGAGTTGGGAGCCTGTACGAGTCAACTAATTTGAAAAGGTGAAGAAATTATTGCAAGAAGCAGGTAACCAGGCCTCAGAGCTGATGGGACTTGGGGGGGATTTTTTCCTGTGGGCCCTGCAGGATGGTGCTGAGGTAGGTCAGTGGGTTTTCTGGAAGCTAGGATGAGCTCTGGGAAAGCATTTGTTTATAAATCCTTAGTTCTATTGCCTTTTCTAAGTTCTTTGAACTCTCCGAGGAAGTTAACTAATCTAGTTTTATGTTAATGAAGTCTATAAGTAATTAACTTTTGGAAAAAGCCTTTTGGCTTTCCTTGAAGAGTTCCTTGTAAGGAACAAGTCTACACACATCTGCCTTTCAGCTGTGGCTGATTTGGGGTCCCCTGACTTTAGAAAGCAAGTTCTCAAATCAAGACAGCTTCAGATGTAGTTGGCAAAAACAAACAAACAAAACGACCACCGAGAAAGACAACCAAGAACAGAATCCAGCTGTATGCTTGGCTTGCAACTTTAGGGATTTGGACATCAGTTCAAGAACTCACCCCCCCTAACTTTTACCTCTGACTGCTGTCACATAATCACCTACCAGAAGGAATAAGAAGTGAATACACAAACAACGGAGTCAGATTAAACCCAGCTATTTGAGACAAGGAAAGCCAAAACCACAGCACCAATCACCTCTCTGCAGCCAGATTTGTCTCTACACTGCCAATTTGGTCTCAAACCATGACATTGTTTTTTAATACGCCTCAAGGATTTGTCAGTTGTACTCCTCCTCAACTTAAACTTCTAGAAGTGTACTTTTGAACTGTATGCTTTTCAACTCAGTCTGAAGTTGTTCCTTTCTAATTTTAACAGCACACCGAACATTGTAGACTAATTTCAAGGTAATGTTCATGCTCATTGTAATATTGAAAGTATATCTGTACCAGCAGCAGCTTCTGGAGGAGCACAAAGAAGGTGAGCAGCTGCAGGAGGCCAGATGATGGAGGAACTGGCCAGCAGAGCACTGAATTTTCCTTCCCTTCTTACAACTTCTGCTATAGCTATGACTATCACCAGACCCATGCCAGGCAACATCTTTGCCATCAGATCTCACCCCCCCCCTCCACTCTCTACAGAAGCTTACATGTTTCTTTTTCTCAGTTTTATTCACACAAATGTCCAATGATTGAAAACATCTTAAGAGAATGAAGGTAATCAGTTGCTAAAAGAGATTCAAGTCCACTGTACTAACAAATAAGAGAAAGTGCAATTTTTTTGAGTCTTAATTTCTAATGGAAACATCTCTTTCCATTTCCCAGTTGTTCCATCTGTTTGAAAGGCAGGCCTAACTAATACAAAAAGTATTTCTTAAATAATGTGAGGTTTAATTGCATAAAGAAAGTGCACTTCACACTTAAATTATGGATTAGAGACTTCTACTTCAGCAGAGCTATGAGATCATACAGTGCATTAAATGTTAATTAGGGTATTTTCTTTCAGTTCCTCCTTAAAGTTAGGGATATGGGAATGAATACTGTGGAACAACTTGGGGGGAAACTCTCTTCCCTTTTATCTGGGATATGAGAGGTGTAGCAGCAGTGAGGTTCAACTGCTCTCCTCTGACTAAAAACCATATACAATTAAAACTTAAATAAAAAGTTCTCTGTTCCAGAAAATATAGGGGAAAACAGCTGAAATAATATAATAAACTGGATAAAAGGCTTTGCATTGTTTTGGTATTTTTTTTTCCAGGAAGGACAAAATGCATTTCCAAAATGCACAGGTAAAGTCACATTATCTTAAAGGAACTCTCCAGTAAACACAACTTCAAACTAAAGGTGTGCAAACCTCATAATGTTTCTTTAAAATGCCCTTCATCCTTCCTTGCTTCAGACCCTTCTATTTTAAGTAACAGAGGAAAACATAGGGAAAACCATGGCGAATATTGTCATTTAATAGCACATTGCACAGCTAGACCATTATAAATCAGTTGTAGCTAATAGCATGAAAAATTCTTAAGCCTACTGATCAAAGGTTGCACACCTGGCTTTTAAACAATGCTCAGCCATAAACTCAACACAGCAAGGGGAGTATTTTGACCATACATGTTGGTGGTAGAACTTGTTTTTTCATGTCCACAAGGTAACACCAGGTTAGTTTCAAAGCCAGAGCTGGAAAAAAATCAGGACATGTCTCATAAATCACTCTAACTATCAATTAGAAATCAAAGGTGGTGAGGGTCCTGAATCACTTTAGGTCACAGCACTAGCAAGAAGGCCACCACCTTGCATAATTAATGCAAATGACCAGGACTGATAAACTGGTACTAAAAAAAACCCTGAAAATGTGCCTATCTGAAAATAAAATATATTACTTACATGCTATTACTTTAAAAGCAAAAAGAACCCATTCCCATCTTTTAGTACCTTCTTCAGAATTACAAATCACCTAAATAATGTTGATGAGATTAGGTTACTGAGATTTTATAAAGGATTTTATCTGCACTGTTGCAATGGTATTTCAAGGAAATTATTTAATACACAGACAATTGTTTTCACTGGCTTCTACAAAGATGCTTTAGATTTTGAAGTCATGTTTTTTGTAAGATTTTTAAAGTGAAGCTTACATGTTTGATTGTTTGGAAGCAAATATAATCCATGTAATAACAATATGCAGATGTTCCACCTGTCAAAAATAATATAATGCAAAAGAAAAGAACAGGAAAACTCCAGGTTTCAGCCCTAAGTAACCACCTCCTTATGTAGAGCACCACTCCCACATTCAGAATCAGTTCCCCCAAGTATAATAAATATTCCTATAAATGAAGAAAAACAAAGTTCATAAAATAAGCATTAATGAAGAGAAAAAGTGGACTTCATAATTTCCTAGAGTCACAATTTTGTGTTTCCTTTCTGCTGAAGCCATCAATGATCCTCCATTGTAGCAATCTATTACTGTATGTTTGCCTCATAAAAAAAGACAATTTTTAAAAAAATTTAGTTTTTGATCATTCTCTGTCTGCCTCTGAATTACATGGAATATCTTCACAGTGACTTTGTGAGGTCTTCACATTTCTGTATTCTGTAAACTATAACTGAGCTCTGCAGTTACTGATTCATCTTTATTTGCAGGTGGCAGATGCAAAGATGTTAACTATGCTCAGGAGACTGTGATGTGACTCCTTGAAAGGTAGAGGACTTAAAACTTTCCTTTTAGTAAACTGTTCTGTGTTTTATTTTCAAGAAATGTGAGTCTCAAGGCAAAATGAGATTATTAGACTGAGTGACTCTCAAAATACACATTCAATAACCAACATGAAGCTTTTTACTTCTAATAACCTTAACTAGCTAAAGCTTTTGCTTAGTTAGTGTTGCTTCTGGTTAAGTGCAGGGGGACAGAGTAATCTCAGCCACCTCATTCCGAGTGCTGTCTTGGCTTTCCAAGCTGACAGACCTGTGGAGATGATCCTTCTGGTTCAGGCTGAAGCTTCAAAGACAAATGGGGTGAAGAAGGATGGGCACAGCACTCTTTTGCAATCCACTGCAGATGAGAGGTAGAACTGGTAGCGTTTTGCCAGGTTATTTGAAGACTCACGTGGACTAATTATGTCAAGTAGGGAACGTTCCTCCTGCAGAAGGATCCTTCCAGCTGAGGGATCACGAGGGCCAAGCTCTCTTCTCCAATGGCCAGTGTCCAAGAAGGACTCTGTCCATTCCGCCTTTGATCCTGATCCATGTATTCTTGAATCAAATTCCAGAATCCAGCTCCTGAATTCAGTTCCCATCTGACACTGAGTCCAGTCTGGGGCATCCATAGTGCCAGCTCCACAGCATCAGGGGTGACAGTGACATAATTGCCACGAGGGGGGTTGGATTCGATATTGATTTTATATATATTTCATTTTATTACTACTATTTTCGTTAAAGCTGCTTTAGTTTTCTTTTCTAATCCATATGGCTCTCTTTTCATTCCCTCTTACTCCCTTTTTTCCCCCTCTGGGAATGAAGAGGGGCTAAGGGAGAGCAATCTGTCATTTGTCTAGTGGCTAGCATAGCTCTAAACCTTGCCACCTCCTTAGAAATAAAATTATGACTTCTGAAATAGAGGGCTTTTGCACCTTACACATGCATGTAATTGTACTCTGCCCTGAAATACATGTACATGAATAATCCAAAACCCAAACCTGCATATATGCATTTTGGCTTGGCTACATGTAAGCCAAGCACAGCAACAATGCCCAAACAGAATTAAACCAGTTAACTTTGTTTGAAACAACTGAAAACTACCAAATGCTCTTCAGCAAACTGAGATGCTCATCTAAATACATAGAAACACACAGCAATTTGAGGCATAATTCTTTCTGGATTTAATAATTTGGCATATGATGTCATCAAACTCATGTAATTTCTCTCTGTGAATGTATATTGCTAAATATGAAAGGAAAAAAATTGTTCAAACATAAAAAAAATAAAGGAAAAGAAGACTATCAACTTACACAATTATTATTCTCTTATTTTCTGTTCATAACCATTGACAAAATGTGGGTATCCAACACGGACAGAGATAAATTGCAGAGCCTTAAGAAAAGCAAGACCAAAATGATCCCTCTGCTAGCTGGCAAGAACCCTCAAGCAAATCAGTGTAAGCTGACTGATGTGACCTTACTGCTCTCCTCAGTTACTCACTAGGAGCCTGTTGCTGTATTTTTTTTAATTCAGCAGAGCTAAATAATTCATCAGGGCATGGTGTTTTGTAAGCAGGCCAGACTGCAGGCATCAGGCCAAGACCAAGGTCGCCATGGAGACCTGCATGCAGCTCTCTTCATTCCTGCTCCCTCCCTTACTGAGAGAGCCTGTGAAAAACAGCATCATCTGAACAGCCATGCTCATTTCAGCACTGAACAATAGGTAAATGAAAAGCAAAAAAAAAAAAGGCAGCAAAATAAGGACATAAAAGCATCTGCTGTAACTGCATCGAAAGATTTAAATGACAAATGAGTCATTAAGCAGTTCCTATTTGCACTGATACCACTATTATTTTGCATGAGAGAAATACTAACCCCCCTTTATTAGTAAGGGCTGCTGCTGCTCTTCAGACACACAGATTATCCTGTACATTTGCAGATGGCAAATTATCAAAGATACATGTTCTAAAGACCTCATTTTTGGTACTAAAACACAGTTATAGGGATAAAATGAAATGCTAACCTACAAATAAGATGTGTTGCTTAGATTTTTTTTACCCTTTTATATTATATATAGTTGCTGTACAACACTGATTTTCAGAGTTCTCTCATCATTCGTTCAGAAGACAGTCATATTTATTATTATTTATGATTATTATTCTTTCTGTTTTTTTTTTCCTGCTGCATACTGCTGTTCTTTGACTATCTTGCTCTCCACGTGCCTGTTATTAAACATCAGCATATTTTATTACCCCAAATCACCTGTAAAGTCAGGGCCTGGGCACATATTTATTAGATATATAAAGTACAAACCTTAAAACAAACTACATTCTGCAACCTCCTAGAATAAAGTTCTTGATTTATTTTTTTTCTCACTTCTAAGCCCATTTATTCCAGCAACTGTATAAAACCCCTCTCTCTAGCACATTCCCACATCCTCAAGCTCAGAGGTTTATTGGAAAAAGTGATTCTGTGGAATGCTGACATCACACTCATATAACATCGTACTATATATAGAACCTTTGCAAGCCACAGTGTGCTCTCTATAGGTGATAATGGGAAAATTTACAGCCTGAGACCACAAGCACATAAATCGGAGGGACCACATGACTTCTGGGTGGTAACTCTGAAACCAGAAGAGAAGCATCTCTGAATGCTTGCCCTGAAAGGTCCTTACAGAGCCTCCCACTGCACGCTCCTGTTAGGGCTACAGAGCCCTGAATCTCTAATGGACCATTCCCTTTATTTATCTTTTTTATTTATCTCCCAATCTCACCCCCTGCTTAGGCTCAATACTGTCTATTCTTGCCTAGCACTTCCCCTTCCAGATTTTTGGTTTAGTACAAACTGTAGGCAAAGTACAGCAGGGCTGAGTGCACATAATAGACCTCATCTTCTGACTTCAGTACTCCTGCAGAGATTCTCCCTGTTCAAACAGAAGTGCATAAGCAGAAGCCCCACAATATTTTGCAGCAGTGTTCCCTTGGCACGTGCAAAACATGTAAGCCATACAGAAATTGAGAGCAATTTTTCCTGAAGTAAAGCTGATAGATAGGAACTAGAAATCCATGTATTTCCTGAAAAAAAATCTGAGGAGGTAAGTCAGGCAAGCCCTGGTCTCAGAAAAACCAAGACTAATTTAAAGCCCAGACCACAAACCAAATCCCACTATATTCCCTTTGCCTTTACTGTGTGATTATGAAGGAGTTAGAGTTCAAAACCATACCATTTTAGGTTTTAGACAAGATTTTTGTTTTTCAGAATTATATTTTGGCAAGAAATTATCCAGAAATCCACATACTAACATATGACTTTCTCTTATTGTCACATATTCCCTGGATAGAAAGCATGTGGGACATCTTTTCCCTTTTTCATTGCACAGTGAGCCAAAGTTCCCTTGTCTAGAAAGGGACTACTAAGCCACAAAAGAATCTCTGCTGATGCTCTAAAATGATAAGAAAATCAGAAATTCAAATTTGCAGCTCAGGTAGAACCAGTATCTGTTGCTGGAAGCCCAAACTCTGCTACAGGAGGAGGGCAGACCTCCTGGTGGAGTCTTCATTCTTGGTGACCTAACTGCAGCTTTCCAGGCCAGCTGGCCATGTTATTTATTTTCCATTGGATTTGACAGGTCTGGTCTGCCTCCAAAGCTTCACACAGCACAGCCTGAGTATCACAGATCTGAGGAGTTCATTACCAATGTGTAAAAAATCCAGATACGGTAACACAAACACCAGCAAGTGTTGGACAGCTGAGGAAATGTGCTGAATGATTCTGATGCCCACACGGATTTAAATGGACTGGAAGTGAGTTATTTCCAACCCAGCCTTCACGTAATGCCAGAGCCAGGCCTCTTCTCCCCTCCTGAGCATACATACCTTAGAAAAAATTTATTAATCTGCCTTAAATTGATCTATTGTCTCATGAATATTGCACTTACACTCCTGTAAATACTTGCAGCTATTTAAGTTAATAAATTTATTTGATTTTTACAAACTTTACTTGTCTGGTTTTAGTTTTTTCTTTTTAAAACTTAGTTTGTTTTATTTCTAAAATGGGCAAAATGAATATACAAATAAGAGTCTGTTGATGCATTTTTCCTTTAGAACACAGCTTAAGTGTACATGGGGAAAAGTATAAAAAGAACAATTGCCATGAAAGCTGGCTAGAAATATTATTACAGGTGGATTCAGAGGCTGCTAAGGGTATACATGGTAGAAACAACAGAAATAAAAAAAATAACATGCTGTTTCTTCCTTTTCTTATCATGATCATGGGGGAGACAAAGAACTTTGGAAGCAGGTTATTTTGGACTTGGTTTTCAGCTACTGGCCTGCTTTTGCAATCTCCTCTGTGCGTGAGTCCTACAGCAGACAGAAATGTTATTTTCAGAGCTTTAGATCCTTTTAACACAGACGAAGGTAGAGAAATAGTTTGTTCACATGAGTTGCATTAAATGTCGTATTGTCCCAAAGTAATTTCCTTTCTTCTGTATGCTCTTAAGGGGGAAGAAAAAATGGGATAGAATGTACAAGCCCTTGTCCTTTGCCATGGGAATCCACAACTTTAAACAGAGGGGGGGCATTTTCCCCATTCTTCACAGTTCCTTGAGTCTCTTTCCATCTCCTGGTTCCTTATGCACTGTGCTGTTAGCTATCTGATCCACATTTCTTCTTATTGTGTGTAACCTTTGCAGAGCGTGCCTTGTACGCTGGTGTACAAAGGATTTTTAAGCTCATTATGAGGAGAATGTGACATAGTGGTCTGACACCACTTTTCCATGACTCCTTCCTTAATGACTTTACTATCAAACCACAAATAACTCCTATGGCACATGATAGATCCATAGGAACCACCAGGGATGGTGGGCTTTTACTGAATGGCATGTTGAAACAAAGAGTGAGCATGTCTAGAACATGGAACTGGTGCAGAGCAGAGACTCAGAAACAATGACAGAACCGTGGCAGAGTGATTGAGAAGCACATCTGGAGTGATAACTAATATTTTCCAGCATATATATATAAGATTTCAATAAATGTCCTATAAAATGCTACAGAAAGTGCAGAGAATGCTTTTTCACAACACTGTTATCATTGGGAGAAGGTGTGCCAGTGTTTGTTAGCATTTTGAACAAGTGCCCATTTATATGCAGTAATAATAAAATAAACTCATATTGAGCTACTAGGAAACTATGAAAGAATGTGAGGCTCTTCCTTCAGATTAGCACCACAACTTCACTTTATCTTGACACCCCATATTTCTTCTAATGCACTTGGGAATCATGGACACATGTTTTGGTTCCCCTATTTTCATTACTGTACTCAGCTGCCTGCTTGGATTAAGCCATGACAATTCCTTAACAAAACTAACTAGCAAAATGACACACAGTAAAATGGACCTGTTAGTAAGAGACCTCCCCCTTAGATCTCGAACCAAAAGGAGTAAAGTGATGTAGGTCTGGATCTACTCATACACATATCAACTTTCTGACTTCGGATGTGGGGATTTTTGAGTCAGGCCTAGCACTGTATGACTGCTATTGGAAGCCAAATCAAGTGTCTTTACCTAGCAGGCACAGCAGGTAAATCAAAGGTAGCTCCAGGATACCTGTGTTTCACTCTGCACTGTAGGATAGATATGCTTGGCATGTTACAGGCAGTATCACGGATCTATACATCACTACAGAGACACCAGCATCTCATATATTCCAAAAACATACTTCACTTGGTCCTTGGCCAAGGAAAGGAGGAGTAACACTGCTAATGCCAATGAGTGGCAGTGGTGCAATCGATCTCACACTCTCCTCCTCCACTTGGAAGGGAAGGGAAAATAATTTGTCCCAGTCTGCATTTCAAGCAAAGAGGCTAGGTCAAAAGAGCAACATTTGCACCTTGTTCTGCTGGTGATTATTCAGACTAATTTTGAGATAGAATAATTTCAAGCAGAAATTTTGTCCTCATTTTACATCTAGGGATATGTCTTCCTGGCACAGACAGTTAAATATATTGATAATCATTTGCCTCTTTTTTCCTTTAAGTGGCTTAAACTGAGGCACCACTTGAAAACTGTGCCATCTCATTTGAAAGATCCATAGCTAAGTCTCCCTCAGTTCAAATACCTGTGTTGCCTCATTTGATATTTTATTGTATTTTAACATTTTCAATAGGAAATAAAAGAAATTAAATCTTAATGACTTGAAGCTGCATTGCCAAGCATCCAATAAATAATTATAGAAAAATATCAGCCACATTATTATCCTGGAAGCAATACTCCCCTGAGCTGCAGATACCCCATAGTCTACAGTGCTCAACCAACAGCACTGATGTTAGGAGAGCTAATCCTGTGAGTGAAGGGTACACAGCAAAAGCAACATGAAACATTCTAGCTGCTGACCAGGGATACCACGGCTTCAGACCCAGTCCCCTCACACTTGAGCTGAAAGCTTTGGAAGAGAAGTGCTCCAGGTGGAACCACAGCCACACACAGGCCAGGGTAAAGCTCAGGTTAATCTCAGTCAGGACACAGTTTCACTGGAGGAATCTCATTATCACGAGTCTTGCTGTATTTTCAGTATCCTTTCTTCCACTTGGAATAAATAAATGAAGTTCAGAGGGGAGAGGAAGCACCATATGTTATATGGTAATAACTGTATTTACATACAGAATAGGGGAGGGTCTGGGGAACTGCAATCCAGGAGCTCTGACTTCACTCTTAGGTCAGAAATTGCAAGTGCTTGCTATGGCCTCATTTACAAGGCTTTAAAACTGTATGCTGCACAGACCAGCCAGCGTAACTCAGACTCATAGGAAGACTACACTTGGCAAATTTACTGTATGTACTGATGATATAACAGATGATAAATCTGACAAAATCAACGTTTTTTTTCATCTTGATTCCAAATCTGTTCAACCTGCATCACAGCAGTTTCATGTATAACATCAGACATTAAGTTCCTGATACAGATTAAGAACTGGATTACAAAACAAGAATGGAGAGGGCTAAATCAAGAGAAAACACTTGACTTGTGTGGGAGTAATAAGCACAATGGGTATCAATAACTAGATTTTCTTTACTAAGTTTATCCTGAAGGCAGTACTTCACAGGGTATCAGAGGAGGCTAAAAATATCAATGACAAAAAGTCACTCTGGGCTTTCTCCTTTTCAAGACACTGAATGGTCTAGCTTCCCCAAACACAGTTCTCTGTAACATGCTTTCCCAGATCAAGGCTAAAGTCCTCTTATGTACCAGGCTGAGCTTTATAAAGAGAAATGCAAAGCAAACAAAACCAACCACACAAAACTGCAAACCAACAGATGAAGGCTCATTTTTCCCCATCAAAGTACTACCCTGAATGATGTCTTAAAGACTTATCATGTTAGATCATTGCTACTACAGGAGTTCAGAGGGTTGATAGTATGTAACACAAGTTGACCATCCCAGCTCAGTTCCCAAAAATACAGTTCAAAAATACAGTTCAAATCAATTCTCAGTTGCATTCTTCCTTGAAGTACCAAGCAGCGAATGAACCTTGGAAAGCTCTCTTGACTTACCTGACCTTCAGCACCTAAGACTACAAGCACTGGCTGCTTCTTTTGCCTGAATCATATTCCAGGTAAATCCCAGCATACAACTGTCCACATTCTACGAAAGGTCCCTTTGGTTTTCTCATCAAAAGGGATGTGTTGTCCAGCAAAATTTCATCCACTGTGAGACTTTACAGAGATAGGGACCTGACTGTGAGGCAACACTAACATTTGCATCATCCTCAACCTTAATGGATGTTTAATGTGGAATTGCAAACACAGAAACTTCAGGGAAGTAATTCATGAGACCCAGAAATTATTTCAGGCTTTTGAAGGTACGACTTCCAAATTCTATATAAAATCTGACTGAGCCCTTAGCTTACCCATATAGACAGAGTTACTCTGATACTGAATTTTATACTTTTTGAAACATGACACAATATCTTGAAACTTAACTCCTGCAAGATAACTTCTCATTAGCTTAATATTGTGCATCAAGCAAATCAACAGGTGGAAGAGACAGAAGTTCCATATGACATGAAAGTTTATCCAAAACTTTTCCGTATACCATCAGTGTTGGAAGTTTCTCAACATAATTAAAGAGATTGAAGACTTATGCCAGTTTCAGTCAGGCATGTCATGCAGCAACTGCATTGGCACTTTTATATAGAGCTCTCCAGAAAACCTGCAAAAGTAGCTTTCTTATTTTTATATATCATATATAAACACAGACAGATCTCTCAAAATCTTCCAATACTTTCTTCATTCAGCATAAACCCATGCAACATAACTTGAAACTCACAGCGAACTCAAGGGATACATTCTTGTACAGACTCTGAGCTATATTCTATAAGACAAAGGGTTTACAGTCATCTGGGACTGGATTTTTAAATGCTGGTTTTTTTTTTCTCTCCAAGATTAATACGTTTCAGGCTTTACATTCAAGCTGGGCAGAATGAGTTAAAATCACCACACTATTTTAGAGAGACCCTTTATGGACTACACCTCAAAAGCTGAATCTGACCCTATTACTAAAAGCAAAAAGCAGTGCCTGAAGGAATTACCTCCTCTGTTCTTTCCAAGCCAAAAGCCACACCACTCACTGCATTTATCTGACATATAACAGTGTGTTTCAGTTTAGCTCTTGCTTTGAAATTCATGACTTGCTGTGTCTTTTCCACCCAAGCAATATTTTCTGAATTGGAGGGAAGAAATGTGATGGGTGATTTAAAATACCTCCCATTATATTTATAGGTATGCAGAACTAGATATATATAGTTAAAGAATGTTGAATTCTCTATTTGCATTCTTGAACAAGCAGAATCCCTATTGCCAGGTCTTCCAAAGGCCATCCCCTGACTCGTACATTGACTCTATCACTAGAGTAGTTCTGAAGTTTCAGTTTATATTGTTAGGCAGTCAACTGTCTACTGTGTTGTGACATCCCCCCTCCAATCAATATCCATTGAGTATGTATCAATCACTGGCATTTTTCTCATGAAAATATTACCTAAACAGTCAGCTACTAAGCAGCTCTGTCTTCTTAAATTTCATGTATCTCAATCAAAGTAAAACAAAACAAAACAACAAAATAAATTAGCTAGGAAACAAAAAGTGATGTGAAATTGTGCCATGTGCATNTCTGATTACACAGGAGGAGCAAGGATTTGTATTATTTAAATACTCATCTAAAAATTCATTTACATTATTTAAATAAATGTAAATAGACATCCTTAGTTCATATTCCTTTAGTTTGTGACTAAAATACATGTCACTACTGATACTGGTATTTTAATTTCTGCTTCTGGAGGTCTAATCTTGAACCTCTAGGACACGGGTCCTACCTCACTACAGCTCTGTCTCTCACAGATGCTACAAAATACTAAAGAGTATAAAAATCACTAATAAGATCTAAAATTAATAAAATCTGTACTTATCTTATTAGAGAAATTGCAGTACCAGTAAAAAGCAAAGCTAAATCTTTGGAGAACCATCCAGTCAAACAATCAGCAGCTAAGTCATAGAACCAAGCGTAGGCTTCCCTCGTGGTGAAGCAAATAGTGATGCACAAGGTCAGTCAGCCACTGGTAAGCAGTTTAATGATGTTATCCAAATCATATAACGTTAGTAGTCATCACATAGTGAAAAACACTGTTTGCCACTGGTTAGAAGTACTCTGACAGCAGCAAAAATAGGACGTACACTTTTGAAGACAATCAGAACTGAAAAGAGGTAAGAAGTGAAAACTGTGGCTAGTCCTCGATAGGTTTCCTCTTAAAAATTGAGTATGTTTCTTGAAGCCTTGGCTTACTGTAGAGAATGAAAATACTCAGTATTTTTGCTGTGAATTTCTCATCCTTCTCTTGGGGAAAAAGAATAAATAAATAAATATATAAACCCAAAAGGTCAAAAAGGGGGAAGACAACCCAAAATATTCCACAAGCCTCTTTATGACTTTCAAACCAATCTGATTGATTCCACAGGCCTTATTCACAATTGCCAGCATTGAATTAAATGTTACTGGAACCAGAGACTTTCACACATCATGTCTGAATACTCTAAGTGACAAAAAGTAATGAAGCGGAGAACTTGATGCAATATCATCCACATTTTTTGTCTAATACAATAGTTAGAGAGTTCTTAAGGTAGACAGACTATTGCAGAAGAATAAATATTACAGTCAATGGCTGTCAGTAGAGCCATTAGCCTCACTGAGGAAAATTACTGATGAATTGAGAGTATAGGACAAGGAAGGTATCCAGTCCATTATTGCTGCTGCAAGAGGTTATAACTATGTAATCCCTTTCATTAAATAGTTAGATCCTACCTCAGAAGAAAGGTGACTTCCCCCCCTTCATCACCTCCCTGTTATTCTTTCTGGAACGTGGTTCAAGAATCTCTCTCTACTGATGTTAAACTTTCTGGTAACTAAAAAATTGAGTTTATGAATAGAAATGACCACTTCTTTTTTGTACCAACTTCATCCCCTATGTACAGCTAAAGCCTCTGCATTTCCACACCAATATTTATCTTATGTATTTAATATATACAGACTCTTAATTCACTTGGTTAAAATGTTTGTCAGTTCAATGCTATTCAAAAAGCTTGGAGTAAAATCCTGGACCAATGAAATTAATGGCACAATCTGAACAATTTCGTGAGTTAAGATCTCAAAGTTTTCAAATTAAGACCACTAAACACAGATATCTTATTAGGATAATAGATACCTAAGTAAACAACTAAGTTATATAAAAGAAAACAGAACAAATATGGGTGGATTCTCTTCTTCCTGTATTGAAATAGTTTCTTATCACTAGGTAGTGTATGAGCTCCAAAAAAAGAAAGAATGGAGCAGCAGTGTATTTATAGTCTCTCTTTCTATATAAATCTGAAGACTGTTGACTTCCTTCAACAACTCTGTGAATTCTATGTTCAAAGGAAAAAAATAACCAATTTTTATTCTTTTATTAGATACTTTACCAAATACCATCACACCGTTTTCACCTACACATGTAGGTATTTTGTTTCTAAAAACAAGTTAACGCCTACAATCCCCTTCCATTGCAGCACATTTAAAAGTTAAAAGTCCCATTTTGTCCTCTTCCAGCTATCATGCTAAAGCTCATGAGCTTGATGAATTTCTCTATTGTATTAGCACTGGAACATGAGAAAAGCTACAGTTGCTTCAGGCTCTCCTGTCCTTAGTCACTCATAACTTTTACAAAACATCACAGAATGTATTGTTCTAACATTTTTAAAGCTTAGTTTCCCCTTAAGAATCATTTCCTCTGCTGCTGAAAATTTAAAGAAGGAAAGGAATATTCATAAAGACATTAAAAAACTCTTTTAATGAAAGGGAAACTTGCTAAGCTAAAGAAAGAACATATTGCTATAGAATCCAAATCTTTTGGTCCAAATTGAATTGACATCACCTCCTTAGAAAGACCTAGAATAAAAAATTCTCTAGTATCTCAGTGAAAAAGGCATCTAAGCAATTAATCTATGAAGAACAATGACTCTATCTTTATCTGACTGCTGGGACAAAAAGTGAATTCTCTTGGCAGCCAGGAAAAATGATGGGATTATTCACAAAGGAACTAAAATACTGGGTTTTGTCTAAATGAGCCTGTCAGTGCAAAACAATAGAGTAGAGCTAAATATTACAAAGGAAGCTCTTCTGGAATAAAAGACTGTAGATGTATCACTCTTCCTTCCCAACTGCAGACCTAAAAATCATCAGCAGATCTAGTCTCTGTCTAATTACATGAGAGCAGAAAACTCACTGAAATAGTACATCAAGTGGCATATATAGGTATTTAAAATTTTGGACTTGTAAAGAAGCAAATAGGCAAACATAAAAATATAATTTGGCCAATAACATTCTTATACTGACCTAATTAATTTCACAGTTCTGAAGACCTAAAGCAAGTAATGTAAATAAATCAATGAAATCTACCTGCCCATGATGACATCTAAATTCCAGTATTAACACAGAAATGTAACTTTCTGTTGAATTCATCCACATTTTGCTTTACATAACAAAAGTACTTAAAAAAAAAGCTAATTATACTTGAGGGCCTAGAGCTCTTACCCAAAGAAATTATTCAAATGTCATTTTCTTTTTATCTTCTTGGGGGTTGTCTATCAGACAACAGACATTTAGTGACCTTATTCATCTAAAATATAATTTCTAATTATTTACTTTTTATGAAAATGCTTAACATTCTGTTCTGTCCCTTTGAGCACAACAAATAGCTGTTTAGAAGTTTCAATGTTTAGGAAGGAAAGACAACTCTTAAAATCATTTATGGTAAAGCATCAAATAACAGCAAAGCACTAAGTTTATAAAACGTGGCAGAAGTATTTGCTGTAAGTTAAGTATTTGCTTTAAGTTAAGTAGTATGTTTCACACAGATTTAAAGAGGCCCAGGCTTGGTCTTATTAAAGTTGAAGGTAAAACTGCCTTATTTCTGCTGGAGAAACGTGTCCTTTACAACCCTAACTAAATATTTAAAATACATGAGATCTAAAGATGTAAGAAAGTGTTAGGCTCTTGCTCTAAAGGATAAATGTATTTTAAAATGTGCAGGCCACCAGAGTGACAGGGTAGAAATTGTAATACCTTAAAAACAGAGTTTTTCTCTTGGTTTTGTTAGAAGTACAGATGCCTGGTGTGATTTGAGGTATCTACATTACCCAGTGGATGGTAGATACATCACTGGACCTTTAGGAGGCCCACACTATTCCGGAACATCATCTAGATGCCAAACAACATAGACCACAGGACCTAAACCAGCACCAGGTATCTAGGCAAGCACCTTCCCACTGTTGCAGAGGGAAGAGATTCAGCCCCAAATTGCAACATCTGGATGCCAGTGTCTACCTGAGGGAGCCCCACAGATATAGCTTCCTCAACACCCTCCACCATCACTTAAAATTTAGAACAGGATTTAGTTTCTGAAACATAAGTGTCTAATGTCATCTGAGATGGCTCAGGAGACACAGATTGGGTTCCTGAAGCTAGCCTAAAAAGATGAGGCTTTCACAGGTCCCATGTTGTTTCTGCCAGCCTTGGGCACATCTCGGCCAAAGGCACCTTAAATGGTGCTGGGTGCCTGCTTGTCAACTACTGAATCACAGTAACAAATATAGTAAACCAAGACTTCAGAAAAAACATTTAACTCACTCTGATACTGACATTAACCAGTGGGTGAGCTGAATTAGTCTCTCTGTTGTTTTGACTTCAAGGAGCAAGACTGTAACACATAGGAAACATGTACACTCAAATTTAAGTACCAATTTCTGGAACAGAATCCCTTTCCCAGTCTAACTGTGAAACTTGCACACTTGCTGGAACACACATAACTCATGAAAATCATGCCACACAAATCTCAACATCAGGGTGATATCAGCAACCAAACTCAATCTTCCACCTAAATATCCTGAGCCCCTTGTTTCACAAGTGCAAGGAATGGAGATTATAACAGCTCATATGTGCTCATGTCATGAACATCTCCAAGTCTATGTTTGCAACCACATGTGTGGAATTCCAAAATAAGACTTTTTAACAGAGAGTAATATCCAGATATCCATAACACTCCTACTAATATCTGATTTTATTCATTAGGTAGCAATACTTAAATATAACAAGGAATAGTACTTTGAGAAAATCATCATTAACTAGTGAAGTCCTCCTGAGGCAGTATCAGCAATCCATACACATCCACGTATCTTTTGATATCAGGCAGTGTTAGTCCATTTCAACTCTACTAAGGATTTCAAAGGGAGTGAAAATTTAAATCAGTCCTTCCTTTCTCTCTGCCCCTCCTGCATTTTTCATTCTGTAAAGTCAAAGAAATGCACCAAATTATCAATCAGTCCGTGAAGAACTCTGATGGTCCTGGATTCTAGAACAGACATCACTTTCTATCAGAAGCTGCTTTACCTGAACCGACTTCAAACTGCCGCCAGTAGCCAAAGGAAAAGGCTATTGATGAGAATTCTTCCACCATGGTTTTCCTGACTGTACTTTTATCAGGTTTTTTTCAATTCCAATTTTGGAAGTCCCACCACTGTGGATTTTAAAACTTGACAAAACTCTGGCAAACATACAAGAGTTAGCAAGTCTGTACTGGCAGAGAAGCAGGCTCTTTCTAAGCCTTTCCCATCTCTAATATCTCTGATCCTAAAGTTCAGTAATGACTGATGATTTTCCTTGGCTGCTGGGCACCAGTATGTAGGAAGGGGAAGGAAGAGGATGGGGAAGGAAGGAAGGAAGGAAGGAAGG
>VWZY01008026.1:197786-260224 GCA_013399075.1 Chloroceryle aenea
TTAGCGGAACGAGTCCAAGCGCCCGGGCGCGCTGCCGTGAAACGTCTGTCGGCGTGGACCGAGTGTAAGAAGCGAATTCAAGGGGTTGGACGGTGCCGAAGGCGGAGAGATGGAGCTGATGAAATGCGGCGCTTTGATGGGGAAGGGGCATGGCAATCATTAGGGTGTCCCGGGGGGGTTTGTTCTTTCCGAGGTTCAGAAGAAATTCCAGCCACTGTTGACAAAGTTCAGAGAAGGTGGTGTCTTGACAGTGGAAAACAAAAGAGGGGAAAGGAAAAGGGGAGGTGGAGGCAAGATTACTGAAATAAAGCGATTTACAAATCCTGAGATTTAAATGTTGATCTTATTTTTACTTCTTCGGCAATCAAAGAGGATGCAAAGATACTTGATCATGATACAGAACAGCCTGGAAGTAAAAGACACATCTGACAGACCCGTGCAGGTTAGATATGTAACATCTCAACACCACCTAGTAGCAGGATGAAGGAATGTGGTAGGTTCTCCATAGCTTGATATCTTAGGAGGGAGTTATGTCAAGAATAAGTCACCAAAAGTCGTGGTATTTAAGCAGAATTCCTTATGTGATATAGGTTTGGTTTGTTTTTTTTTCCCATTAACTACTTGATTTTAAAGACTTTTTCTGTTCTTCAGACTGTTATTTTTGTGAATGAGTTATTCAGGAAATACAGAGCTGGCAGCAAACCAGAAACTCCTGTTGGCACTTGGTGGCCAGTGTCAAAATCTTGGAAACATCTTGGAACCTTCAGGAGGAAACTTAATACTGACAAATGCAAACTAATTTGGGGAAGAAAAATCAAAACGTAGGGATATTGGTAAAGCAGTAGCACTTCAGAAATGGACTAGAAAGTAAATACAAGCCTGCAAATTAAGGAAAAGGACACGACAGTCTCATCGTGGAGTGTATTAATAGGTGTGTGGTACCTAGTGAAAAGGACATCAGAGATGTTACGTTCTTTCTGGGTTTGGGATGAAAGAAGAAATGAACCAACTGAATTATTCAGAAAGTTCAGATGCGGTGTTAGACAGAACTGAATTATAAAAGGTGATAGTAGTATAATTTGGAGCAACACACCTAGGGGGAGTTTGGAGTCTTTTCCATACAGAGGTTTGATAGGCAAGAATACAGCTTATTATAGCTCCCCCCTCTCCATTTCTGGGNCTGTCACCCTTACAGTAAAAAAATTTTTCCGAACATTCAACTTGAACCTTCTGTGCTCCAATTTACACCCATTCCCCCTTGTCCTATCACTGGTCACTACTGGGAAAAGCCTAACTCCATCTCCCTGACACTCACTCACTCATTTCTAGGGCACTACATTGTCTTATGAGATCTAAAAACCATTTTTGTTTCTAGCATATCAGTAATTTCTTTCCTTATATTACTCTATGAGTTAATTACTGATTGGTGTAAAAGAAACACTAACTCATTAACTTTATACTGTCCTTATTCTTCTGCCAGGGGACCTCTTGGGTTGTGCTCTCAGTGACCACCAGCTCTGTTTCTGCTGGTGTATTTGCTAGAGTCTGCCATTGGTGTAATGCCAGGAATGGAAAAAGAAATGGAAATAGATAAATTGCTCTAACTGGAATTTCATTCATCTGCCCTGTCAGGACTGCTGGGGCTATTTCTTGTGAAAAGCACAGGGCCATAAATACAGCCACCTCCTTCCTTTACACTGTATTCATTAGAAGAGGAAGAAGAAAAGCAGCCAGTGATAGAATGGTAGAGAACAAAAGCACCTGAGTATTTGTAAGCATGTTTGAGGACGAGAGGGAGGGAGACCACACAGGTAAAGAAAGATTGGTAAAGAAAGAGAGCAGCGTTGCGTGAATATGAGTGCCAAGGGAAGAGCCAAGGCATATGAAGGACAGAGAAGATCTTTGAAGTGAAAAATATCATTCAGGAATGCTGTGTGAGGAAGGACATGCCAGCAATGATGGGAAAGAGCTTTGAATATTTATGAGTAAACTGTGGGAAGGAACATACAGGAGTAGGGTCAGAGCCTCATGGGACATGTAAGAAGGTGAAGAGAAATAGAAAATAATTCAAAACTCAACACAGAGGGCTGTTTGTAGATATGTCTGCATGGGATTAGGAGAGAGATTAAAGAAAAGGCAAAAAGTAACAAAGATGAAAGGGTAAATAAAGAAGGAAAGAAGCAGAATAATGCAGGTGGAAAGAAATGGAAGCTATTTGTTGAACTGCTTGAATGATTCAAGTTGTATCCTTTGTAAGTGTCTTGCAAATTTTTGTCTTTATCAAATACTAATAGGATTTTTCTGTTCTTGCCTATGGCAGTTACCAGCAGTAACTAATAAGCAGTGAGTGGGCTTGTAGAGAAGAAAAATTTAAAACTCAAGTTTCCATTTAGTTCTAAAATTTTAGGCTTTTTGAAAGGCAGGAAGAGACTGTAGAATATATCTTTTATGGATGACTACAGTGACAGGGTTACAGAGGATGATTGCCAGAAGCAGACATAGATGTTGTTCTACATTCCCATGTCCAGCTTTGAATATAAGGCAAAAATCTCTCACATTTCTGTATATTCATTCTAAATAGAAATTCATATGATAACTTAAAAATAATAATAATAAAAAAAATCTGCATTTTATGTTGCTTAGCTGCTGATAGTACGACCTGGAACTTTTAAATAGAAAAGAGCTTCATTACAAGATACAATAAACTGTGAAGACTGAGGATAGAGATCACATATCTCACACATCTGCCTTTACTTCTTCACACTGTTAAATTTAGTTCTGGTTTGGAAAATATCATCTAAGCACCTGGCCTTTTACTTGTTTAATGAGACTGTCATAGCTGTGTCCATATGAATTCTGACTATTTGAATGGTCCTACAGGACATGAAAGCAACAAGAGGTTTAACAGTACAGGAAGGAATACTGCACTGAATATTTCTGCAATGATCATACTCATATTGCCTGTATTCAGGTATCCATGGTTCTTCATTTGCACAGGGTTCACTGTAGGCATAAGGCTGTCTGGTCAGGAAGAAGTGACTTCTGCTGGTGCACTTCACTGTGCAGTCTTACAGCTCCATCAGTCACTTTGTGAAACATTTTCATAAGAACATTTCTAGGGACATGAGTTAATATGGGGTTAGTGAGGAATAGATTAAAAAGCATGCACTGAAGCAGCTAAATTCTTATTTACTCAATGTAATTATTCATATCAAACTTTATTTCCTCTATGACAATTTTCATGCTTCTGTTTTCTCTCCTCCTCCTGATGCATTCTCTCCATGCTTTCTGATTTCTGTCTCAATCTGCAGAGCCCATTCAAACTTCAAGTTCATCAGCAATTTCCCAACATAGATGTCTCAAACTAAAGGGTTCTTTACAGCCAAAGGCTTACGAGTCTTCCAGCTGCCCTTTGGACTGTGCAGCTGGTTATTCACTGAGTTTGTTTGCCATAGTGTCAGAATGGCAGTCTGGTGATTGTTGAAAGATCTCAACAATTTGTGTTGAATGTTATCTCCTTCTTTTTTACAAGGTGCTCACTGTATAAGATTGATATTGTTGACAGCTAAGTGAAGAACACAATGCATGAAACAGAAATAAATAATGCTGAGCAGTGACGGGTGAGTGACAGATTGGAGGAGGAAGACACGAGGAGTTCTAAGAATGCATTGGCTCAGACAAAGTGCTTGAAAAGTATTAAAGTCCTATTAGAAAAATGGAAGGGTTTGGTCAAGAAAGAAGAAAACAGGTGCCTGGCATAAAAAAAGTCTCAAAAGCATGGAAAGGTCTGGTTACCAGGTCTCTTCTAGAATGCAAATGCAAAGCCCTCCTTACATCCATATCAGGCTGAATCTTAAATAGAAGGTAAATAAATATCCCAGGTTTTCTGTAGCTCTAACTTGGCTGGAAATGCCACATCAACCTGGTTAAAGTAGACCCATTTTAAATTACTCCATTAATTATCCTCCCTAAAGTAACTGTATTTACAACTTGTGTCATTTATTTTATTGTATAGAGTAATTAATGTTATATTGTCTATTTTCTTCATGTGTTTACAGCACAAATTAATGCTGGAACTGTTACCCGGGGAAAGATAAGTCTTGGCAACTGGAATTTGGGAGAAAGAGCATTGCAAGAGTAAACCTAAGACTGGAATTTCATAGATGGATTGGATGCATCTGGCAAAATGAGTAAAAGAGATAAGAATGTTAACATTTAAATGTCATTGGTGAGTTTTAATTACCAGTGCCATTAATAAAATCACTCCATCTCTTAGACTTATTTTTCTGCAGACTCAAGAAAAAAAATTGGTATACTTGGCATAGACATCTTTATCATCACA
Source organism: Chloroceryle aenea (assembly GCA_013399075.1). Lineage (NCBI taxonomy): Eukaryota > Metazoa > Chordata > Aves > Coraciiformes > Cerylidae > Chloroceryle > Chloroceryle aenea. Next base: position 202,129 of record VWZY01008026.1, read on the forward strand.
GCATAATTTCTTTACTTATTTGCTTTTGGACGAATTAAATTTTAGCTTCTAAAAATCATTTCTGCTGCATTAGTAGCCCAAGAACTGGAGTTACTCCCCTCCAAAGCATCAAACACATATGACTCCTTAAGACCATTTTAGTTGATATCATTTATACATGAGATTTGGATCAAGAAAAGCTGAGAGAAGAGTTTAGAGGAGAAAGATTTCACACTGCTTTGTAAAGAGAAAATGTTGGAAAAAAAAAGGAAAATGTTGTTCTGGGAATGGTTCATGGAAAATTGACAGGTCTGAATGATATTTTTTCTTCCTTCCTTAGTCTTAGCAAGGCTTCAACTAGAAGTTTAGATTTGGGCACCATTCTCTATGTCTTACCTTTTCTGTCTGATTCTCCTCCTCATCCCAATGGGGTGGGGGGGCTGGATAGGGAGGAGTGAGCAAATGGCCACATGGTGCTTGGTTGCTGGCTGGGGTTAAACTATGATAATTTAAAACCAAGACACTTAGTTTAAGTATATTTTTTTCTTGCTGTAATAATATATAAACATTGAAGGAGGCTACTTAAGAAGGCCATGGAAGTGTTAAGAATGTTTTAGGTTAGTTCTGCCACAAAGCAGAGTAGACTGATCAGTTGGCCAATCCACCAAGTTGTCTCTTTAATGAATTATAGTTAAATAATGAAAGCAACATTAAAAATTAGCAATTTTATATTTGATCTGTATATAAGTATGTATAAAAGTTGTTTTTTCCAGAGGAAGAATTCTTTACTTGTTCCACTATTTGAGAATGACAGGACAGAGAAGTATTTGCATTTCTCTGCTTAATACATTAAATTGGTCTAATTTATTTATTAAAGATAAGTTTCTCCTTTTGTTGTTGGTTGTATTTTTTCCAGCAAGATCCTCACATGATGGGAAGTTTTGTGGGCTTCTGTGGAACACATTAATGTGCTGAGTAATGGGACTACTTTTTTAAACACTAGTATCCCCTCCTTCATTTTTGCTGACAGAGGATACATTTTTGTTTAGCTCTTGAAACTAAAAGCTTTTCATTTAATGATTAAAAATGTACTTGCTTGGAATGGTATGAGCTTGCCATTCTGAGAACATGATGACAATAATATGACTGTGATGTAATTACAGAGTGCACAACTTTGGGAAGTGATCTCATTTTCAGATACCCATAGCTCCTCATAATAGTTACCAGCAGAGTCTCTAAAGTTGCCTTTACAGGTGGAAAAAGGAAAAGTTTGCCTGGACTCTGTGCCAATAATCAGACTGTAACCATCTTTTAAGGCATTTTGTTGTTCTTTTTAAAACATCACAGGTATCACGGGATGTCAGGGGTTTGAAGGGATCCTGGAGATCTTCAAGTCCAATCCCCCTGCCAGAGCAGGACCATATGAATTTAAGGATCCTGGATTATCAAAAATACTGCCCACAGCAGCTTATCTTTCTGGATATTTTTCCCTATTTTAGTCCAAGAATAAGATAAGTAGGTAAGATAAAGTGTTTCTCATACTTGAACCATGAACATAGAGCCTCTTATAGCCTTTTTTTTTTTTCTCCCCAGGAATAGATACCACTTGCCATTTGGAGGGCAAACTTTTGAACCTTGCCCCATATTACTGAAGTCCACTCTGTTATTACTACAGCTGTAAAGGGATCATTTAAAGATGTGCAGTGATACTGCTCACCATATCATTTTTCTGCTTGCTGTTTGCTGTAGTAAACTGTGTGCCTTATTCACCCTAAATGCCTACACCCAAGAAATCAGTAAATTTTATTTCAGTAATGAAGATAGAAAAGAAGAAACAGCACCTCTGAGATGTAGTGCCTTATGGTCTCTATAGCTAGAAGCCTTCCACGTGAACTGAGCAATAGACAGCAAGGCATAGAATAAAAGAAAATATAACACCAGTATTGTTTTCAACAACAAAGAAAGTGAGGCATGCAAGGGCATGACCTTGTGCTGAGTAACCTACTCCTTTATTTTCCTACCATATTCATTCATCTGCAATTGTTCCCACTACTCCAAGTCAGGAATAACCCCCTGACAAGTGCTTGAGAAGGGCAAGAATCTTGGGGTCCCCTTCTGTTTACACCATCTCCTTCCAAGTCCCATCCTAAAATAAGATAAAAATTTCACCACATTGGTGAAAATGAATCTGCTTTGTGATTTTTATGACATAAAGGTTAAAGAAATATAAATAACTCTGGTTATCTCGTATCTCTTACGTCGGGGCCACGAACACTTGAAATGAAGATAAATGAACAATTAGTTTGTTAAAAATGTGGTCATTACACTTTGTTTTTTTTTTTTTCATCTGTGTTGCTATCCATTTTCACTTCTGCTTTCATATGGACTCTGATGAATTATGTAATTAGCTGTGTGTAATTAGACCAGTTTGAATCTTTGGCTTCCTCTACTTTCAGCTACTTCTGGTAATTTTACCTTGCATCTAAATGCATGTGGGACTTTTGCACACTATAATAGAATGCTCCAGGAAGATTTTCACTAATAGGAGGTTGTAAATTTTAATGTTTGTCCAGCTACAGAAAGTCTGCACTGCATTCCTAGAAGTAGATCATGGGTAAAACTGAGTCCACCCTTCGTGTATCCTTCCTCCTTTTGCTTCTAGGGCACATGATCAGTTACCTACAGAGCTCAAGTTGTATGTAAGAGTAAAGAGGAACAAAAGGAAAATAAAGTGGGGAGGGAAATCACAAGACAAGCAGAGAGGTAGAACATGAGCTTATAATTTCTGATATATCACTGAAGAATATCAGCCTTCCCAGGCATCACTGTCTTTCACCATATCCTGTTAATGCCTCTACCTGTTCCCTCATTCTCTGGGAGACATTTTCACTTCCATGTTGAATGGAAGAAGCAATCTTTGCCCTGTTCAGAGAGGTACATTGTGTTTGTGACATCCATCAGAAGGCTACTTTCTTATTGCTCTGTAGTCAGGAAAGAGCAGAGCAGAAAAAACTCAAAAACAACAAGAAAAGAGATGATGCATGATAAAGAAATGATGAGTCAAGCTGAATGGGGGAATATCCTTTTCAGATGTAGGCAACAGATTGATTATCTGTGGTTGGAATGAGACACCAGTGCACCTAAGGGACAGCAGGAGAAAATGATACCATCTGAGAACATCATGATTGGAACAATAGAACGAAGAAATAATGATGTAATAGGATGAGATCAAGAAGTGAAACTATGAGGCTTTATCACAACTTGACTGAACTGGCAGAAAATATCTTAATCTGTAAATTACCAGGAGTATATTAAAATAGCAAGGGTAAAATTGCTAGCTAGTACAGAAAACAGGTTTTGACTCCTTATAAGAAAAATGGTGAAATCCTGGTTCCACTGAAATTCAAAGGGAGGTGTGTCATTTAATTGCAACCCAGGGATTGAGGTCACACAGAAGATTGAATATTTGCCTTATACTTTGCTGTATTTCAAAGTTTATCTGCTCTGACTCTTCTATTAAGAGAAATTTCTTTGACAATTACTTGAGCTGTATGTATTTTTATTCTTCAAAGAATCTATTATATACCAGCTATGGCCTTGAGTTAATAAAGGGACAGGAGAAAGAGTGAAATTTTAAGTATAAAAAGATGTAGAAAGGTTAACACCAGGCAGAGGAGCATGTTGCCTGCCTATTAGAAGAATCCATACAGTTTAATGTAACATGGCAAACTGTCTGGATTTTGGGGAAAAGAAGATAGAACAAATAGAAAAAAAAATAGTTTCACTTTCAATTACAATAATATACCAAATATGCAGAGGAAAAAACAATATTAATATAGCCCACTGAGATCAAGCAAATTACATCAGCAGCACTTGACATATCAAAATAAACATTATTTTGTTTCTCCCGATGGAAATAAGTTAAAAGCTGTGAAGTACAAAAAAATTGAAGCTTTCTATGAGACAGATATACAGATTTCTTCCAAGAGAATTTAATTATCAGGTTAATTACTATAAAACCACAGTTCTAATGGGAAGTTCTTATAATATATTTCCAGTTAAATTTTCCTGTCTCCAAGTCTCACAAAACTATTCCTAGATTCTTATTCACAAGTATTGGCTTCAGTTTAGATTCTGTTGATCTTATTCATAGAGCAAATCCTCTCATTTCATAGAATTTTATGAAGTTCTTAACAAGATAAGCCCAATTCAAACTCCTTGAGAATGGCACATTGTTTCCTTTATATGAGGACACTTTGTGTTTGCCTGATTTTAGGGAAACCTCTTCTTTCACAGTCCTTTTGACATCTCTTAGGGATCACAAGATATTTTCTGCTGTGAGAATATAATTGGCAAATCATGCAATCTGAAAACAGATTTTAAACTGTAGATATAATGTAGCAGTTAACTGCCATTGCTAAAAGAGTGCTTAAAATCTCTGAAATGTGTTTAAGTGAAAGGTAATTTTTATGAATGTATTAGGCTTGTGTATGACAGAAGCAGAATAATACCAGATTAGAAAATATTCAGAGTAATTCAAGACATACATTGTAGAAAAAATGATCTCTAATTCTCTCTGAGTGATGTGTAAAAGTCCCACCTGCCCTTAAAACTCAGAAACATTAAACAAGATTCATAAAATTCAAGCAAGTATAACGTTGCATCTAAGTTGCTGATACTGGATGTGAATTTGTTAGGGAAAAATTCTTATTTTATTCACCTGTTTGCCAGGACACAGCAAGAGCCTGAGTGGTCCATTGAAGAGTATGAGCAAGAGGGTGGTGCCTCCTCTGATGAAGGCACCAGCCCCACTGCATCAGAGCAGGGTGATTGGAGGATAGGGTCCATCAGCAATCCTAAATAAGATGAGGTAACGAGCCAAGTTACCTATCTTAGGCTATTAATGCACTCTGGGCCCTGACAGTGTAAAGCCAAATTCATTTCAAACCATAAGCAATAAAATTTACAGTAATCAGTCTCAGTCAAACTTTCAAGCTCACTATGTGTTGAGAAATGGTTTAGAAAAACAATGTCATTTAATAAATATTTATGTTTCTCCTTATTGTGTAAAATAAGTCTTAATGATGGACTCTGAATATTAAAACAACATCTATGGGATGTTTAATACAGATTAAATGACTAAATTATGTTAATATCCAAACTGCTGCAACATGTAAATTTGTGAAGCCACATTTTACTCACATTAATCCATATTTCATAAAAGTTCAAACACATCTTAGCCCAAAGAGACTTTCATTGATTCCTGTTCCAAATTAAAAGACATAAAATATAATCCATTTTAGATATAACCCCCACATTTACAGACAGCTGAAGGAGTCTAACTATGCAGATTGATGCTCAGTGCCATTTACAAGGGCAAGTGAGTTTTATTAAGCAATGCTTTTAGAAATCAGTGAGGTGAGTACTTACTCTAGTGGGTTCTTTTTAAAACCTGTCTACATTTAACTCACCTTAACTATCTTTATTAGACCAGTCGTTTCAGTTCTAATCTTTATAATGTCATTCAAAACCCTGTTATATTCTGTGCATGCCCAGTTAATTCTCTAACATAACTCCGACAACATTTTCTTTTGTTGCTTTTCAAGTGCTTACTCTTCCTTTGATAGAACATTAGCCAAGGCTCAACAGAAGCCACGTGGGTTTGATGTGCTGACAAATTTCAGAAATTTAACCAAGCATTGAGCTACAATAAGACATGAATAATACCTGAGAGCAGTTGAGACTGATTAATACACGTACTGCAACGCTGAAATGACAGTCACCCACTCAGTCTCTTCGTAGAGTTTGGGACTTAGGCAGTTGTGTGATACTTGCTTGGTTGGTGCCACTGCTAGGTAGATTTTCAACCTTGTTTTGCAACAGACTTTATGCATTGTTTAATATAGTACAAAAAGTTTCCTGGTTTTCAATATAATTTACATTTTGTAATGCCCAGTAGCTACCCTGGGACAAGTAACAACTCATAGATTTTTCAGTGGAGGATATTTTCTAGCTCAGACTCACTGTTCTAAGTTAGAGTATATATTTTTTTTTCAAAATGGTTTCAGGCTAATTGATAAAATTGCCAAAAAATGTGTCCACTAGAGGGCAGTAATATTGCTAATCTACCTGAACTAACACTCTAGTTCATTAACATATTGAAGTGAACAAGGAAAGGACCATGAATCGTTTAAGTAACAGGGTACTTGTACTGGCTCTAGACTGGGAACACTCCTTGTCCTACTTCTTCAGTTCTCCTATCCCAAACATAGAAAATAATGCCCAGGGTAGATATTTTCAGATGTACTCTATGCCGTGAAGAGAAAAAGGAATGTTGAAAGGACAATTTTCTAAGTAAAGTACTTCAGGAACCTGGTTTTCCCAGTGTAATTTAACCTGAGATGTAGCCCTTCAGTCTTTAGACTGGAAAGTAACCCCATGTTCTACTAGTTAAAATGTTATATAAAGAAGTCAGGAAAGTAAAATAGAAAGTAAATAGTTGGGGAGAGGCTGAGACCATACTACCCTATGTCCACTCACCTTCACCACCTCCCTCCTCAGAGCTTTGCTGGGGTATCCATCATGTCTGTCTCACATCTCATGAAGCAAGTAGTCCTTTCTACTGTAAGTAAAAGCATCATTTAAATTCATTTACCAATGAAATAATCTGGAATCTGTTTTGCTTTACCTTTGCTTTACCTGATGCAGATCTGGGTAATACAGCACGTATATCAAAATGTGGAATACAGTGCCATTTCAGATTTGTGTTGGATAAATTATAAGGAGGATTCAGACATATTGCAGGTATATTTATAGCAGTCTGATCATTTGTCTTGCTAGATAAGTCTACTGCAAAGCTGCCTGAATTGATATTCTGAAAGTTTTAGTGAAATCACATATACACTTAACTCATCTGCAAAATAAAATAAAAGACATTGATCTCATCAGCAAACTATCTCATTTATATAATGAATTCATATATTGATTAAGTAAACAAGATAGGGTTAAAATGTGGAAAAAACATGGAAAAAAATCAGTAAATTTTTTGACTATGTATAAATTAAGCATAGAGATTAATTATTAGTGATGTGTGAATTATTTGCAGTAGGTTTATAGGGTCAATATCTGGGGATTTTTTATTATTATTATTTTTTTAGGATATATCAACATAGAATTTGAACACATTTGAAACAATGTTGAAGTAATGTTGGCTTCCCATACTCTCATTCTCCCTGTAGCTTAGCTGGACTCTGTAAAGGTGCAGTTCTGATAAAGCTCATCATAATAGATTAAAAACTGCATGAAAAAAAAAGGTGTTACTGGTTTCCAGTCAACTTTTATTGAAAGAATACATTTTTTACAAATCAAGTGCTGAATAAACTAAGAAACCCTAGGAACTGTATGATGATAACCAATAGTTATTGGAGTGCAAGGGCTAGCAAAAGTTTTTAAAGTCTACTGGTCTACAGACCCAGGAGCTCTGACAAATATTGCTAGCCTGCTTGAAAAGTGTTGAACCATTTTTAACAGAGAATAGCAGAACTAAATCTGTGTAGTTTATAAAGGTTATACATAATTTTGTCTAAGTGGTGCTGTTCCATTTGGTATTAGAATAAAATTATCCCCTCCATAGTGTACTTTTCTGCAAGGAAAAAATGTCATTATCTGGGAATTCTGGGAACAGCAGATGAGGAAAGTTGAAGAAACATTACTCAGAAACATCTCTCAGAGCTCTAGCTCCTTCAGACAGAGGAAATGTGTGTAGGAAATAATTATGAAGAAAATAAGACAATATCAAAAATAGCACATCAGAATATTCTGAAAAAAATAATGTGCAATTATTAGGAAACAGCAAATTCAGCTAATCTATGTTCAGTTAGAAAACTAAATTCTCAGATTTATTTGAACAATTAAAGTTGAAATAAAGGTCTCTCTTTAAATTTAATTGCAGTATTTACAAAGTTTTAAGGATATCTCTATTTACTGTATACACATATACTTACGTGCAGGGTCTGAAATGGATTAAGGAAATAATAAACATACATAGAAAATTATAGGTAAATCAGTTTACATGGAAATATGTTCCAGATGCCAAAGGAGATGCTGGTGAAATGACTGGGATGTGACGTCAAAGATGATGAGTAAATGGGGTTTAGTAGTAGCATTGAATTAATCCTGAAGATAAAGTAGCATTGATATATGCTCCAGGAGGAATTCATTCAGGAAACTGTAAACTAGAAGGTCGTTAACTGTTGCACTAGATGGATGGGGGAATATATTCTGCCTGAGCCTTCTCTGGAGCACCGTGTAGGTGCCCTATCATGACAGGGCTGCTGAATTCCTTGCACCTTGTGATAGGTACCTGGGAGCAAGGGAAATGGAATATGAAAATCTTTTACTTTGCCTGGCTAAATGTTTAGATAAATTCGTAACTTTTCTCTTTTTTTTTTTTCTGAAAATGTACAGTTTGGGAAATAGAGTTTTCTCAAAATATACAGTCCAGCTCCTGCAAGATTGTGATATCTGCATCAGATCTGATTTATCCTCATATCCTCTAGGTAATATGTATGCAAGGAAAAAACAATACATCTAAATAGTAAAACTCAGGCTAGAAAGCTTAGGTTTTTATCTCCAGATGCCCTGGGATTCCTCCAACCTGCCCATGCCCCAGGACCCCATTTCAGCCCCCAGAGCTGTATTCATGCTGTCCCAGCAATGCTGTAGCAGGGCTGGTTTCCATCTCCCCACAGCCCTATTGTGTCATGGAGGCCACCAGATCAGGCCCACCTGCTGTCCCACCCATGCCATGGACCATCACTGTCTCCATCTGCAAGGAAGTGCCTGATGCCCTGGACGGTGTTGCCCTCAGTTCCCCTCACTGAACATGAGCCTGACCTCTCCACCTGGCCTGACCTCAGACCTACCTGGTCAACATGACCTTGCCTGGTCATCTGAACTCTTGGGTGAACCTGTCTACCAACCTCAGGTCTGCTCTGCCACCTCACTGGGGTGATGGGGTGGGCTTATCCCCTGAGTGGTCACTGGTCCTTTCTGCTCCGCAGCAATCAGCTTCTAAGCAAGCTCTCAGTAATAATGCTGATTGTAAAGCATGAAGAAATCATACAGATTGGAAATTATAATCTTGAAATTATTAATTCCACTTCCAAATAAGAACATGTGTATTTTTCTTAAGCTGGTAGGTATCTGTTAAAAAATTATGTCCAGTGGATTAGAGGGTAGATCCAGGTACAACACAGTTAAAATAAACCTTATACTTTCCTACTAGCAAAGCTTTTTCTGTTACTGTGTCTTCACAAATTCAAAAATAGCTTCATTATAAGAATAATAAATGTTAGGTGAAGTCTTATCTGCCAAGGACTACATGTCCCTGACAGTAAAACTACAAAGTCACTCCTGTAGGTTTTTGATATGAAGGTGTCAAACCATCAACAAAAGCCTGTAAGCACTCTTATGCAAGTATAAGCTTCTTCTAGGTACACCTCAAGTTCACCTGGGTGAACTTTCAGTAAATTATTAGTCACTATCCTTTGCATATGGAACTTTTCAACTTAGTCTTTCAACAGCTTAGGAGATATGTTCTTTGAACCATGGTTTGAAAGGGACCTTAAATATTCCTTTAGCTGATGAGTCTAACCAAGATCAGAATCCAAGAAGAACAAATCATATATAATCTTAAAAAAATTCTGTTAGAAGATTGACCTTTTTTAGATTTCTACCCAATATGCATCATAAATCCATTTTAAGTGGATTAGTGGGCTTTCTTTTTTGGAGTTACTAACACTTGTCAGGAGGTAGAGCAAAAAAAGGATAATAGCCATGCTTTCTTAGTCAATGAGAGAGGTTCTAAACAAATAAAAATTTAACTTAACATGCTGAACCGCCTCTGGATAAAACTTTCTAGACAGGTTATACAAGAAGCCAAAACAGAGATGTAATTACAGGTATAGATATGATAAGAAATACTTAGAAGAAATTGATTTCTTTCTTTATTATTTCCTGAGGATAGGTCCAAGTGTGTACACTTTCTCTAGTACATGACTTTCTGGAAGTCTGAGATTTTAGCATTATGATGCCAGAGGTGGTTGGGTCATTAACTAATGTATTTCTAAAAAGTCAGAACTACAATCCAGTGAATCATAGGATGGTTGGCATCCAGTTTTGTGCCTAAAGCACAATCTCTGCTGATTTTCTTTGTCTGAAAAGTAGTATGTAACTTTTTCCCACGTATCTAGCCTAGTCAGTAGAGATAACTTCTGGTCAAAGGTACAAGGAAATACATGGATTCAGAAACTAACATATTCCCTTTAAGAATCTTTAGGTTTGTTTCAGTGTCTTAATTTTCTCCATATGATTTACCAATTAGTTTCTCTCAGCAAATTAATGCAAGGAATGCCATTGGGATTGTTAGATAATTCTTCCTTTAGAATTAATCTCCAGGAAGCCATCTATGATGAGATGACTCAGAAAGACTAAAAAAAGAAGGAAGATTTTAACTACTGTTACAAGGAGAAACCAGTGTTACATTAGTCATGGTGGCTGGGAGTTGTCTTGTCAGATACAGAGTTAAGAGTAATTGATTAGTGCACAAGTATTTTGGAAGACAGCCAAGTGGTCCCATGGAAGGCATCAATTTCCAGCATATTCTGAATTTCCATCAGTTAAAATTTGCATAGGCAATAGTTTAAAATCAACATGTAAATGCTTATTGGCAGAATATTACCAGAAAACAGGGTGATACCCAGATGCATCAAATTTTTTGCCATGCATTCATTTATTAGGTGGGAGAAAATGGCATGGAAGAAATAGGAATTCCTGTGTGGATACTAGAAGAATAGTAGTCAAAATGCAGACAAATTTAATACTCCGTGAGATTACTCCAGTTTTCAGTCCTTGACAAGTGGTGGTCTCCAGCTTTTCCTTAAACACTGAGAAAAGTGAAGGAACCCCAGAGTAATGAATGGGAAATGACTCCAACAATTTACAGAGATGGTTAACTATCTGAACTACCTTAGCTTCAGAATACCATGAACTTTTGACAGGCTTTGTGTGTAATGATGAGAAAAGGAAACAGAAAACATTTGAAGAAAGAAATCAGATCGTAAGAGGGTTACTAATCCTGGAGAACCTTACCTCTTCAGAAGCTAGAACAGCAATGCACTATTTTAAAAAGATGTTTCAGGCACAACTGATAGAAAGTATCTTCTGCTAGTAAGTCTTTAGGAATGGTAAAAGGGCCATGTTTCTCAAAGGTGCTTGTTGTTGTGAATTACTTTCCAGAAGTTATTTGTAAGGCAGATAGAAAATATTTATTTAGTCACATTTTGGTGACATAAATTTTTGGTGAGGCATCTTCCATAAAAAGGCTGCAGTGAAGATAAAATGCAGTCAATGATATTTAATCTCTTCAGACTGGAAGTCCTAACATTACATTGCTCAGAAATGGCTCCAGTGTTGTATCTGGTACAGCTGGCAAGGTTTCAGTACAGGGCAGCACTTGTGACTGCAGTGGGAGGAGACTATGAACTGCCATGAACTGCCTGGTCACAGGCAGTTCTAGCTGGCTCTGCCATCAGTGTGAGTGCTTCATTGTACATCAAACCCATAGCCAGCCAGAGGAGCTGCAGTGCCAGGGCTCTGCTATGTTTTAAGAGCAAGCAGCAACCACTCTGGAGGAAGCAAGATGAAGGAGATGTTGTTGGGGACATGGCTAAGGTGCAGTCTTGGAAGGAGGTGTTCCATGATGGGCAATGCACAATCCTGAAGGACTGCCTCACCTGGGTAAGCCACATGAGGGCATGGACAACCCTAAGGCACTATCACCATGGGTGAAAAAAAGGAGGTACTCCATGCAATGATGTTAACAGCCATCCAGAAAGAAAACTATCTTAAAATTTTGTCTTCAATCCATGCAGGAAAGAACACCACTTTGTGACAACAAGAGCTTGTGACAATGATCCCCTCAGCAGATGAGGGCAAGCTACTGGGATTCTGGATTCTGAGCTACAATAGAGCCCAAAATAACAGTTCTGTGAAGCAAGAGGTTCAGGCTGCAGATGAGGACATTCTGGATGCCACTGAAGTGTCAGGCACAGAGCAGCTACTCTGGTTAGACTCATAACTACCCGTCTTGATTTTTTTGTTCAAGCATTCAAAACCCACTGGTGGAATAGCAACCAGTGCTACATGGCAAAGATGTGTGCTGGCCTCCACCCAGTCAGCATGTAATGGTTGATTCTCCAGACAGGGATTAGCTGGGATTATTAGTCCATGGCCAGTAAATCAATAATGAGAGGAAACCAGATTTCTCAGGCTATTGAAGTGCTAGCATATTATGAACTAAGTGCTGAAAAAACCCAACAGAGTTTGTTTACAGATGGATCTTGTAAAATTACAGCAGGGATCAGGAGGTGGTGAGCTGCTACTTGGAATCCCTCCATGGGAGAAGCTGCCACCTGCAAAGAGACTGGAGGCTCTAGTCAGTTTGCCGAAGTAATGGCCTTGAAAATAGCCTTGGAACATGTTCAGGAGCATTACTGGCCCTAGTATATGGGCATCCAGACTCCTGGATGCTGGATAATGCAGTGCAGAAATGTCTTGAAACTGAAGTCATGTTAACTGGCAGCAGTGGGCAGGTGAGCCTGGGGAAAAGGGAGTCAGTGTTTAATTAGGTATGTTTGGGTTTTTTCTCAGTACCTTAATCAGTAAACAAAAGTTTATGTTAACTGCCAATAAAGCTTAAATAAAATTCCAATAACTGAAAATATTTTGTCGCTGACAACTATTGGCATGGTGGTACAAACAAGATTTCTAGAGGATAGGTCTTGAAAAACAAAATATTGATTCCATCAGCTTGCTACTGTACACTTACATCATGAAAGTACTAAGTAGGATGTTGAATTGATGGACAGATTTTAGGGAACAAATATGCCAAATTGCTAAGGGTGTTGTGCAGGTAGCCCTTGTAGATTTAGCAGCACACCTAAGGAAAATGTTATGTTTCTCTCTGGAGATAAGTAAACTAGGGGCCAGGTATGCAAGCTTATTTAGCATATATTTAAACAGTGAGAAGAGTGCAAACACTTCAGAAAACTTATAACCTCACCAAATTCTCAACTACAACTAGAAAATATCAGCTGAGTATTTAGGAAATATAGAGATGATAGAAAGTTAATTTCCAAATTTTTGAGAGTCGATCTGGAGGTTGAAGATGTGATGAGGGAAGTAAAGAATTGATTTTACAAGTTCTGACCAGAATGAGCAACACATTGCAGGAGAATTCAAGTGGTTCAGTGGCATCTGGGAATCTGCAAACATAATGGATAGCAGTAGGCATACCTAATCCCTTGGAAAGACATCCAAGAAACTGATGGCAAGGGCAAGCAGAAAAGGATGCTTTTTTGCTAGAGTTTGATCCAGCAAAACATCTTTGCAGGTAACAAAGCAAAATCTGATGAACTAGAAAAATATTTTTCTCCCCTAAAGTCATCTGGACCTCACTAGCCAAATGACAGACCCTGCCAGTTAGGAGAATGCCAAGTAAAGAGGATGGACCCCTATAGCAAAGAAATCAATGAGCTGAGGTGAGGATGTACAGCTGAGCATGCATGGGTCCAACCATCAGCTCACCACATAAACACTGGCAAAAGGCAATAGCCCAGGTTCTCAGGGAACACAGTGCACATAAGGTAAACACAGACTGAGAGAATGGTGGAGAAAAAACCATGGACAACTGCATAGACTTGTCAGACAGCATATAGAGGACAGGAAGAATGTCACCTGCAGTGACTGACAATGTGACGTCCTGTGAGAAATGAATTTGCCCAATACATTTATAACAAGGGTTACATGAGCTGACAAGTTCTCTTAGGCACCACAAATACTTCCAAAATCAAACTTTAAAAAGATAAAATATGTTTAGCATTTATGTTTAATAGGTATTCTGAAAAAAATGATTCCCATTCTGATTCAGAAATATTCAGCAACCTTCTTCCTGAAACAGAAAATCTGAATTTAGCCAACTGTATGGCAAACCTGCTTCAAATTGATGGTAAGATTTTTCATTTTGCCACTACATCCCATCTATGGCTTAAAAAAAAAGCTATTATAACTTAAAGACTGTCTGAAAATAAACAAAACAAATAGCTTAAATAATGCCAGGTGTTCCCAAATGTGAGTTTTTAAGCAATACATTAATTTGGTGCAGATTCTTTAATCAGTTACTGCTAACACAAAGAGCTGAAAAACTGTTTTATTAAATATCACATAAGCTGCCATTGCCACAATCTCAACTTTTCCTCTGATTTGAATTGTAGGTGAGAAATGTGGCATTTATCCTGTGTAATCAATTCTTAAGGAAGCATATAAAATATTCTTTATTGCTAGAACACTTTGTTGGGGATTCTAAGGTTAATCTAGGTTAGGTCTGATTAGCCACAGTAAGTCATTTACAGAACCACATCAATGTGAAATACAGCAAAGTCTGTCTTTGCAGCATCAGAGAAGAACTTACTAATTAATGCTACTTCGAGAGTGCAGTTTATACTTTATTTGTATGGGGAGAATTTGAAAGCAGGTTCTTAATTTTACCACACTAGCACTGACAGAACTTGAGTGTTATAAATGGAAATTAGCACTGGCAGGTGAAAATTTAATGGGAAACAGTGAGAGTGCATTTAAAAGGCAACACTTTCTCTAACCTCTTCTCAGTGAGACTGGAAGAGAGCTGACAATGTGGCAGTGCCCATTTCACAGTTTATCCATCTATTTTTCAGGAAGCTTTACTGAATGGAATATTCTTAAAAAGCATAATTGATTCATTGTAGACATGCAGAATGGATGGAAGAAGAGGTGCCAGGTGCTGTAGGAATAGACCACATATATATTTTGCTGTGAAATAGATGATATGTTGGATGTGAAATATTAAAAAACATTATTTTAAAAGTATTCAATTTTATCCTATTTAGGAAAAAAATATCAGAGATTAAATTTTAATCCTAGTTGCCATTATAAAAATACTTTTTTTGAATAGTTCATGAACAGATCAAGTGTTTAATAAAAATTCCAGATTCTAGAATATCTAAGTGTAAGGTAGAAGGATAATCTAAAGAGGTTGTTTACCAGACCCAGAAACTGATGCTTCTATTACAATTAAAAATAAGACAGTTACTAAAGGCAATTAACCACTGAAACTATTTAACTAGAACTGTGGTAGACCTTTTATCACACTGAATTGAAAACTGAATGTCTTCCTGAAAGATATACTCTAATTATTAAATGAGTTAAAGAGCACGTGATCATTTTCTATTCCTTTGACAAATGGAACATGGAATTATAATGATACTTCTCACCTTAAGTACTCTAAAAAGAGCTCTTTCCTAAAAACACACCTGTAACATCTCATCACAATAGGGATGAACATATATCTATCCTAAAGGAAAAATTAAACAGCTGCTGGTGCTGACTGCATGCTAGGATGTGAGAACATTTAGGCAATGCCCATCACGTCCATTTCATTTTAGCTAGTGATAAAAATTTCCAGTACACAGGAACAGAGAAGTATCCCTTGATTTTACATATGAATACTGTCTCTTTGGAAGACAGTTTTATATTTTATGTTGGAAGTTTTATTTTATATCTATGTAGATTAAACTCTGATTTTGCAGGTTTAAAAATGACACCTTCATAGATGTGCTCGTGTGTTCATAGATATATTGTGAAGTGAGGAGAAAAGTTAAGACTTTACAGTCTTGATCCATGACCACATTTTTATTGGAATGAGCTACCCATTTCACTGTATCATTGCAGTGCTGATTTAGAGCCTTAAAAGGTAATGCAGAATCATTTCCTGGGGAAAAAAAGAAGTGATGTTTGGAATATAGCTTATCTGCAAGAGAAATGGAGGGTTGGAAAGACAGTAGGAGAAAATGGTTTGGTTTTTTAAATGTAATTTTTAAAATGTTAAAAATAATTTTAATTGCCCTGACATTGCATGAATATTATTGGATTAGGCATTAATTCAGTCTGGCAGCAGGTTTTTTCCTATTTTACTATGTGAGGAAACACATCATTTTAATGGATATTTAAAGCCTCAGGATGTATCATACTGAAAATCTTCAGTGTAAAACTGGCAGAACCATAGTGCCTTCCTAATTTTATTCCAAACCTTCTGAATGTGGCCAATATGTCACTAGAGATGTCTCACAAGAGACACTTCTTGTTTACAGAATGGCAGGAGTGAAGAATTTGGCCCCATTTGTGCTTTCTCTTTGCTTTCCATATTCCATATTTGAAGTTTGTATTTTAAGAGTGGCTCATGTAGAAATTTGCTGTTTCTTCCCAATCTGTAAGATTTTCACTGGTAGTTAAATGGGGCTTATAACTCGTTTGGAAACCTAAATAATTCTAAATTAATTGATCCCCACTGGATTGTGTTTTTCTATTCAAGGTCCAGTGAGCCACAAAAATAAGTAATGAACTACTTCTCTGAGACAGAGAGAGGACTAGACCTAAAGAGAGGTTTAAGCACAGAGAATATGGCATCTAAATGCAGCTTTTTATGTTGATTCTCCAACTAGCTCAAAAAGAGATAGTACATCTACAGTACCAAGCCAGACTACTTGCCCAGGTTCAGAAATGGTGCAGTTTTGCTATCCAAAAGCTCCACATACCTGAGAAAAAGAATGCTATGCAGTGCAGTACCATGCACAACAGCACAAGCATTTCCTGGCATATCAGAGCATACAGAACCCTGGGAACTTAAGCATCTTGAAAACTTTTGCATAAGTTTGGTATTTTTTGCCGAGTCTCAACTCATAAAATCATGAACATTTCTTCACTTATCTAAATAAACAAGCAAGCCAAAACCTACTCTTAGTACTCTAAATGATGATGAGCAGTCCTTACTGGAGTCCTTGTAAAAGGTGACTCCAGCCTAACAACAATTAAAGCACTAATAACAAAAATAAACAAATAAATCTTTTAAATCCACAGGAAATATACAAAAAGTAATCAGAGCACATGAAACTTCAATAACAGATGCAGGTGAAAAACTGAAATACTACATTCCTCATTTTTTTTGCCCTTTAGCTGTGTGGAATCTTACATAGGAGAAGACTCACTTGACAGCATTTGAAAAAAAAATTAAAGATAGCATTAAATATACTGTTTGTGGTGGAAGAGGGACAAGCTAGGCTAGGTTTTATTGAGTAGTTATTGCTGCTGCAGAAATCCAGTCATTTTTCTTT
The DNA here is from genome assembly GCA_013399075.1 of Chloroceryle aenea. NCBI lineage: Eukaryota > Metazoa > Chordata > Aves > Coraciiformes > Cerylidae > Chloroceryle > Chloroceryle aenea. The sequence continues at coordinate 219,372 of VWZY01008026.1, forward strand.
TAACAAACACAAGGGCAGGAAAAAGATAAAAAGCTGGTGCGACAGAGTCTCAATTGCAACTTAAAAATAAGGAAATTACAAGTGCAGCACACAGTCTTATCTGTCATTTCCAGACTTGATAAACCTCTACCCATGCCTGTGAACAGAGGAATGAGTCTGATTTAAGAAAGTTTGTTTCCTGACTTATACAAGTTTGTACAGGCAATCTGTGTGTGTAAACCAACCCACCTCAGGATTGTCAGTCCCTTTAAAAATATACATTATACCTGTGTCCATCCTGGCCCATCTTTAATTACCTGGAGGAAGAGTTTTACACCCTTATAGTGCTGGGTGACACTCAGACACAGTGTCTGTAAATTTGTAAAGGAAATCTTGTGTAAGGAATGTGCTTCCCCTCCTAACTTCTGCATTTGCTGTGGGAGAGTTTAAGAGTCCTCACTCAGCAATGTCATTTCTGGACTGCCAAGTAGATCATGTACACCATGGGAGATCAAGACTCTTAATTATGTATTTTAGATGCCAGTCTGGTAGGTCTCACATGTCAAACCCATATGCTCCTACAGATGAGTCCAGTTCATTTAACTTAGGTAACTAGGTCATACTTCCATTGTAGGTATCCAATGAAGTATTAAGATTTATCTCCAGTGCAAGGATGCATTTGCCCAAGGTTAAGCACCTAAATGAGGCAGATATGATCTCACTCATGAGAACTTCAAGGGCACCTACCTCTCTCCATTGATCAGATAGATGTAAGCTTTACCTTTAAAAGTTGATGTGCTTTTATACAACTGAAACGAAAGGTAAACAGAGCAAACTATACACTAAGAATACTTTGGGATCTATAGCCTGCAATGCCTGGTCTTGCATTTTGAGTATCTTTTATTTTGTCCCATTTATGTTTTATTTGAGTCCTCAGGATCATTCAGTCATACCTACATGATATTCTGCATTCCAATCCTATATCATCAATAAATTTCATTACACTGAGACTGACACACACATTTCCCTGACGCTTCAGTGCCAAGTCCCAAATGAAATATTTAGGCATCACATCCAAGTCTTAGGAACTTCACCAGTAACTTTCTTCTATGAAGAAAAATCTCATTTCAGTTCTTTTTCTTATGTATCATACAGTTCCTCTCCTTGTTCTCATTTTCCCCAGTTTTAATGAACATCCCACGTGACTCTGCATCAATTTCTTTGAGTGAAGAGCAGATGCAATCTGCTGCATTTCTCAGAATGGCTTAGAAACAAAGGAAACGTGATCCATTGTATGAAATCAGCTTAGAAATTACATCTCTGTGAAGTTTAGTGAAAAGAGATCATAATTTTAAGATACTAATCAAAAATGAGTAGTAATACTCTAAGAATTCATCCAGAGCACAAACTGAAAGACTCCTTATTAAAATAAGTGGATAAACCCCATAATAATACCATCCAGAAAAATCAGCCTGAAAAAAAATAACCTTTTTAAAATGACAGTTATTAACTGAAGTATTTTTAATGATCTGTTATTTAGACACCAATCAGCTGGGTACCCCGCTCCCTTGGCAACTGCAAACACTGTCTCTACAACATAATATCTTTTATTTCCTTCCTCCTTGGTTCTTTCTTTCTGACAGTGTGATGAATGATATTGGTGTTGCAAGCTATTGGGTCACTAAAGTTAGAGCACAAACTCATTTTTATGACAGCACTAAGATATTACTCTGCCTATTCCTTGAAAATGAAAAGAGTCTTTTTGCAGTTGCAACTTTTTCTACATGCACCAAAAAAAATTATTCCTGGGCTCTCTTAAAAGAGAAAATACATTGTCATACATCTCACATCCGTATGTCACGTTTGACATCAATAAGCTCTGATATGTTTCTTACCAGATGTCCATGTCAATGCCTGACATACAACACTGCTCCAGAGGAGAGGAATAACCTGGGAACTGCAGATGCATCGAGGCCTCTTGTGATTCACCTGGGTGAAGTGATGAACATGTTCTCTGGATGATTTTCCAGCCAAGGAAGACTGTATTTTTTCTTCTTCTGTGAGCAGAATAACAGGAAAGATTAGTACACTGATGTGTAATAATCAGCAAAACCTAGCATTTCTGTGATTTTATAATTCTTTGCTATAATTAATCATAAAATTCACAAGGTTTTGAATATTCTATGGATGATGTGATCTCTGATGTTGAGATGCGTTTATTGCTTTTAAGAATAAACCTTCTGGCTTGTGGAAATTTATCTTCTATTGTACCCCAAGAAGTCCCATTCAAGAAAACAGTGTTGAACTGACTGTGAGGGTCATGATGAAGAGGATGTTGTCCAACAGAACTGTATTTTCCATCATTTTGTGTCATTGTAATGTTCAGTAGGACCTGTCTGCAAATGACTGGTTTATATCATGAAGGGGTTTTCATATTTAGACAGCTTTTTTTAAGGCCTTAAAAATTGTGTTCTGGTGTGATTGGAGCTTCAAAATCAGAATCTTACTGAAACTAATGGAGACTTGACCCAAATAAGAACCTAATAAAATATCTTAAAAAATTTCACATTCTATAGTAACTTTAATAATTTTATATATCTCACCATGCCATAATGTATATTGAGTCTTAGAAGTTAAGCATAGCACCAATTCTATTGATTACCTCATTTGCCATCCTTGTATGTTTGAATGCTTCTTTATAAGCTGTGTGAAATTTGATTTTCTGTCTTAGTTATCATATTATGTACACAGACATTTGTGTCCATCCCAGGACATGACCCCAGAAAGGAATATCGTTCATGGACTAAGCCTTACAGTCACAGGGTAACTTCTAGAACAATATGATGCATTCATTTAAGGTTTGCATTTGATAGTTTGTTTTCACTTGTACTCACTACTCTTATTTTCTCCATGATTTACTTTAATTTCCAGACCTTGGAGAAACATAACCAACGGCTTAAAAAATTAAATCAATGCACTAAAAAAAAGTATTTTCCATCTCACACATTGCAGACCATAGCACTACACCCCCATTTTTGTCTTGGAAATAATGATCTCGCTTTAACTACTTTTAAGTAGTTCAAATCTAGCTCAGTATTAATGTGGAATGAGCAGAAGTTTTCCACCTCTTGCCCAGAAGTAACTTGGACTGTCCCATTTTAAACCCACTAATTAACCCATGCTTGGCATTGTCAAGAGACAGCAAATAGTCTGATGGCTCCACACTGAATGGTGAGCAGCAGCCCAGTGTTGTGAAACCCTGATGTAATTCCAGTTGTGTCTTTTTGTTACCAACCATGCCTTTATGAGCTGGTCAAAAGGGACCCTCCAGGGAACTTCTCTTCTGGCTCAAACCCACAGTACTCCCTAAGTCAGGCCATGGCTCACCTAATGCTGGGTGACAGACAATGGCAGGTGCTGCCCCTGCGTGTCTCTCACTAGATGCCAGAAGTAGCCACTTTAGATCTCTCCAGACTCATTTTATCCAGCTTGTTATCAGGCCAGTTCCTGCTGCTTTAATATTTCTCTCTAAGCAAAGGATTTTCACTAAATGAACTTCTAAGAGTTTTCTCAATATCTAAACTTTCCATGTCATCTGCTTACCTGCTAGGAAATGAGCAAATCCACCCAGGAATCCTTCAGGCTGGACAGATTAATGGCCCTTGAAATAGTAAAGTATCAGTGAACAGCAAACAATGGTTTTCTCCTGTGAAAGCTGCATTGTGAATGTAGTCTATAGCTTGTTAGACAAAAATAAACAGATTAATGCCCCATGCAACTGATGTTTTGTACTTTCTGGGCATTGACATAACAAGCTCATGAAGTTGGGGCCGGGCCAGTTCTGATTCCAGGAACACAGCAAGAGATTGATTAAAGTGAGCTTTGTACCATCTGTGGTCAGGTTATGCTTGGGATAGTTCATCTATCTACAGAAGCAGCAATAAATATGCCTGTAGAGACAACAGGTTTTCATGAATTGAGAAAAGAAATAGAAGCCAACCAGGGAGATGGCTTCTGCTTATCAGTAAGGATTCAAGAATGAGTGACTCCCTGTCATCTGTGAGGAAAAATCACCTGCAAAGGAAAGCTGGTGCTGGAAGATGCTCCTTAAGAAGTGAATTTATGATTCAAACTCAAATTCATTCCAATATTTATTTAATTAAATTTTTATAGGCATTTTGGCAGGAATTCAAAGTCTACATTAGTAAGACAGTAGCAAAATATATATATGGTTAGGAAAAACTGGCTCTCAACTGCGTTGGGCTATTAATGAGATTGAAAGTAAAGGCCAAATTATAGCCAGGGCACAAACAGGCAGAGTTTAATTGGCTTCAGTGGATGCTTATGCCAGGTGTACAGTTTGCCACAAGAGGGTCAGGCAGAGCAAAGTGGTCTTTTCTTCTCCACACCTTCAGCTAACACTAGGCAGCTGTTATTCCCACCACAAGAATTATTGGATTCCATACACATGCCATTTCTGATCCATCCACAGCATAAACCTTGTGCCAGCTCCCAGCCAAGGGAGCTCCATTATCCAGTATCTGAATTTCCAGCACACACAATCACCTGTGTCAGTTGTTAAACACCAGGCAGTTATGTCAAAGGATAAACCAGAGAATATATTTTGTGATTAATCTCCTGTTTCATGCTTTGTTACCTCAAGCATCGAACTGGACCTAGAGAAGATTTGCTAATGCCTATGAGTATTTTAGCACCAAACTCAGAAAAGTTGGAATACTCCAGGAAACACTTTCTGTATTTAAGGGAAAACAAGAAGTAGATATCTGGAGAGAGAAAGCATGTGATTTAGACAGGTAAAGTAATAATTGGTTCTCAGAGTCATTTCCACTGACACTGTTTTTTAGAAACTATTTGATTATGAATTAAGTCTAACAAACCCACTTTCCCTAGGAACATTTTTTTCTACCTACCCCTCTGTCAGAAGAACATTTTTCTAACTGTATAATAATAGAGGCAATATTTGGATGTAACTTTGGATTGTCTTTGGAATATTCCTGTCTAAGAACATCCACCCACTTGTTACTTGATAGCTTTAAGCTTTACTCCTTTTTTGACCCATTTGATGTAAATTTTGATGGCCAGAATAAATTATTAGATGTTAAGTATACAGTTGCTATTTAGGCATTAACGTTCACATTCTCCCATTGGCTTTGCTCATGTAGGACTATTCAGAGAATTTTTTTCATTTGATGAGGCTAATACTAGTGCCTTTTATTCTGGATTTTGTGGTTGAGCCATATGCCACTCTGAGGATGAGATGTCTTTTTTATGGTTTAATACCACAAAAGCTTTCTGGGAACCCTAAGCCATAAAGAGGTAGGAAATATTTTTTACAATTTATATACCTTTCATCTTCTTAGTTTCATACAGATTGATTTTTTACTATTATTTTAGTCATTTAGAAGATGCATTTTTAAGCATTACATTTTCCTTTGCCACATCTTAATAGACCTCTTCTGGTTTCAACCCCAAATTATTAGGTTTAGATAGCTCAAAAGGTTGCATCAGTGTTTACCATGTTGAATGACAGGGTCAAGCATTGCCACGAATTTGCCACTACCTCTGCCACATCTCCTAAGAGTAGTATCACTGAGGGATTCTGAGTGTTTGGGTCATGACCCTAGGGTGGAAAATTGTCAGTTCTTAGTTTAGTCTCTGGTTCAGTGCTCTCTCCAGCCTAACAGAGTAGAAAACTCATGTCCATGCAGATGGCCCCCAGAACAATCCCATTATATAGAAGCTTAGGTAAAAGTACTACCCAGCCTCAGACAGAAGTGTGAATAGTCTTTAAATCTATCTCAAAATAATTGTGTGATAATGTGTAACTCCTTGGTTTTAGAAGGTCTATAGCCCTGAGGGGCTATTTTTTTTCTGGAGAGGCAAAGAGATGTGCTTCACATCTCCAGTAAAAAGTTGGTTTGTCTTCCAGTGCTTGGTGTGCTTCTGATATTGGGAGAAATAGACATCAGATGATTACTAAATATAGGGAAAACAGATATTTCCCACACTTCAGTCTCGGGTAGAGCTGAACTCTTTTGTGTGAATTTTACTGAATTTTGACCAAGGCATATATCTGGCAAGAAAACTTGTAGCTCAGTTCCTGAAATCTGAGGAAATTAATTGCAGTGGAAAGAGAAATATGTGAAGGAATAGCATCTTCTTAGTACTAAAAGAGTCTTCTGAGACTTGCATTTTACTTGCAAGGGATCTTGAGAAAGCATTCGCATAAACACAATTGCTTAGTAGTATCTAATTACATTATCAGGATACACTTGTCACTGAGATTATATGTTGCAGTAAGTGCAATAATAAATAATATAAGAAAAGGATTTGCTGAAGAAATTCCAAAGGCTGAATCGTCGTTTTCGTTAAAATAATTACATTGGGAAGAGTTTCAAAATTAGGAGAGAAGCCATTCACTTAACCATGTAGAAAGGATTAAACAGTGGTGGTGGGACACTGAAACAGCCTTTGGCCCATCCTCAACATAGCAGAGTATGTGAGTAGTCACAAAATTCTTAGCTCAGCAGGAGCTACATTAAGTCTTGATGTTGTTCTTTTTTAATTCCTCCTTTAAGTAACATCTATTGGGTGGACATTTTTCAAGTCAGACAGTTCATAGATTTTCTTTCTTTACTTTTACATGATCAGCTGCTGGTAAAATTAAGAAATGAAAGGCTAGATCTTAACCAAATGGGAAAAAGGGACAGAGAATGTGAGCTGTCTGTATGAAAGAATATGTAGAGGGACAAAAATCTCTGTGGCACCAGACCTGACATGCAACTTCCCTATCATTGGAGTGGCTCATGACATTTAAAGCCATGGGAGTGTGTATGGTATTTGTCCATTTTACTGAAAACAAATCTAGGCCCGAATGATCTCATTTTCCTCTTGCACAGAAGACATTCACTTTTTATTGATGGAAATCAAAGCACTCATTTATATACTCAAAAGAGTAAAGAGATAGAAAATTTTCCTTTCTAATTTCCTCTTTTCTGGAGGTTTCATGTGGGGAGGTGTCAATAAACATATATAGTGCAAGAGACTAATTACACAATTCCATTAACTGTAGATTACTGTACTCTACCATGAAAAGAATGTTCTTGAAGGCAAACATCCAAGATCCCAGATTGAAGGAGAAAGTCCTCTGGTGTCCTATTAATTTATGCTATAGAAGTGTGCACAGTACTGTTGCCTATGGAAAAAACTCCAGAAGATTAATTCGGAAGCTGTAATTCCCTGCAGGAACCCATATGTAAGTCAGGATGTAAACTGGATTAAGATGCCAAGAAAACTGTGCTTATACTTCCTCCTAACTGCTCCTCTGGGGAAAAAACTAAGATGCTGAATTTATCAGGCTTGAATCTGGAAAGAACTTCACACAACTAAAAAGATTATTTGAGGGTAAGATCTCTGGCCATGCTTATGCCATTCCTGTGGTAAACGTACAAAAAATCAAAGATAAAATGTGCATCTATGCTGGATCATGTCCCATCTGCACTTAACTGCTCATTTCCTGATTCTGTACTTTCTCCACTTAATGAAACAAATTTTATTTCTAATTTCTAAAATTCGAAACCCAGAATATTCTAGAAGCCTTGGCTCAGAGAAGTGCAAAATGAAACTAAGCAATTTGAAAGGAGGCTTGGTGGAGGTCTCCCATTCTTGGATTAATTTAGTTCAATGACTAAATTTAAACTATGAAGTTTTTATTATGTACTTCATTCCATAAGAATATTTATTGCTACCCTGTTGGGTTTTTTTTCAGTGGTGTCTGATACCAGATTTAGGCTCCATTATTATTATAAAACCTGTTTGAAAAATAAGATTTTTCTGAAAGTATTTGAAATAAATTTCAAAGATAGAAATATTTCAAATAGACAAGCAAGTCATGGACAACACTGAAGCCTGATGAAATGAGATACAAAGGTAAATATCACACTAAGTGATAGAATATAACTATTGGCTTTAAATCTTGTTAATTTATTGCTCTCCTGACATTTGAATACTTACGAGATCATCAATTTTATAACTTCTATTACTTTAAATGGAAATACAAAAAAATCTTACCCTTGTGAAGGAACATCATTTTGTTGAAAATACAAACTAGGTGTTGATTGAACTGAAGAATACAAGACTGTAAAAAAAGTAAAAAGAAGGAATAAATATCCCTTTATGCTTCCTTTGATGCAGGCAATGCATAAAATATACATCACAGGAGAACACTGTAAAGCCCATTCATACAGTTTGTCTAATATTTTTTTGTAGGAGACATTTTACATGACAGCCCCCTTTTTTTTTTTTCTGGAGAGATCCCCAATTACAAGGCAAACCACAGTTAATTTGATAACTGTCTGTGATTGTCTGTAGATTACCAACGTACTGGCTTCACCTGTTGCAAAATTCAGAAGTGTTTATTAGTGATACTCAGAGGTGCTAAGCCTGGTCTATCATTGACTATGAAAGAGTAACATGTAGACCAAGGAAATGGGATGCAGAAATTCCTACAATTTGGGTAAACACAGACACCACATTGTATCTGTCATCTTATGTCAATGGGGAGGCTCTTATGAAGGGATAAAAAGATACCAGACAGATTACTACTGTAAACTGTTCTCAGGCTTCTGTTTTCCCTATAAGAGTTTACCATTACATTAAAAGGTTCTTTATCAGCACCTTGCCCAACTGAAATGTGCTGTAGGATGGCAGATGGTGTGGTTAGTTGTGGTAAAAAAAGTCCAGGAACCTTTGAATTGTATCACACAGCTTTGAGTTAGAGGAAGCTGAAAGAACAGTGAGAAATTTCATCAGTCAAGTGATGCTTCTTGAAGGGTCACTAAGACTCTTGTGCAACGTAAGCATCTAGTGTTTGATAAGCATTTGGAGACCCTTAGGTGGAAAATGTTATTTAAATTTCAAGGATTATATCTATGTATTTATTCGTGAGAGAGGCTGAAGTGGGATTGGCTTTCTGTCAAAGACTGTCAAACAAAAATAGGATTCCTTCTGGATAGTTGTCTTGAGGATTCCTCCTGCTGCCTCGGAAACTAATGTGCAAAGATTTGCAAGTGTATTATAGGCCAGCAGGTAATACCCAGGACTAGAAATGGGAACAATTAAATTCTACAGACACATCTGACCTTAATTATTTTTCAATCTTTAATATGTCATTCTGTCTTCCTTTACTTTCCTACCTCTTGTCAAACTTTTTTCCTTTTGTGAATTTGCAAGGGCAAAGGATGGAGAGGGGGCTTAAGAGCTCTAATACCCCAACAGCACAATTCCCAGTGATAGAACAAAAATGCCTTAAAAAGGCATAAGCCACACTTATTTTTGTTCTTGAGAAATACATTAAGAAATAGATGTACAGATTCCCTTTTAGTTAGCTGAACATCCTGTAAAACTGTTGTATTCAGAACAGTCAGATTATAGATTATTCTGTCCATGAAAAATTCATGCTTTGACTTTTCCTTTAAACATTATGTTTTATTGATTTTTAAATGTCACAAAAAGGACATGTAATTATTTAGCAGAGAGAAAAACTAGATCTTTCAATAAACAGTGGAGACAGAAGACTCATAATAAGAAATGACAGTTTGCAGGCCTTATTTCATAAATTATGGAAAAGGAAAAAGAAAGAAAATAATAACAATTTCATGGTTATGAATCAGATCAAGGAAGATAAGACAAGATATTTGCTGAATTATCTGATTGGCTTTTTTGTGCATTCCTTTCAGTTACATTGTTTGCTTTGCATTTCTTTTCTTAAAGCTAGTAGAATTTTTTTTCTTTCTGGCCAAAAAAAGTTTGCAAACAGGGAACACAAGGTCACATCTATGAAAACAACCTGAAATCTACATTTCTGTTTGCTTGTGTGAGGTTTTACAGTAGAGCTCTTTGGATGTTTATCCAGTCAGGAAATAAGAACAATACCATGTGCCTTGCTGACCAAGGCATCCAACACATGAATACTTGGTAGAAACAATTCGTATTCAGTCCATAAAACTAACAACTTTCTTTTTTAAGAAGCTATTTTAATTCTGAGTATTGAATACATTTGAAAGAACTGCAATCTGCTCACAGATATGCCCTAAGAAAAGGATTTAGATAAATTATTCATAACATGCCATTCACTCATCTATGTTCTAAACAATATCCATCAATATCCAGTGTTCCTGGAGGGGTTTATATAACAGCAAAATGTGCAAATATAGATATGAGAGTGGATTGTTCTATGTTATGCTTGAGAAAAGTAAAGAGCTTGTTACTTTAACCTGTAACCCACAATTTAAAAACAATTTAGTAAAGTATCTTTTGCAAAAAAATTCCCAGATTTTATTTGCATGATATTATTCCACAGATCAGTTGTGTAGGGAGCAGTCTGGCAGCTGTGCCCCTGACTTGATAGTTATATGTTATGACCCTTGGTAGAGTTAAAATATACCAACCCAAAAATTCAAACCAAAATTGTGTTTTCCCCAAAGCAAAGCACTGGAGCTATTCTTATCTGCTGAAGATGATGTAATATTAGGCAGGAGAAAAAGAAATCAACTCTTCAATTATAATTCTGCATAAGAATAGACAATATTATCTTAAAATGTCCAGAAATTCATTATAGAACAGAAGATACTATATGGCAATAACATGATCTGGTTTTAATTCTGCAAATCTGAAGAAAACTGATGACACAAATCCTAAGCATATGCAGATTCACGTCCAGAATAAGACCTAAGTTTGCCTCTTGGAAGTCTGTCATTGGAAGAAAGTGTCACTGAAGTATCTATGATGATATGATACATGATCTACATACATGCAAATGGGCACTACTGAGAAGGGCCTGGCCCACTCTTCATTCCTTCCCATCAACTATTTATATACATGGACAGGTTCCCTGCAAGCCTTTTCTTTCCCAAGCTGAATCTTTATAGATAAAGTCATATTTAAAATGTCTAGAAGTGAAATACAATACTCTGTGCCCAACTGAAACCAAACTTTCTTCTGGAGGGATTAGGACAGGACTAAGTTGTTTGCTTATTTGGTTTTATAGCACTTGCTGGTTGGTTTTTTTTTTGTTTCTTTTGCTTATTTTTTTTCTCCCTGGGACTTCCTTACTCAATTTTTTAAAATGAATTGTTGCTATCAGTAGCTGTTATGTCAACATCACATTGTATCTCTAACTTAAGGAACTCTTTTTTCCTTTTTTTTTTCCTTGACATCTTTACCAGTGCCTTTTCTTACCCTGTAGAAAAAATTCATGTCCTGTCAGTTTATGAGCATCACCTTTTAGAAGGAAGACCTGGTGTTTTTCTTGTAAATCCTAAATAATGTGTCTACTGTTAGCAATAACCCTGGTAAAGTATTAAAAAAAAAAAGTTATTTGCAGTAGTTTTATTTTTAAATGCTAATAGCATGACAGCAGCTCATAAATCATTAATGATGAGCTTCTAATTATGTGTCAGCATCACAGTGGGATCCAACCTAATACCAAAAATTTACATATTCATGAATACACCCGTAGTTGTGTATGGAAGAATGCATAATAAAGCAGAAATCAAATCATAGCCTTCATTTTCTCCAAACTGTTGCTTGGGTGAATTGCATCCTTTCCTAACATCCTTCTTCCAGGTATGTACCTATGATAGAACCACTCATTTCAAACAGTTTTCACTGGAATTAGATTTTAGACTGTAGATATCTTCAGCTTGTCCCAAAGAATGTGTGTAGTTTGCAGTGTTACTGGTAATGAATACCTCCTAGAATTAGTGTCCACTCCATTTTAACTTGCTGACATGAAGTTTGAGTTTAAAATATAGCTGGCTGGCATATGTTTAGTCTAGAACTAATGGGCTTTTATCTAAATTTTCTGTGATGTAACTTGGCATCCATGTTTTAAAAAAATAGCTGCTCTTTTGCTGGATATTTACAGTTGTCTGGAACTGGGAAAGTTTGTTTTGGACAGCGTTGGTACCTCAGTAGGTCAGCTATAAGGGATGACTTGTAAATGGAAGTGGTAAGGAGGGAAGAGATGGGGTTTACTTGTTATGTTTTTACAGAACCTTGCCTTTCAGGCCCTAGAAAATATTGGCTTATTGATGTGAAAACAGCTAGCCTTTCCCAGCCCTGAAAGAATCTAGTGTGAGAGTTTCTTTTGAGGCACAATTCTCCAGAATAAAACTTAAGTAAAACATGAAAACAAACTGTTACTTATGTTTCCTGCAGATTCCCAGCCCTAGGGACTTGGAGGTGGTTTTTTTTCCCCTATGCCTCTCTGAGCATGATGCTCCCTTCTTCACCCTGCTCTGTCTTTGGGTTAATGTGGCAAATCACCTGCAGATCTCTTTCAAATGAGTCACTTCCTACCTCTGTAATCATTTCCACCTTTTACACTAGACCCATTAATTGAAAAAGATGTGCTGGCTCCTAACACCCTGTCTCCTAAAGGGAGACAAGCCACCTCAGTACCAGCCAGGCTCTGCTTGGGGCTTGTTGGCACTGCTGCAGTTCAGACATCAGTGATAGTTATTTTAATTGAATGTAGCTGTGACTAATTAGGTGTATTGCCACAGAAGGTAGTATTCAAGGACTCCTAAGTAGTTTTTGCAATCAAGAATTATTAAGATTCCTATCAAACCTACACAGTGTATAATGATAATAAGAAAATTATTGTATCTAGCACTGAGAAATCTCTATTGTAGAATATATTATCTTCTAAAAAGTAACTTGCAAAGAAATTCAGTGTGTATTCTCTTTCCACTCACTCCCCATTCACATCCCCAAACTGCAAACTCGTATCTCCCTCATACATGTAGCAGAGTAGTTAAGATTCCTTGCTGCTCCACTAACCAGATGCTGTTTGTCAGAGAAGAGAGAAGCTCCTCCTGATGGCCCAATTTCACATCAGCTAAACCCCTTTCTTGGCATTCAACAACCAGAACCTTGAACACAAGACTCAGGGTTGCTCCAGGTGATGGGGCTGCTGAGGTATGAAATGAAAGTTCAGTATCTAAGGGAAATTGCACAAGAAATTCATGGAGTTGCACTTACCCAAAGTCCAGCAGGGTGAGAACTGTCAAGCTGGTCTGCAACAGTGGCTTGCTTGGTCCAGCTTTGTTTTTGACAGAGAGAAGTGCTGTGTGCATTAATGTGCCATAAACTCAGTGGTTATAGGGTAAGGAATCAAAAATCCAGTGAAATACAAAAGTTTTTTCAGCCCCTAATTTTTGCCCTGTGCTGCTTTGTGCTCAGACTACCATGGCAGCCTGCACACTGATGGAGCCTTCTCCTTTTCTCTTGGCCTCTTCCAGTTCATGCTATAAATGGCAGGCAGAGCCTTGCTTATCTTCTCAGCTCTGTATCTTCCCTGCTTTGGCTGAATGTAGCATGCAGAGTACACAGTGGTGTGCCACTGAAGCTGCACCTCCCCTTTGATCCTGGAGGGCTCTGGTTCTATGTGGATGGAGGAGGTTGGAACGTGGTCTTAAGCCAGCAAGATGCCAGCTCTCAACATTGCTTCATGTTCTTCAGGACAAAGCAAGGAAAACTATTGGGTAAGAAAATGTTTGCTTTCATTACCTATGGTCCTTAATTATTCCCATTTTATCCCAAACTACCTTTTCTTTTTTTACTGGCAAGAATCCTAACAGGCATATTCTAGTGAAAAAAAGAGAAAAATTATTACCACAATTATCATAATACAGTGTTATTGTATAGAAACTATATAGCCATGCAAATGAATATATTTTATTAAAATATATCAATTAAAGTATTTTCTAAGTTCACCTTTCATGTTATTAAGTCCAACTATTTGGCAAAGGCCAACCAATGTGTTGATATACTCTCCAGGTTACAGAAACAACTAAGTTTGTAGTGAAATTATTGAAACTAGCAGGAAATCTGTTTTCCTGTGTACATGATGCTGCCATTGGAGTACAGCTGGTGCTAGGACTAAGAGCATGTGAAGAGACAGCATTCTGATAGGCCAGGCTTACCTCTGGTTTTGCTCTCCTAATGCTATTTTTTCCTTATATAAATTAGAACTCTTTTTATAAACTACTTCTACTAAACCCACTTTTATTACAGCAATCTCTTCTACATTGAGCTAATGTATAACTTTAATATTTAGAAAACCTCTTTTGCAAATGGTACTAATACAGAAGTTTTTGATGAGTTCAGCTAAAAATAATCCATTCTTTATCCTTCTAACTTATCCAGATACAGCTTTCTCATTCCTCCTTCTCTCCCAGTGATATCCCTGTGGCTTTTAATCCTTCATCCTGCTCTGTAAACCACTGGTCTCCTTACACACCAGGGAAACCTTTTAATGTACAGAAATCTCCAGCAATGGGATGTGGCAGCTCAATCCTGCAAGGTCATTTAAAGTGTTTTCTCACCTGATTTTCTATTTCCCCAAGGGAAATTACTTCGCAGGGTAACCTTTTTTCTTGGTTCAAGAAGGTTAAGAAACTTGTCATATATGAAATTGGGATGTTTTTTTTTTTGACATAACCAGAAGTGCTGGAAGTTGAATAGTGCACACAAAGTACAAAAATATTGCAAAGTAGTTGAAGAAATGGGATAACAGTTGGGAGGTAGATTGTTAAAGGAGCTTCTAGAATTCTAGAACAGCACTTGGAAATCTCTCTTTAAGATTCTTGCCCCTAGTGCAGAGTTCATTCTCTCACTGCTTTCACCTGATTCTAGGATAGCCCCTTAATTACTTTAAATACAAACTTCACCCCAGGCAAAATGTGTTATCTCCCACCAGAGCTATGCCAATTGATAAAGGAAAAATTCTTGTGTGAAAATTTTCCTAAATTTCTGTATTTTTTAAGCTTTTGTTGATTTTTATTTATATATTTTCCATCAATGTGAGCAAGCAGCATTCTCTTACATTCTTAGGTCACGTTTGCATTTTGCTCTTGTAAGATTATTTTTTGCCTGCTGGAGCTAAATGACTCTACTGTGAACACATATTAAGTTTCTCAGCAGCTGTGGAGATATCACCCGAGATCTCAAAATGAACTCACTTATCTAGAAGAATTGTGGGATATATTTGAATGCCTCCATCATAGCTGTCTGGTTATGGTGCTACTAGTCCAAAAGTCATGTTGCTGGGATTAATTTCAAAAAGCTAATAAGCTTTTTGAATAAGGGAAGGTAATTCAAGATTTTTGTTTTCTTAAATATGGACATTGCTTACCCTAGAATAATAGTAAATTAATAAATAACAAAAAAAGGTTGTAAAGGATCTCTGGAGGTCCTGCTCAAAGGAAGGTTAAGTTCAAAGATAAACTGGACTTCTGAAGGTTTCTGAAGTTGTGTTTTGAAATACTCCAAGAACAGAAATCCCATGTTCTCTCCAAGTTCTTCCACTCCTATATGAAAGTATAACATGCCTGCAAGAATCTTATAGAGAGTGTTGGATGGAATCATAACTGCATCATGTATTTTGCATGTGGATTTAGAAGGATAACAACATGTAGTCTAATGATGCCTTCTGACATTCAGGTCTGCAGTTCTATGACTTTTCTATTCTTTAAGATGTACCTAAAAATCAATTACGTACACATTGTTTTCCACTAGTAAGATAGGCAATAAATATTTCATATAAGTCTTGCCCCCCTAGAAGCTAATGGAAAAAAATCCCATGTTACAGTGGGATCGAGGTTCCACTGAGGATATCATAAAATATGGCCTCTTTCTGATTGCTATAAATATGCAAATACCTTCAGCAATATACAAAATGCATATTTTCCATACCACACTATTTACCTTTATTGCAATATTTGTACTATTTCCAACACTTCATGTAGGAAATTCCACAAACACTCCATAAATTTAAGGAATGGTTCTGGTAAATGTGCAGTTGTTATTGGCTACCAATGTAGGATGAAACATAGGACCTAGAATACCTTACAGTGCTGTCCTAAAAACTCAATCTTTCTATTTATGCCTCAGATATCTCTTGCTTCTGAAAACTTCTCTATGTCAAGGTATCACAGCTAGAGCATAATTGCAGGCAATGTTTTCTAGGTCAGTGGCAAAAGTTATCTTTCTGGAGTCTTAGGGAGGCTTTTAGTAAAATTTCCAGCTGCTTGCACTTGGTTGAGGTTTAAATGGAACATAAAGTAGTTAAAGGACATGGAATAGAACTGGAGGGAATGACTGAATATTGTCATAGGTGAAGATGAAATAAAAAAGAAAAATTCTGTGTGGGAAGAGGGGAGAGTTAGGAAAATTGGGAGAAATCTGATCTAGAAAAAATCATTCAATATATAAGGAAAAGAATGGGATACAATTTATACCCATTTTTTCCACTCACTTCACCTACACTGTTAAACTGCCAATACAGTGGCTGAAATATTTGTTGCTCAGGCCAGACAGCATGCTTACAATTTCTGACTGCCTTCAGAAGTTACAATGGGGCAGAACTTACAGAAAATCCAAGGGTTACTGTCCTGTTCTCAAGAGACACTTGCTTTCTAGAGTGACATCAGAGTACATGGGTTTGAAGTAGCTGAGTTGTCGGTGGTCCTGTAACACAAGAGTAGATATAAAGCAGGGGGGGGAAAGAGTGGTATCTTTTTCTTTTTTTTTTTTCTTTTTTTTGAGGTACTGAACACCTATCACAGCCAGAAAATGATAGTGGATGTGGGAAAATAACCCCACATACCAGCAGAACAGACTGTTGTTTTGTTTGATGGATGAAGACATGGAGATTACATTTCTATTTATTAGTTTCCCAGTGTGTCCATCTAAGAACATTTTAATGACATGGGTATTTTTTAATAAATATCGAGGGGTTTTGCTAGAAATGAAAGACCACGTGTCTCACTTTTATTGGATTTCATAGCAGTGCAAAGATGCAGAATTTAATGTGGATTTCCTCAGGACAGCTGGCATTGCTACTACCCCACCCATCTTCCTGTAGTGGTTTACTGAAGTTCCAATAGGTTATAGCTGAGATGCTTATTCATGACAACTTTGCAACTGCTTAGATGCAGACTACATTCTTTGCCACATGCATTTATCTCCTCTGATTATGTGTAATTCTGCTGCTTTTTCACTCATTCCAAAGCACTCCAAACATTTGCAGGGAGAGCAGGCAGTGTTTGGTGTTTCTGTTACACTCCATGCCTCAGTGGAGAAGCTCTCTTCTAGACAAAGTGTGTTATTTTATCCAGCATCACACTTTTGGCTACTCTAGTGAAACCTCAAAATAGCATGGCTGCAGAGATTTAATTAATTTCCCAGCCACAGCAATAGTGACCAGGCCACAGATTGATGTATATTTTGGGAGGGTCCTATAGACACTCTCATTGTCCTTGCCTAGACTTCTATTTTTTGCAAGCAATAGTAAGGGTCTTCATAGTGGCAGTTGAAATGTACAATATTTTCACTTTCAGAAGAAAGAGAACTATCTATTCTTCCATAAACTTTCTAAGTCATTAGGATCTGAGAGCCCCCTTTCCATTTTCCAATATTTAGAGACATTTCTTTAATTTCTTTCACAGTAATCAGTGAAGATATCTGACATTATAGGAAGCTAAAAAGCTTTAGAATACACTGAAGACTGTGACCAGACCTCTAACATAGGAGCAGTAGAAATACCAGGTTCTCTTACTTTAAGTAAGTCCTAGACATGAGAAGAGTTACTTTTAATTTGCCCTGGTACAAATAAACTTAGATTCTGCCTTCATAAGGAACACAAATGTTGGAAATGTTACTGGTGGCTTTTCAGTCTCCAGGAAAGTGGAATCATGTTGTATGGCCTCAGTATTTGATTACCATTTCCTCACCGTGCCTTGGATGGCAATCCCTTAAAATCAAATGTGCTATTAACAAAAATTCAAAAACACAAGGCAACAACTGAGTTCCTTATGATACAGCTTCTTTGAAATTGCTTTCAAAAATGTGCACCCCTGCAGCCTGGCTTTTAATTTGTATATTTTCTTAAGCACATAATAGTATAGACATCCCACTGTAAGACTGGCACCATTCATGAGTTGAGGGAATGAAAATTCGGTTTGTTTTTATTAATTCATGCAGGAGCAGCCCATGTCTGGTATGCACAACCTCCACTCGCCAGTTTGTATTTAAATGTTGAAAAAGAAGCACATTCCCTCTTTATTACTACAGTTGCTTTAAATTAAAATTGCGAAGAAATACAATGTTAGGTAACACAAAGGTTCTTTTATTTCTCTTAAGCAGAAAGCTTTATGAACATGCTGTTGTATTTTGTAAACATAATAAATTTTATCTAGTGAATCAGTGGGAAAACATAGCCCCAAGGCTCAACTCGGCGGTGTCTCTCTGAAATGATACTACTGGTTGTGCTAAAACTATCATAAAAGTAAAGAGAAAAAACCTTTTAGCAACTGCTTGCAAGAGTTTCATACTAATGGAAGTGTATTTGCTCAAATGAGAATATTTTGCTGAATGCTTGCAGAGCAAAAGATGCTGGATTTTCTTTATACTAATTAAAAATAGAGCATTAAAGAGCAGATGTAAAACTTTGCCAAATAGCTCTCTCTCGACTGATTTGAGTGGGTTAAGAGAACAGGATCTAGCCTGCTTGTGACATGGAGGAAGAGTGCTAATTTTACTGTCTTTCTACTGATGGAGCAAACCATTGAACAAGAAGAGATGAGTCCTACAAAGGTAATGATCTGGGCAAACCTTCAAGGTCCCAGGTGATAAAGGAACGACATCCCTGAAAGCTCATCAATGGAAATTGCAGGTCCCAGCCTCCATTGATTTTGCCATCCTGAGCTCTGCCAGCTGTAAAGTCAGAGTCAGTCAAATGCTGAGACTTTGAAAGAACAGCAGCTCGTGTGCAGGATGTTCCCAAGGCTGTCAGTCTCCCCAGGAAGCATATTTGAAAAGCTGAAGAATGAGGCAAAGTTAGTGGGAAACTAGTGTTGTAATTTCTCTTGTTAGTGGGCAGCAGTGGGCTCAGTCACTAGTGATAAGGAAAGTGTTTATATTACTTGTGAGATGCATTCCTACAGTTCATGAAGGCAACATAGTTATAGTAAGAAGGGAAACTTTTCAGGCATAGTATATAGAAATGTAAAATAAAATAAATTTAGAAAGACTTTTTCAGTCTGTTTTGCTAAATCTTTTTTTTATTATTATTATTTTTGTACGATGAAAGCAATCAAAAATATTTCATAGTTTTAAGTGTTGGAAGGAGGGTTTTTTCATTTCTCTTTGAAACTCTGTTGCTAAGACCCACTTCTGCCATCAACAAGAAATCCTGAAGAGAGGTTTTGAACGGTTGCAGTGGAAGGCATTCTGAAATGCATATTGAATAAGTCAAGGCTGAAAAGTAGCACTAGTGTTTATGTTGCCACAGTTAGGTTATATTTATCTTCCATTAAAAACTGTTAGCCATGAAATACTACTCTGCGCTCATTCTTGCCAAATAAAGTTCAAGCACAAGGAGGTTGCTCAATTTTATTGTAATGTGAAAGAAATCTGGTTTTGCTTTGCCTCAGAGTAATTATTAAGTGCATTATCATTTGTCCTGTTTCAAAACCATCAGAAAATATCAACACGTTTTACTCCTATGAATAATCCAGTTCCATAGATTGAATTTTACATAGGGTCTTTTGGCATGACAATGTTTTCTCCAGCTCTTGAATGATGTAGTCTTCCCAGAGTCCTTTAGCCTGTTTACAGTTTATTTCCAAAGCAAACTTCGTGAACCTTTGATACCTAACTGAAAAACTACAGGATTGGGGGTGTGGTTGCAGAGCAGTAGAACAATAACCACAATATATTGGTATATACATTAACATAACATTACAAAGGGTGGGGGGGAGAAGGAATGTCTTTAATTATTTGAAAGAAAAAATAACTGAGGGTCAGGAAAACTATCTAGGCTGATGAAAATGAGTTAAAAAGAGAATATTAATTAATGAAGTAATTAAATTTAAGGGACTGAAGGGAAAATATGCTGACAAGCAGCTCTATTAGGTTATTAAATAGTTTTTAAAGAGAAACAGTCAAGTTTTGAGAAATATTTGAGATTTGTCATTTGAAACATAAAGTTTCAAGTGACAGCAAACTAAAAATAATACTGTAGAGAGCAGTTACATATGGGGAGGGATGGACAAAGTGATCTAAGGAATATGTTCCTTTCCCAGTTTCTATGATCCTCTGAAAATATTTCTTTAATTACTAGAGTATCTTTCTGCATGAAAACATAAGAGCAACACAAGCTGTCCCCTTTCTCCTGTGAAAAGTATAGGAGAAGGAAGGGGAGTGCAGAACTGGAAAATATAAAAGGACAAATGGCTAGACTAATTATAGATACCAAAAAGAGCTGGCAGATTTGAATCTGCATGTATTGCAGCAACAGGCACTGCACAGAAAGGAGGCATCTTGGAATGTTACATCAGGAGCCAATCGCCCTCTTACCACTGAAGAATATTAACCTCAAAGCTCCTCTGATATTTGTTAGCCAAGCTCTCTCCTGTTATGAGCACAAGCAGAGAAAAAAATTAACAGAAATTACGAACAAAATCCATGATACATAAACAGGAGAAAACAGGCTTAGGGTAAGAAGGATGTCTCTTGCATTTTTTCAGTTCCAATTCTTCCTTAAATATAGTGCAAAAAATGATTAATTGCATATGCTAGAGGAGAAATCTGTGAGAAATTAAAAGGAGAGTTCAGAGTCAGTAGGTTTTGTGCTCGTATTTCTGAAACTATCTTCACCTTGATATGTGTAGGAGACATTAGTTTGTCATTATCCTGTCTGTCAAATAATTTTGAACATATCTTCTCATAAACCCCAAAAGAAACACACTGCCTGTGTCTCAACATTGTCTTTTTCCTCTTTTTCCCCAAGCAGACAATCACAAGGTGACCAACTGACTCATCATCAACAGATTTGTGACTGTTTGAGGTGATGCTTTGTGAAGTTGGAATCTGAAGACTTGAGTCCCAGATGGAGGTAGTAGGTAGGAAAAGCACTCCAGATTTTACATGTTAATGATTCCCTTAACACATTGCTCCAATGGAAAGTTTGAACAGTGGTATAGTTGTAACAAGTATCTATCCAAAGTCACATATAGCATAAAATTATTGGAATTACCTGTATGCTGCATATCTTCCACATTCCATTTGCATGGAGAAAGGAGAAGGAGAAAGAGAAAGTAAGTTGTGCTGGCAAAGCACACATCAAATTCATTTCTAATCTTACAGTGATGCTCTCCCTTCTCTGAAACTGGGTATAAAATACCCACTGACTTCTCTTTTATCCATATGCCATAAGGGGTTTTAACTTATTCAGCTGAACTGAGTCAGGTCATCCAGGTTTTAAATATCAAGCAAGCATCTTTCAAAGGAACGAGATGCCAGTGCTTACTAGACAACTTGCATAATGAACAGAAGAGCTCTGTGGATCTAAATAAAGTGTGAGAGATTTGGAAAAGTTTGAGGAGTAGCTGGTCTCACCTGCTTAAATTTATAAAGAGATTTTGGAAGATCATTGAAAGCCAGGAAAGAAGCCAATGGGTCAGAGGAGAAGAGGGAGGTCAAGAATGGCAGTAGTGAATGCTGGGTAAGTGTCAGAAAAGAGGAAGAATGGAGGCTCAGGTTGGAACCACTGCCTTTAAAATGGCATTTAATAGTATGTTTATGGTTTGGCTGTTTAAACTTGCAGTTGGCTTCAACTTGAAACAGAAGCTGTTAGCCTGATTGCATTTTTTTTATGTTAAAAATATCTCTAAGTTAATTTTAAATGCAACAATAGTAATTTCTGTATTTAAAACAAAACAAACCCAAGAAAACAAGCTGGAAAGCAAAAGAAAGATATCTCATTAAAATGAAAAGCATATTGTAGGTATTTCTGTGAACACATGTTCTTTATTTCCTGCTGTCACTGCCAGCATTTGGGTTTTAGTGAAGTAATTTGCCTTCTGAAAAACATCTACTGCATCTGGGTGTCGGTTGCAATATAAAAAATATAAAATATATTGACCCACTCCAGCCACTGCCACAATGTGATCACCTTCTCTTTTCCACACACTGGTATTGCTGCAAAAACAGCAATAAAGAAATTGTTCTAAGGCCAAGCCCAGAGATTTTTAGAAGTCTGTTCGCCCATGCTTTCATGCACTGAGTATTTGCATGAAATACTTAATAAATGTATTCTATTTCACAATAAGAAATTAATTTATTATATATTATATAATAATAGATAAATTTATTATTTATCAATCATATACTTACAAATAATAAATAAATCAAATCAATAAGAAATAAAGGGTAGAATATTAAAAAATCTGTGAAATGTAATTAAAAGGTAATAAAGCTTCCTCTGATTATCTGGTCCTTGGGAAAGCAGAGTGTTAGGAGTGCAACTTCCCAAATACATTCATTCTATAAAATAAATATGGTGAAGATGAAGTAGATTCTATTGCTATTATAGTTAATGATCTTTTACAGTTCAAGTCAGGGGCAGTGGAGCAGCCTCTGAAGGTGAATGTGCAGAGTTCATGCAGGAGTTGTGTGCAGTTTAAGGCAGTCTTACTGCCTTATATGAGGGGAGTGAACTTCACTTTGGATGACAGCAGCACTATAATTTATTAAGCAAGAATAACAGTTTAGCTAATTAGGAAAATATAGTGAAGAATCAGCTAAGTTAAAGAAGACTCGACTGATGGCAAGGTCACACTATATTACTTACTACAGGGCAATTAATCAAAAATAAGTTATTGTTACTAGAGGAAAAAAAAAACCAGTCTGATTATGAGTAAATTTGTGTGCAACTAACCAAAGCAATATGTTTATAATAGTTATAGTAATGAATCTATAAGCAATAGAATGATTTTTGGCTGAGGGTGCAGATCTTTTATGGGGATCGTGAATGGGGCAGAGGGAAAGGGTAGGGAAACTCATCCAGTCATGAGGTTCAGGATAGACCCCTACTTTCCTTCCCAATTCCTTTATGGAATAAGGAAAGAAATACCCCTAGTCCCAGCCCTGGTTGATGGCTTATGAGTAGAGACACGGGGAAAGGATTGGATGGATACTCAATGAGTATTGACAAAGAGCAGCAGCAGTGGTTGCACTGCAGCCTGGGAGCTGCTGGTGGTGCAGCCTGGGAGTGATGCTCTGTGGAGATGCCCAGGGTATGAGCAGCTCTGCTACCACAGGGGAGAACTTACTAAGGCCAAAATTCAGAGTCTGACAAGGTCACAAACTGCATGTTGACATGATAAATACCATCAGTCAAGAAATGCTGATGATATGTAAAATAAAACCTTAATACCCATACTGAGTCGTGTCTAAGACTGAATATTTAATCTCAGTGGCCATGAGCAGATACTTAGGAAGATGAAGAAAGGAGTGAGTATGCACAGAATCATAGAATGGTTTGAGTTAGAAAGGACCTTTAAAGGTCCTCTTCCTGGCTTGCCTGAGGCTCATGAAATAAATAGATTGCATAACTCTGAAAGTTTTTTAGTTCAACTTAATGCTACATCAGTCCTAATGCATGATGATAGAACTGAGCCCTGTAAGCTAGCCCTCAGCTGGCACAGAAGACCCCCAGTGCTGACTAAACACCTACGTGCTCTTTTCTTTCATCCTCTGTACTGCAGTAGTCAGATAGACACTATCTCACCTCAGATAAAGGAAATGTAGTTGATAAAACATGAAGGTTCTGGTAGGAATTTACATTAGCTAGGCTGAGACCAAATGAGTTACCCACAGTAGGTATCTGGTTTTCAATTTGCTTCTGTCTTTGGAGTACCTGTTTTGTATTAGTAAAATGTACACTCTAAAAGATCTGTGATAATTTTGAACTGAAACTGCTGTTTGCTTACAGGAATCATTCCTTTATACACGTGCCTGCATTTTCTGCAGCTCTGCTGCTTTGGAAAGCTGTCAAGAGTGCAATTGCAGTATCTCAGTGGTATGTTCTTGAACAACAAAGGTTTCTTTGACTGTGGAAACTCTGGATCAGAGTTTTATTCTGTTATACTGTCATATACCATATAGAATTATATACACTACATATATATCAGCAGCAGAACTGAAAAGAAGACAGAACCCATAATAGAACAAATGCAGGTAGGGCATTGCTTTTTTTATATGGTGCCTGGGAAATGTTGTTAAAGATATTTTCAGAGGAGAAATAATTATCTGTGTAGTGATTTTAAAAACAAACCAGAACTGGAAATAAAAATTAACTTCTAGATTTATATGATTAAACACAAACCATGAATATTCTTAGGATAAAGAAAGATGTTACAGAACTCCACACAGACAAAGGTTTGCAGAGCTCATTAATCAGATAGTTGAACTTATTTTATTCAAGGCAAACACAAAATTTAGTGAATAATGGAGGGAGACAAGGAAAATGAAACTTTCTAGCCAAGATAACTGTGCAGACAGATTTATCCTCACTTTCTCAATAGTGGTAATGTAATTATTAGGAAATGACAACATAAGAGTCTTCCTTTGACTTCTCTCTGTCATTGCATTAGTCAAGGTCTTAACTTTAAAAAACATATAAATCTATATGTTAATGGGCTCAGTCCTTAACTCAAGCTCCAAAGAAAGCTACAGTTACTTCACAGGAAGTTATAATAATGATAAAGTCATTTTATTCATTGAAAGAGGAAAAAAAGAACAACCCCTCCTGTGGAAGATAAGTACCTAGAGGAATTCTATGAATAATTTAAAGATCAATTAGCACTCCTCTGTTAGCAACTTTTACTAATTCTTTACAGACAGCATGTTTCTTCTTCTGCACGTTCATTAATCAGTTGTGGCTGTACAACAGACTAAAAGACCTGGCTGTTCAGCCCATTTAATACAGATTAATTTACCCAGAATAAGAAGATCGATGAAAAAAATCTGCACGTGAATGTATCTGTGCATGTACACGAAATACATGAATGAAATCTTACTAATTGATAGATTTCTGCCTAAGAGATAGATGAGTGTAAGGCAATATTATTCCCCAAAGTAATTAACAAGTAAATTTCTCTCCAAAAATGCTATGAATAATGGGTATATGTAATGTGACAGGCTGGAAGGGCTATAGCATTGAATTGCTGAACTGCTCTTTTGACAGATGCTTGAACACAATTTCTGTTTACCTGCTCAGGTTGTATAAGCCCTGGGTATGGGAAGGAGGAATTTTTCTTACTTAAACTGGCATGAACTGACTTGCTCTACTGCAGGAGTTTGGAACAATTCTATGTACTGAGCATAACCAGATAGTGCTGCCAGGTAGATCATTTTCATTTTCTTGGAGGAGGACATTCTGATGGTTGAAGAGTCTACATACACATGTAATTTAGTATCAGGATGTTCAGATAGCTACAGAGGGGTGTCCCTTGGAACTCAGACCACTCAGTCAAGAAACATCTAACTCCAAAGCCATATGCAAGCCAGACTAAACGGGTTAAATTAAAAGCCTTTCTTAGGACATAGATGCTAGGTCTATACTGCTTTTGAAGATCAGACTCTGGATTTAGTCCTCAAAGATGGTGAACTGAGAGCCTGTGGACTGCCTGCAAACACTCTGCATGATACTTGTTGAGAAATCCCATGTGCTCTCTGGCCAGGACAAGTTTGCTGGCATTTTGGGTGCATGTACCTGAGTGGTCTTGAGGACAGCCTCAGGTCTTCCTCAGCAGGCAATGCACACTTCTACAGGGAGCCTGGATAATCATATCTGGAACATTTGTCTAAATGTGGAGGCTCACCACTCACTGTGGCAACCCCTACAAACAGAACTTAATTTGTGGGTGGGATTCACATGTCTCTTTCCAATTATAAGGCTGGCATGTTGTAAGATGCATAATGATGGGAGGCTGATAGTAGAATTACAAACTGCATACATGAAACCATTTGAAAGGTAAAGGAGCTGTTATTCAGCAATAAGACTTAAGACACAGTCAATTTGGTAGCCCTGAAATACTTAAAATGGAGCAGAACTGAGTTTCAGGGAGTGACATGATATTTTCTTAATGGTTCTAA
Organism: Chloroceryle aenea; assembly: GCA_013399075.1. Classification (NCBI taxonomy): domain Eukaryota; kingdom Metazoa; phylum Chordata; class Aves; order Coraciiformes; family Cerylidae; genus Chloroceryle; species Chloroceryle aenea. The sequence goes on from VWZY01008026.1 coordinate 245,379, forward strand.
TAGTTTCATATAGGGAATTGACTATCAGAAATACAGAAAAGGCAGCAGGGCAACCATGTAGTACCATAGAATGGTAGTTGCAGGATCCTCTGTTAAGGTACCAAACCCCACGATTAAAGTTTTCTCATGGCATATTTCCCTTTGGGACTAGGTGTTGGTGAATATTGGCACAGTGAGACAATTCCTTTCATTCTCAGTCAACGACACCCATATCCATCTGTGGCCTGACTCTCTGTTCTTCATTCTGCTCTGATAGATGGGCACCTAAATAGATGTGTCTGCAGTGTCCATCTTTACATCTCTCATTTCTTTTTTGAAGCTGTCCCCTAACTCCACTTTGAGTTCTTTTAAAAGTAGTTTAAGCATTTATACTTTTAGAATAAATCATTGTTTAGGTATAAAAACTCCTTTTTTTTTCTTCCTAATGCAAAGACAAAAAATTAACCCCCTTCTGTCTCCTCTAAGAATTTGTTCATGTAATGTATCCATATTTAAAATATTTGTTAGCATTTTGGAAAGGAGATTTTATGCCATGACTAAATGAAAAGTATTTAATTTGAAAGTCACACTGTTCATTAGCTGTCATCCTCATTAACATTTGTGACATTCTCTTACTGCAGGAGGACAGTAGTTTGAAATTTTTCTTCCTGGAATATTAGAAGCACAAAAATGTGACATCCCAAATGTCACATCATTTTGTTTCTCACGACCAGGAGAAAAGAGAAATTAAGTAATTTCTTATATGAATAAAAATGTATAGAACTAGGCTGCAGATATGAAGACCACCTCCTGATTTATCTGGTAAGTAGGAAATTGTGAGTACCAATCAATATAGAATTCACAGTGTTTAATTACATTCATGAGATTGAAGTCTGATTAAAATACTAAAAAATACAGTTGTTCCAAACAGATTTAAGCAAAGTGTTAAAGGGAAATTTCAGATGTTGGGAAAGGTATTTGAAATTCATGTTAGTCTCAAGTTCCTGTGGATTTTTCTTCTTTTGAGATATGTAATAAGAAAATGTTACAAGAGAATTTTTAGTTATAAAAATAGTTTATCCCCATAGTTCACCTCAAAGTGCATTACAAGGAAAGGTCAACATTCCTTTGCTTGAGAAGAATGATTTATTCAAGCATAAAAGGAAGTCTAACTAAATGTAGGTGTTATTTTTTGCTTATTTCCTATGTAGAAATGCTCATATTTTACTGACAATAATAACTTGGCTTACTTTTCTACTCTTCACACACAATATATAGTTCTCTTTCTCAGCTCTGTGTTTAGTAGTCTTATCTAGTCCTGTAATAATGCCTCTGCTTTTAAGAGCTTTTTAATGCTTGAAAGCTGGTTTATGCTTTCTTTATTCTAATAACTTCAGTTTGAACTTTAAAACTAGTATTTTTTAGACAAGGAAAATGTCTTGGTAAGAAAATATTCTTGCTCATTATGGCATAAGATATTTAAAAAGTCAAGTCTATGTCTTTAAGCATTCTTGCTGGTAGGGCTTAAATCTTATTGCACATGCAGTACCTAGGACATTGTTTTAGATACAAGCCTGTCTCAGAAGAGCTGTTTTATTTTATTCCTTATTATTAAATTATTTAGATCAGTAATATTTTGTCCTGAAAGTCAAAAATAAAAAAAAATGTGATGTTAATAATTTACTTATTTCCTCTAACTCTGTTGTGATTTGTGTCCCAGTTTCTGGCAATGGTAGAAGAGGTTTTGGAAGTTTTTGTCAAAATAGCTCTTGAGAAATTTTATGGCAGTTTTGCAAGCTACACCTCATCAGTTATAATTTGGAAGATTTTAAGACTGTAACTTGTACAATTGTGGATACCTATGTGACAAAACAGCAAGGTGACAGACACCATTATTACCAAAAAAAGCTCCAACCCAAACTCTAATAAATGGAATCTTGTAGAAAACAGACAAAACCCAAACTGAAACAAAAACCCAAACTGAAACAAAAACCCAAACTGAAACAAAAACCTAAACCAACCACCACCACCAAAATAAAACCAAACCAACCAGGAATATGTTGCTAGCTGGAGGAGTGCCCTTGGAAATCTGCTTCCATACTGCGTGTGCCCTTTTTCTTATTGTCTTCCACAAAACACTGATGCTTTTTATAAGAAGGGATCTCTTACCAATTTTATGGGTTTGCCACAGAGCCAGCACACCACTTTCCTTTTCAGAAAGCAGGGGACTCTGTCCTTTCAGTGGTACCATACTAGGAGACCTTGGTAGGTGTTCTCCAATACTAGATAAGCATTGATGGGCATAAACTTCCTTAGAGCTCTCTTCCTATCCAAGGATATGTGTAATATTGTGTAATATTTCACACAAAACAGTCTTACTGACATTGTTACCCTGAAAATAATGGTGCTCTCTGCTATTGTGTATTTTTGCTGGATTTTCCTGGATTGTAATCATGTATTACTGAAGAGGTTTTGTCTTTTATGAGTGATAAAAAATGGGAAATAAGCAATATTTCTATGTACTTCCTTCAGCCTCAGTGTAAACCGGTGCAGAATGCTGTCCAAGTAGGCTGAGACAGTGAGTAATTTAAATGCCAAATAGCAGAAGTTGTCAGGAATATTTCATACATGTTGGCTGGCTTTGAACTGTAACATTAATCACTTTCATTACAGAAGCACTTTAAGAACATCTCTTAGTTTGAACCTCTCTTGCATGTTATCACTCATTCTCTTGATTGTTGTGATAGAAAGTTTAGTCAAGGTGAGGTATCTGTGCTGCATAAAATAAAGTCAGAAGAAATATGTGTTTAAAAAGCTATTTTCACTATATATAATTCCTGAAATAGAATCACTTCCTTTTCTTATTAAACTTTTCTAATTTTAACAGATATTTTTCTTCATGGAAAGTGAGTTTTCCCACTCAGAATGTCTGGTTTTCAGAGCACAGACCTTAGACTAATGAAAAATTCCATAAACAACAGCTTATTTCTTTAAATTCAATGATTTTTCCATTAAATGTTCTAATTTTGATGCTGCATTTTCACATTCACAATGGAAACAAATGTCTTCTACTAATATGTCAGGAATGCAGCCCTCTGTCGTTAATTCACTTTATGTTCAGGCAACATCTTAGAATCATTTTATTGTCAAATTGTCCTTAGTGTATATAAAGCCTAAACATCCCTTCCTGAAAGAGATAAAAATGTAATTAAAGTCTGATATGATCCATTGTCAGAGATAGAACATTAAATTAAACAGCTATTAAATTTAAGTCTGGTGTTGCCAAGTGTAGTGTAAATCTCATGATTTAATAACCTCAGTGCTATCTTTCTTTTAATTTTATTTTATACAAAAAGCTAAACATTAATTTATTCTTATTTATCTTCAATGTTCATATCTTTATTGGTCTGGAGTCACATTTTTAATCTTTGGCTGTGTCTAGGAGGGTGGGTTTTTTAGTAACAATGGAGTTTCTCTTACCATAGCATGACTCCAGAAGCTGTGACTTTAGAAATATAAAACCTATTATCTAAAGTTGCATGAGCTGATAGTAACTGCTCTAACAATTTCCATTTACTAGTCCAGATCTAGCAAAATACATTTGTGATAAAATTTATTACAGTTCTACTATAATATTTTATTATTATGGTATTCCTCATACAGTTCTGTGAATTTCTGGATCACTTATTTATAATTTCAGCCAAGATTATGGTCACTTATGTGACCATAATTATGACTTCACATGTGGATGAGGGAAAAAAAATTAATTCGAGGAAAATAAAAGAATAATTTGAGGAAAAAAAATATTTCAAGGAAAAGAGAGAACTTCTGATAAATTTTAATCTAGAAATATTAAATATTTGGAGTTAGTGGAGAAAACAATGAGGTGTTTTGATATTTTTTTCCTCACATCAGGGAAAAATAGAATAAAACACTTCTTATCTGTTTCAAAAGTTGTGAATGCCTTGCAGCAATGCAGGCACTGGCAGAGTTGATATTAAGACTTGATATTAAGTTGACTTGATATTCAGTTGATATTAAGACTTAATATTAAGTTGATATTAAGTAAATACAAATCTTTACATGGGAGCTTGGTGCTCAATACCTTACTGCAGCTCGTAGAGATCTAGGACTCAGTTTGGTTGCCCATTGAGTGTGATTTGTGATCCTTATGGGAGTCCTCCCTGAACTGCAGTTAAAAAAGCAGTTAAAAAGTCAAGCAGTTAAAATCTAGTGGTGCACAGTGGCACAGACTATACACCTGGTAACAATACCTAGTTGTGAAATGTTAGTCATTTCTAACACTATTTTGATTTTGCAGCACCACTTCCTCCACTGAATGAATAAACAGATGTTTTTCAGATACAAAAGGAAGCCTTGATGTGTAGAATAGGTCATAGAATGTATTTGACACTGGAGAAGAGAATTCATGAATATCTTGTTATCTGTATTGTCTATCAATGCTTCTGGAGCAGGGAATTAATTCTAAAACTATGGAAAATAAACAATAATAAATGAATAATGAAAATTTGCATTGGGTATTTTAGTGCTCATCTTCACTGTGTGTGAGAAATGTAAGAAATATGCTCTTCAGCATTTGCTTGACTATCTTTGGTGCTGGGTGCCACTTATTAGAAGTTGAATAGTTTTTATCTGGATGCATATGGAAATGTATCTACCTTATACACTGGCTAAGAGGAATGACAAAGTGGAAGTGTAAAGACTGTTGAAGATGGTTGTCATCGAACTCTATCCCTGTAGGAACAGTGCTGTGAATTTCAAAGCTGTCACATTGCTTCTCACTTTGTGAAAGAGCATCCTGCCTGTCAACTTGAAAAAGCCAAATCAGAGGAAGGAGACAAAGAAGGAGAGGATAGGAATAGATGAGGAAACCTCTTCTTTACAGTATTTGTTTTCTTATGGTTTTATTTTGTCATAAACACATTTTTGTGTATTACAAAAAAGATCTTGCCAGGCAGTGATTTCCTAGACTAAATGTCTCTTATCTCCCTGGAAGTATGTAAACAGCAATACATTCAATCTCTGGATTTCATAAAGATTTCCAGATCATCCCCCAAAGAAGAAGGGGTTAAAGATTGTTTGCAGACAAATGCTGATGAAACAGAATAATGGGTGATTGACAACCACTAGATTTTATGAGGTTTCAAGAATCATCTGATACCAACAGTTTGCTACAATTGGCACATCTAAAATCTGTGTGCAATCCATAATCACTCATTCCCCAACAAATTGGCCAAACCTCAATGGGAGGTTTTCCTAACTCCTTTTATTAATTCCATTAGATGTTGACCAAGTCTGGGACTAAGTCTGGATCCAGCCACACCTAATCCATCAGTATCTTGGAAAACAAGTGAGATAGACTCTGAACTTTGTGACTCATGGGAAGGGTCTCCCTTACCCTTCTTCATCTTGGTTTCTGTGTCAATAATTTTCAATTGATTTTAACTCAGTCTGCCTCTGTATGTTTCTTTCACTTAGTAAGCAAGAGAATGATCCTTGCATTGAACTTTGTTGCACTTTTTACAAATTCATGTTAAAATCACTTCTGCTAAAACCTTTGATGTTGATATTTAAAGTGATTGAAAACACTTATTCAAGACAGTGGGAAAGTCTGTAAGGTCTGAAGCCTACAATTTCTGTTAAGTGATGTCCCAGAAATACTATCTTCACATCAGCAGTGTTCATGTTGGTGGGTACTCAGCGGGACGGCTGGTTCTTTTGAGCAGGGGTTAAGTTTTGGTTTAGAGAACAAAATGTGGAGGTTTACTAAAGAAAGGATCTTGTTTCCGTTACACAATCACTCTAAATCTCCATTCTCAAAGGGTGTTTATAATTTTTTGCAAAGATTAAGCCAATAAACAGATTAAATTATAACTCCTTCCAATGAGCTCTTGCTTGATTTGCAATTATCATGTGTCACATTTCAGTAATATCAGTCTGAACTTTTTACTCTAATTAGAAGAAAATAGTAAGATATGGCTTTTTTTAATATGATGTGTCATATGTTTCTTGCAAAGAGACAATGAAAAAGCAGCTGGTATTAAAATAACATAAAAGTAAAATAAACAATATAAACCAAATCAGTCTTACATAATCAAAACAAAATAATGCTGTAAATTAAATAATATAAATATATTTTAGTTAATGTACTGTCCTCTAATATAATATGACATGCCAGTAGTGTTAATGCTTAATATGAAATGACATGATGTCTACTTCAGAAGAAAAACAAGTTTTGAGATGTTGGAATTTCCTGTACACCAGAAAATTTGTCTGTCATCTGACTCTAAAGAGAGAAAAATGGTGTGGCTATGAGGAAAAAATGAAAAATAGGAGGAGGGGAATCTTTGAATTGAAAAGAAAAGACAAGATGGGGTGGCTCATACTTTGCAATTAGTGAGATTCATCCCCACTTTGGCAAAATCCTTCTGTCTTTAGTTCTCACTGTACTGAGTGCATGCTGGACATGCCAACACCAGCATGGTGCTGTAACCTGCAGGAGAATGCATGCGAATGATTTCAAATGAAAAACTATCCCTTACAGCTGATTTGTGTGTAGGCATATATTTCTTTGAGTTGTGGAGAAACCAATCCTCAAAAATTCTGCAAATATCTGCTCAGTCAGCTGTTATTCTAAAGGAAAATACAGAAGGTCCTGACTTCTCCTCTGAAGATATTCTGAGAGAGTTGTGGTTATTCAACCTGAAGAAGAGAAGAAGAGGCTTTATAAAAACCTACCAGTACCTGAAAGGGACCTACAAGAAAGCTGGGGAGGGATTTTTTACAAGGGTATGTAGGGATAGGGCAAGGGGTAGGGCTTTTAAACTAAAGTAGACTTAGATTTGATATAAGGAAGAACTTCACTGTAAGGGTGGTGAGGCACTGGAAGAGATTGCCAGAGAGGTTGTGGATGCCCCATTCCTGGAAACACTCAAGGTCAGAGCTACCTGATCTAGTTAAAGATGTCCTTGCTCGCTGCAGGGAGGTTGGACTAGATGATCTTTAAAGGTCCTTTCCAACACAAACCATTCAAAGATGCTACTTTTCTATGACTTCTGGATTTAAAGGACTTTTTTCCCTCTCTTGACAACTCTATCTGTTTACACCCCATGACAAGGTGATCTGTCAGCAGCTGATGTTCAGTATAAAGGTTGAATTTCACCTGATAGTACCTCCTTCGATTTTTTTTTAAATTTAATTAGAAACTATCTGATTAGTATCTTAATTATGGTTGTCATAATTCAAACTCTGCAGCAAGGTCATTCTTTCATGTATTGATTATTACCCTGCATCCCTTAGAATTTAAAAAAAGGTACTAAGATTGAAATAATTGCTTTTATTCACAAAATTATCCATTGTGAATACAATCCTAGTAGAAAGATTTTAACAATATTTTATATTAGAATCATAACCCATTATGCCTCTAATTTGTAAAGCAGTTCTTGTTCACAAGCATTGCAGATTTCTGTTACAGCATCAGGAGCAAGGTGATTGATACTCATAATAGCAACAGGAGTATACCAACAATAGTAATGTAAGGAATAATATAAAATCTACTTTGCAATTTTAGCAGGTATACATATGTCATGAAGCTCGTTTACAAAGTGACATATTAAATAATTCTAATTTACTAGTGTTCACTGTAACAAATTTGGCTCAAAGAGGCAGGAAATCTCCAACTTGGAGAAGATAAATTTATATATGTGGTTGACAATATTTAATACACTATTTTCTATACAGGGTTTCAATTCCCTGGGTTTGTGTTTCATGCAACTGATTCTTTACAGTCTTTTTCTCCCAAGCAGGTCAAGATTTATACCATATTCAGGCTTCAGAATCATTATTACCTGTCTCTGCATACACTTGATTAAGCAAGTCTTTGCATATTTATCCTTAAAATTAATTCTTGCTTTAATTAATTTTAATTTTTCTATTTTGGTAACAGTTACAGATCCAAGCTGCATGTTAATTTTCTTTGGCTTTCTTAAGAATCTGTGATAAACTAAGTGATATTTTTAAAAGTAATTATTCTAATTTTGTAGCCTGCAGTCCCCAGTCAAAAATGCTTTAAGAAGAGGGAATTGATGACTGTTCCCTTTACTATTTTTTTAATGTATAAACACAAATCCTTTCTCAAAGAAAAAAAAAGGTTTAAAATAGTACAAAAAATACTTTAGATTAGAGGAAGGACACATTATGTGCTCAACAACAGCACATACATTCCAAGTCATGCATAGCATTGTTTATTTTTGGTCATATTTCCTCAGATTATTTCATCTATTAATCTCATACATACAGGAAATTATTCTGCTTCTTGGCGTTCTGTTACTCCTACTCTGTGGATTTTTTAAGCTACATCTAGTCCTGCATTCAAAGTGGTAACTGTTTTTATTGCCTGCATACACAGATTTTCAAAATCTGTATTGGCTGAATGTTAAAAACAAGAACATTTTCCTTTCAGTATGAAAATTGGATAATTTTTCTGCATTGCTGAAGTTCTGTTACCTGCTTTTCCTACATCACTTTCAAATAACTTTCATTTTTGGTATGATTTCAGAAATTTTGGATGTAATTCCCTATTATAAAATAGGACTTTATAAAAATAATTCCCTTTGTTTTAATTTACTGGTTTTGTTTTATGATTCTCATTTCATTTCTCTTTGTAGGTAAACATTTGTGTTCTGCTTTGCTTTTTGCAAAGACTCATAATTTTTCTTCTGGTCCACATTATGACTTTGGGATCCTTGGGATGAATTTAAATACTTTTAAAAATTAGTTGCTTTTACAGCAAGTGTGATATCTCTGTCTATCATTTTGGAATTCCAGTTAGGTATTTCTTACCTCTTTACCTGTTAATTATGATTTTATTCACAAGCTAAAAGCAATGCTTTTTTTTTTCTGGGAGCCCCATTTTTTTATCACTCAAATCCTTTGTATATGAAATAGGTACATTAAAGATGCCCAGCAAAGTGCATTCATGCCCTATATTATTTGCCTCTTTTTCAGAACAAACATCAGAATAAATATAATTTCTGGAAGCTAGTTCATGATTAAATAATGTCTTTTAATATAATCTGTTTCAGAAAGGCATGGTTTGCCTATCAGTGAGTTGGTGGCCATTCTTGGTCAGAAGGAATTTGTTTTGAAGGTAGTGAGCATTTGGATGCATCCAAATACTCCAGTATACAATTTGGTAGCCAAAGTCTCTTGATTGAGAATTTTTTGCCTCCAGCATCTTGCCTGGGTTTCTGTTGTTCCAAAATAGATAAGGCAGACTTTGTCAGATTGAAAAATCATTAAAAAGAGGAAAAACAGAGATTATCTAGCACCTATTCACAATCCTCTACCTAAGAATCCATACCTGTTCCTGACACACATTTATTTAACCTGCTTTTAAAAAATGCCCAATCATATGGATGTTGAAATTTCCTCATGTAGGCAATTGCTTAACACTTCCTAACTCTCCTTCCCACCCTGTGAGCATCAAATGCTGTAAATGAAACTATTTCTCTTCCCATCAGCTCTAAACTTGGAGAATGAATGATCTCCTACCTCCTTAAAACATCAATATGAAGACTTATCTTTTTTTTAAATTTCTGTTATTGATAATTTCTCCAAAAAAGATTCTTTTTTAAATTCTGAACCAGGTCTCTGTTGACATTTTCAGCTTTGCAAAAATAGAAGCAGAGGAAAATAATATCTGAGAAACTGGCTTGGCATAAACAACTGTGTTCAAAAGTTACCTGTTGAAACTGCCCATCTCCTGAGAAGGATTTATTAGAAGGGAAAATAAAATTATAATATTCTAGCTTTTAGCTGTTTTGGGGTAATTGTTAGAATCATTTTTGGGTAATAAGGAGAAAAATTTAGTTGTAATGAAGCTCTTCCTCAAAATATCTGTTTGCTGGAGGTAGCAAACTTGATCCATCCTTTTAGTCTGAGAGTGAAACATTGATAGTGTGTATCTGACTGAGCTTTACAACTGGTATTGCATTTACCTTAGTAATTTTTTCCATGTCTCCCTCTTCCCTGTGAAGACAAAAGATATTGTGTAAAGTTTTGCTGAAGTCAAGATGTATGACATCTACTCCCTCTCTTCTTCCTACAACACCCCTCACCCTGTCACTGAAAGAAATTACATCGACTTGGAATGATTTGGCTTTGACAAATAAAGTGGCTATTCCTCACTTACTCTGCAGTCTTGGTGTTTAGAACTAGTTTGATTTTTGTTCTTGAGGTGTTAAGACTTCAAGCTCTATTGACAGATCTGCTGTTTTTCTTTCTCTTCTTTCCTCTTTGAAATGCAGGTGGTATGAGAGATATTCAAACTGCATCTCACTTAATTTTAGACATCTCATTTAGATGCCAGAATTATCTTCAAATCAATGGTGAAGAGGAAAAAAAACACAAAACAAATCAGAGTAGTGCTTGAGGAAGCCTAAGATTAGTCTCCCTATCTGCCTAAGAAATTCTGTCTCTCTCCTGTGCCTATATATGGCAACTGGGAAACTAATTACCCAAATTAGACACCCAGACTGTCTAATATGTATTCATATTTGCTGTTTGCAAGTCTTCAAGGACCTCACTTATTCTCCTTGACTTCTCAAAGTTAATTGTGATTAACTCAGAGATCTTTTTGCTGGTTCTTTAAAGATACTAGGTAAGATAAAATTCCTCTGTTCATCTCTCTTAAGAGAGATGTTTTAAAGTTATCTCTTAAGCTATATTTGGAAGCCTGTTGCTTGTTTGGATTATATTGGCTAATTGCAGTTCACCATTTTAGTCAGATGGCACAAAACACTTCAGCTTTTTTTTTTCTTTGTTGAATAATGTTGCTTCTCATGTCCTGCTTTTTCTGCATCCACATTCAAATTTGTCATTATTGAGTATCCTGTATATATTTATGGTAGACAAAGGAACAACTGAAGAGACTCATCCCATCTTGTGAGACATCATGCTGCTTAGAAAATTACATCCTCTAAGTATGAATATCCTGAAGCCACAATTGTCTCTTGTTTTACACACCTGTAATCTCATAGCTGCTACTTAAGTAATTGAATAAATAATACCAATGAATTTTATAAAACCTATAAAACTGGGGAGGGACTTTTTACAAGGGCTTGTAGTAATAGGATGAGGAGTAGTGGCTTCAAACTAGTGCCAGGTAGATTTAGATTAGAAATTAGGAAGTTCTTCACTATGAGGTTGGAGAGACTTTGGTTGCCCAGGGAAGCTGGGAATGGTCCATTACTGGATGTGTGCAAGACCAGCTTGGATGGGGCTTTGTGCAACCTGGTCTAGTGGGAGGTGTCCCTGCCCATGTCAGGGAGGTTGGAACTCAATGATCTTTAAGGTCCTTTCCAACTCAAACTATTCTGTGATTCTATGATTCTGTATGAAAACCAACCTATAACTTATAGGTCATATGGAGAAATTACTTTTGGTAACAAAATATAAGACCAATCTGTGACTCCATTCCCATATACAGCTGATGGGCAAGAGGCTCTCAGACAGGTGTAAATTGTTGGTCATTGCCATTACAGCTCTCACCGGGCAGCCTACGTCAGAGATTTGGCCTGAAAGGAAAAGCTGTGGCTGTTCTACCAGCACCTCCCATATGCTGACCTCATATATAGATCAAGCCCTCAACTGCTGGCTTCTGCCTAGGACTGGTCTTGCAGAATCATGTCAACTACTTTCTTTTTGGTGGATAAACAGGTAAGTAGCTTATTTTGCTGGGACAATATTTAGTGGAACTACTTAGCATAATAAGAATAGCACTGTTTATTATAATATAAAAATCCAATGCAGTTATAAAAACAATGATGAAGCTACAGAAAAAATATTATAGCAAGTGTTTAATGTGGTAATTTCTCTTGGAAACATCTCTGAAAACCCTATGTGCTATTATTATAATGCAGTTTATTTAGACCTTGCTGAAGGCTTTGTAATATGGTCCAGTCCAGAAACATAACATTAGGATGGTTTTGCCTACCTGGGATTACCTAATCTGATTCATAAAGTGACAGTAAGGAATAAAATCCCTCTGGAGAGAGATTGGAAAGGGGTTAAGGTGGGTTATTCTCAGCACTGATCAGGAAAAAATATATATAGCTAACACATTTATTTGATCATCTGATTAAGCAGGAAGAAATGAAGATGTGTTCAAATAAAATCGGTGAAGAAACACAAGCATGAAAGCAGAAAAGAGAGAGGCATTTTAGGGTCCTTGTCTGTTACAGTGCAAATTGATGATTAGAGAGACTAACAAAGGAGCTCATTAAGAAGCAATAAACAAGTGAGTAAGGATAATAATGGCTAAAATACTGAGGAAAAAAAACCTCACACGACTTGAGTCACAAGAATGTTTTTCTCTGGTGGTTTCAACATAATTGCAGTGGAAAACTAACTTCACATAAAGCAGCATCAGCTAAATTGCCTCAAAAGCAGCTAACTGTTCCCCATCAAAGATAAAAAGGTATGTAAGTGAAGGGCTTTTGGAATTATGCTATATTTTGAAATAGGCATTCAAACATTTGAAAACCTTGGGGTTTATTTTGCATTATTTAACTTGCCTTGCTTTTCTGCCATTAATTTATTTGGCATATGTTTCATGGTGCTCACTTATCTTTTATCTTAGGGATGAATGAAAGACTAATAGAATATGAAATGCAAAGTTTTGTGATGTGGAAACTAATTAGAAAAAAAATATTATTAGTAACAAATAATTCCTTCCACAAATGTATATGCCAGCATCATCAGGGACAGCATAGCTTGATTATTTCACTCTAATTGGCTACATAGTTCAAGGTCCTCTGTAAAGAGAAAGCAGAAATCCTATTGAGTTATTTTAACAAATTTGTCTTTAGGATGCTTATGGAAATTTTATACCTAACTAACCTGGATCCCAGCCTGATTATAACCTGCAATTTCCTATGTCTTGCTTCAACTGATTGCAGATCCCCTCACAGGATTAACTCAATCTTTGTTTGCATGTGTGATTAATAACAGAGGAATCTCATGCTGCTTATTAGTCTTTTCAGAATGCAGACAGGAAAAAAAACAAAACAAAACAAACCAACCTCTTACCATAAATTAATATCTCAAGTATCCTAAACATAGATATTCACTATAGTACTGCACATTTATCTCATTAAAATCACTCAGAATAAGATTACAATAAAGGAGCAGTATGACATTTAGATACATTTTATTACAGAGTAAAACTAAGATGTATGACTAAGTTTGAGAGTCTTACTATTGATGTTTTCATTTTAATATACTTCTTCTAAACCTAAAAGAAATTTTCTAAACCTAAACCTAAAGTAGGCCTAATTGAGACTCTTTTGTCTATTACAATTTCAATCACACAATAAGCTTCATTTTTAGAAGGAAAAGTTTTAAGCCAGGCAGATCAGACACAGGGCTTTCTGTTTTATTTTTAGCTCAGAATTTATAGGGCTTAAGTGTTGAAAATTTCTGAAGAAAGTGAAGTACCTGCTTGTATGCTCACATAATTATGGTTGGTAGCTGAAGCACTACATATAGCAAGATGTTCCTTGCTGTTTCCATTATTAAAAAACAAAAAATACACAAAAAACCCAAACAATCCACACCCAGGAACTTATGCCCATAGTTTGAACCACTGTAGTTATTGTGGATTATATGCCACATGCTAAATTTACTCCTGAAAATCAGTAACATCCAAATTTTCCATGATCAGTTATTCTTTTAAATTAACTATATTGGTTACTCTATTTCAGAGTGAAAATTTAAATCTGGTTTATGAATGGTTGTATGCAAAAAGCTATTTAAATATGGGTAAGTTACAGGCCTCCCAAAATGTCATATAGCTTAACACTGTACATACTGAGCACAGAATTCATCACTCTGCTGACCAGAAAGCCATGTCCTCCTCCAAAGAGTAATTATTGTAATCTGTTTAGAGGCCCTAATAGAAACAGAAAACAAAATCCTAGTCAAATCAAGGATGCCTGGATTTTCAGAAAAATGTTTTAAGAGTGTTACGAGGTGTTTTCTTTCCAGAGCCAAAATGACTGTTTCCACTTTTCCCTCTTTCTTCTTCCACCTAAATCTCCTTCTCTCACCTCTTTCTAACCCTAAATCTCCTTCTCTCACCTCTTTCTAACCCCACCAGGTCTACTTCCATCCAACAGTTCCTTTCCACTTCCTATTCCTTTCTCTGTAGTTTAACTAGTCCTTGATAGTCTCATCCATAGAATTTACTTCCAATAACTAATAGGGTTTGCTCATACCACTGTGCCTGCCCTGTGTTGGAAAAAAAAACCCTGAGCTAATGTTTAAACAGACTCTGTTGTCTAGTTAAACTGGAATCTTTTCAGTAAAGAGATTTTTGTATTACAAAAGACATTACCAAGAGGAAAAAAACTAAATTAAAACATGAAAGGATAAAAGAGATAGAATTGTCAGTATTTCTATGCAAAGAACACCAAACCAAGCATTTCCTATTCTGTTTTATGTGCCTCTTTGTGTGCCCTCTCATACTTTTTGCATCATTACACATGTCCATACCTCTCTACAAAACTTACTTTCCATTTTTTCAATTCCAGGAGGTCTTAAGTACTAAAATAAGGCTGTGTAAAGAGAAGTTGTTTTGATATCTTTGTTGCAGGGGGATGATTTAAGCAGTAGTATCCCTTTTTTTCATGCATTTCCTATTAAATACTCAAAAGTTTAGATACTTTGCAGAATTGTTACACAGTTAGCACTACAGACCATGCCCTTGTAAAGTTGTGTGGAACCATAGCAGCCAATGACCTGCATCAGGTCTTTAACCTCTACATTAACAGGCAAAATATTTAGAC
>VWZY01008029.1:0-71568 GCA_013399075.1 Chloroceryle aenea
TAGGAGAAGAGACCGACCCCACCCTGGGTCCAACCTCCTGCTAGGAAGTTGTTGAGAGTGAGGTCTCCCCTGAGCCTCCTCTTCTCCAGGCTGAACATCTCCCATTCCTTCAGCCACTCCTCACAATCCCTGTTCTCCAGACCCTACACCAGCTCAGTGTCCATTTCAGGGACACACACTGAGTCAGGGAACATCAGCTCTTGCTGCATTTGGTGTCTCCAAAGTGAGCTGTATCTGGGACTTCTCCAGGTATGTTCTGTGTTGGCTCTTGACAGGTAAAATCACATCCTCCCCCAACTGAGTACCGTTAGAGACCTTGTGTGATGTTGCTCAGGTCCGGCAGCTTGAACTCAGCCAAACCCTACCAACTTTCATTTACTTTGGAAGAAATGATCAAACAGGCATTTGGTGAAAAGATTTTTCAGACTGAATGGAAATTCACCTGCTTTTATTTGTGCAGGGCTTGAGACAACATACCCGCTTTGAAGAGAATTTGCTTCGAGATTTATACACACTGCTCATGCAGAGGCAGGGAAAATAAGTCAAAATCTGCTCTCATGTACATTGCTGCACCATCCACTGATGTTGTATATTTAATGAAGAGCTGGTGTTTGCCTTGCATAGCAAATCTGTAGTTAGAATCATGCAACAGGACTTCCAAGGGATAGCTGAGGCTGAAGGATCACTAAATATGTGACTCCAGTCAGGGCTGAAAACCTTGACTTGCAGAGAAGTTTGGATGGGGCACCCTGAAATGGTTCTAACTGGACTGAAGCAAGCGAGACAGTGACAACAAAACTATCATATGCATATGCATCACCCTAATTCATGTATCACTTAATTAATAAATGAAAACACAAGGCCTGCTGCTAGTTTGACCTGAGGTTAGTACTCCCATGGAGCTTTACACTGTTATTTTCCTTGCTATACACCTTTCCCTGCAGGAAGATTAGCTTCTTTAGGAACATATTTATTTATATGTATCAAATATTTATTCACTTTTTTAACAGTAAGATTCAAAGCTATTCAATACCAAGTCTCCCTTGCCCACCAAAACAGTGTTTCTCATGCAAATGCTCGTACCTCTGCGATTCTGATCTCTTGAAATCTCTCGAGGTTAGGTGCTTTGAAACCTAATGGGATTATGGCATAAACACAGCAACGTACTCTGCATAATAACACCCCGTTTTAAGGCATTTTGTTGTTTTTATCTAGGAGCAGACCTAAACAGCTCTCTCTCGAGAAAAGGAAATAAAAAAAAGCAGTATATATATTTAAGCAGATGACACAATTCCTTTGGAGACTCTGAGTTCCTCTCCAAGTGCATACACACGATCTCCATTAGCATTTAAAGGAACGCGGAATGAGGAGAGATCTCTGAGCCTCTTCCTTTGGCTGCTGCGAATCCTGGCTGCAGAAATGTTAATGTTTTTATGTATTACCTCCGTCTGCTTCAACCCTGTTAAATATAGGTGTGCTATTTATAAATATGAACATGTTTGAGTTAGTGTATGTTTTGCCTGTTGTTTAGGCACTATTCATTTTCCTCCAGAAAGCACAGCTGTCGTTGCTTTCATTAGCAAAGGGTGCTTTTTACTTACTTTTTGAATTATAATATTGATTTTTTTTCCCCTCAGCACTGCTTTTTGGTATAGTGTGTTGTTAAATCACTCAACAAGTTTAAATCTTGAAAATGGGGTTTGTAATGGAAGTGCTGGCACACCCTTAACTACATCGTCAGGAGCCGCGACGCTGCGCTAAATGGATTGAGCCACGCTGACCTCTCACGGAACTGAAGGCCCAAATGCCTTGAAATATCATTGCAGCAACACGGTTATGTGGTGATACACTGCTTGGATTCCAAATAAATTCTATGAAATTCAAATGAGCCATTGGAACGGATAACTACAGCTGAGGTGCTAGAAATGTCTCACAAATCAATCATCCCAGGTGTGAACAGAATTTTCAGGTTGGTTTCCTACATATTTTATTTTTGTGAGTTTCTTTGAAGTTGAAATCTCTTTTTATTTGTAACATCTTTGCCCTTGAGTCTTTCTTCTTTTCTAAATATTCACTCATTCCCCATAATCCCTTTATTCCGTTCTATTTTCCAGCCATACCTCCCTTGATATGCTTTTCAAAAGCGTATTCAACTGCGGCCCATCTGGATGCACATTACACTTTTAGTTTTGTCTCCACTTACCTCCTACAGGCAGTCGAGTAGCTGGAGTCTCTCTGGATCTTGCTTAACCAGCATTTAGGACAGAAATAACCTCATGGAAGCAAAAGTGACTGTGGGCTTTGGGTTATTCTCAGGCCATGCCCATTATCCAGGACCTGGCCTGCATCACCCCAGCATCTCGTATCCTGCATCACCCCAGCCCCTCGTATCCTGCATCACCCCAGCCCCTCGTATCCTGCATCACCCCAGCCCCTCGTATCCTGCATCACCCCAGCCCCTCGTATCCTGCATCACCCCAGCCCCTCGTATCCTGCATCACCCCAGCCCCTCGTATCCTGCATCACCCCAGCCCCTCGTATCCTGCATCACCCCAGCCCCTCGTATCCTGCATCACCCCAGCCCCTCGTATCCTGCATCACCCCAGCCCCTCGTATCCTGCATCACCCCAGCCCCTCGTATCCTGCATCACCCCAGCCCCTCGTATCCTGCATCACCCCAGCCCCTCGTATCCTGCATCACCCCAGCCCCTCGTATCCTGCATCACCCCAGCCCCTCGTATCCTGCATCACCCCAGCCCCTCGTATCCTGCATCACCCCAGCCCCTCGTATCCTGCATCACCCCAGTGTCTCGTATCCTGCATTATCCCAATGTCTCATATCCTACATCACCCCAGCATCTCGTATCTCACCAAAAAAAAGTGTTTGGCTGAGCAGGTAGAGCAAATTAACTGATTGCTGCAACATCACACATAAACTCACCCTAAAATAACATCTTTATGCGCTTATTCCTTGGGAAGAACACATTTCTGCAGACCTCATGGTCAGCGTAGTATTTTACTATTTCTAGTGTAATTATAAGTACTGTACCAGAATGCCTTACTATGCAAGACATAGAGACAACATCACACACGTCTGTCTTAAGCACAAAAAAATGCAATCCACGAAGCCTCACAGACATTCTGTCTTCTCTAATATTCATATATTAGAACAAATAAATGTGGATGTTTGGATTATATCCAAATATCGAAATATCACATCAGCCTGTGGTTTCCTTTGGAATGATTAAATATTGTACCAAAATAATGTTAGTGCTGCTACTAGGGGGAAAACATGATGAGAAAAACAGAGAAAATATACGTATCGTACGAGCTCTTCCATGCAGTGGCAGGCACAGGGCTGATCCTCCCTCCACTCTCTCTGCCTGCTGTTTGAGCAGCCCTACTCCTGCACAGGGATCAAGCCAGTCTGGTGTATCCTGACCCCAAAACACCGGGAGGAATGGTGGCTGGCTAGAAAAGCCCCATCCTCGACTGCTTGCCTACCAAACCTGTGCTGGGAGCGAGGGGGTTAACAGTACAGCTATTTGCAGTTATATTTCAGTTTTGAAAAGCTAGATTTCTGAGATACTCATTAAAAGATTAATTCAGCCAGTGTCCTTGAGACAGTTAATGAGATATGCTAATTTAAAATAAATAGGTCTGGTATGAATTCTTGATAAGAAAACATCTGCTTGGATCTGTTGCTCACTTTCAAGGGAGGTAACTGGGTCTGAAGACAGCAAGGTATGATAAGGAGAATGCAGCCATCTTGAAAGCAACAGTTTAAAAGAACTGATGGTTTTTCAAGTTAGCCCTGGAATACATTTCTTCCACCTGACTTCTTTCCGATGGAGAGACTGAGAGGCAGGCCTGGGGCCAGGAAGGCACCGAGTGAATTAAAACAGGAGCCTAATCAGCCATCAAAGCCACCAGGGGGAAAAAAGCAGTACTAAGGCACTACAATCTCCACACACAGCTTCAGGATATTTGGCAAAGACAATGGATTTTGCCTGAGTCACCACTAGAAGGAACTGGAGGAAGCATCACCCCAACAACTGCAGAGAGTTTGAACCTACTTTCCAGGCGCACAGCACAGCGTGGGCTGCAGCCAGCTCACCCCTCCTCGTGTGAGCCTGCACAGAAGGGCATTTCACATCCCCTGACCTCGGCAGGTGAAGCAGAATCACTTTATGATACAGATGGACACGCGAGTTTGGGACCTGGAGGTGCTGCAGATTTTCTTATAGGGTTTGTTTTTTTTTTGACTGAGTCACAGTAACATGCATTTTAATATAGACACCCTTGCACCACCCCTTAGAAGTAGCAGCTTGAATATCAACCTGTAGAAGTCACAGAGCAGCAAAAGCTGGCAGGAGAAACCCCACTGCTCCCTTGTAGCTGCTGGTTAGCTCTCCTCTGAAAAGTACGAATTGCCCTCTCCAAGATGATGCTGGCCAGCTCCACAGAAGCAAAGTGCCTTGGTACCAGCAGTTCACCTCCCTGGCTCCCAGTTACAATAATGCTTATGTACTATAGCTGAGGAGTTTGAGCTTTACAGTCCTACGGTGATCTAATCTATGCACTACAATTTTCTAGAAGCTTACAGAGGTTAAATATTCAAAGATTATGAATACAGGCCTTTCAAAAATTTCAGATCCAGCTACTTAAGATTTTTATTTAAGCCTATGCACCGTACTCTATTATAGGTTTTTAATTCCAAAGGACACTCTCAGGCGGTGTCACAATCTACTGGGTATTTGATTCCTTATACTTAATAGTCCAAAAATAGGACTTGAATTCCTTTCCACCTTCCCCTCCAGTTGCACTGCTGCAGCCAGCAGTGGCCTGAGCTCAGCACAGTCTGTGTGCCTGAGGTCATGCGAGAAGAGGAGATACAATCTGAGAGGTATTATTTGCATTCACCAGCCTGACTTAGGCTGAGGTTGCTGGGATCAAGATATGGCTGGAAGATCCTATTGCATTTTGACATTTCCCGACCTCTGGCTCTGCAGGCTTTAGGGCCATGGCACAAAGTAGAAGGCACTGCACTCTCCGGTCTGATCTCATCCTTTAGATATCCCACCTCTAAAATACTGATACCTGCAAGAAGGACCTGAGATGGTATTTGAAAATGTGACAGTCCCTGCCTTTGCTCTAGAGGCTGGCTGTGTAATCAGAATATGCCTGAACAGATTCATATTTCTCAATTTTATGTCTAATAACAGTAGTCAATTCTTAATTTCAGTTTCTCTCTGGTAAAATCTAACTAATCAAAGATCATTTGACATAAAATATGTGTTCTTCCCCCTCTATTACTGTAACAAGTATATTATATATACACACAGATTTTCTCCAAAACATCTTGTTAAGGTGCAGTAATTTTTGCACAAAGATTTTTATTATAGAATGATAATGACATAATTCACTACTCAGACACATCATCTTTGCTTATCCTATTTTTCTCTCATTTTCCTGGGTTGCTTTGTTCCATCCTGTGTACATGTGCTGTCAGCACCATGCTGAGTCACTTAGCAAGTGAATCAGATATTTTTATAGTCCAGAATTTTATGTCTGTGCTGAGAGCTTGCAGCTCGCAGTAACCTAAGCTTCAAATCCACTTTACTCACGACTTTAATGTAGAGTTTGACTCCTGAGTTTATTTGTGACAATAAACTGAGAATTTTATAACAAATAGTGTGCACTGATGTGCACTTGGTTAGCTGTAATTATGAAAGATGATTGCCTCCTTCTCAGTTATTGCTCGCTGCTGCAGATGGCTACTGGACTGCATGAATAAATGATCTATACCAACCAATACAGCAAGTTCTGTTACCCTGAGCATTTTGTTCAAGCGATGTAAATACCAATACTCGGTACATGGAACTGAAGTAGAACTGGTCCAAAATAGTCTATGCAATTGATTCCAAATTCTTACCTATGCATCGTGTAAAACGGGAGGATCTGAGGATACTGCATTGGTCTGGAAGAAGGTTTGGAGTCGGGGTTGGATTTCAGCTTAACAGGTATTAAAAAGCTGTCACTAAGCCACCTGCCTTTTATTTAAAAAAATCAGAGGCACAGCTCTAGCTGGTACAAACCAGAACGGCTTCAAAAGCTTCATTATATATACCATTAATAGATGTACAGAGACTCCATTCCTAAGTCAGCTGAGTTTGAACTTTACCGCATAAAGGACAACAAAAATCCACTTACGTTACGACTGCTGAGTAATTCAGCAGAGAAGGAAAATCCAGACTGCATTACTCTTTACATTGCATGAATTGCTTTCTATGTCTTTAATAAGATGGGCTAATGATCAGTCATTAACATGTTTATATACTTAGCAACTAGTCTATTTTATAATCTCAAGATTCACTTTGAAGAATATCCTTGTGGTAATTCCCTTTACTACAGCTTAATTCAAAGGTTCCACTTGCACTTCCAGCTCTGTTGTGTGAGTGCTAATGAAGCACACCACCAAATCCTTGCTTTCCTGCTACTTGTACCTTGCTTAATCGCCTTTAGGAACATGCCACTCACTCTTGTAGAACAGCTTAGGAGACCACATGCACCACGCTGGGAGCCAGCTGGGAGGCTCTTCAGGAAAGGCAGTGGGGATAAAGGTGAAGCCCAGCTGACTGGCAGTGCTCAGGAGAGCCGAGGCTTTCACCGCCCTGCTCTTGTGACTTCAGGCTTGGTTATGATGATGAGTAAATATTAACTGTATTTCTTGTATTGCCTGGAAAGCTCAGCAGAGATTGGAGCTCCACTGCTCGTTATGCTACACAGACATGAGAAGAGACAAAGCTGCTTTAGAAGGGTTTGGGTTCTGTTCAGAGCGCGAAAGGGGAAAGGTGTGGGACGTGAGCAGGTGGCTGGTGTGCAAGGGACCAGGGGATCACGCAGAAAGTCCGTGGCCAAGTGAAGAACTGGACCCTAATATCCTGAATTCCAAGCATAACATCCTCCTTTCTCTTCAGTTCCTTTCTGAACAGGGATTTACAAATCAGTTCAGGCTGCTCTGCACAGTGAACGTGCTGAATTCAGAAGCCAAGTCAGACCTTTCCATGTTATTTCTAAGTGACTGATCTAGAATCACTAAGGCTTGCAGATACCTGCACGGACGTTTGGCAAATCCTGCTAGCGCCTGGAATGTCATAATAAACTGACATATTTATGTACATTTTATGTGGTTTTGTGATGCATCTTGGGGATATCATTTTTCCTTTTGCCATAATCAGTCAATCAGAGAACTGGTACCTTGCCACAGACAGAAATAATGCATTGACACTGCCTGACTGCAATATATTAAAATTTAAATTACCCTCTGGTCTGCTGTACGAATCACATTAACTGATCCTAAAGACACAAAAAAGGCAGCACAATAAAATTTGGAGAATGATAAACCACTGATGTTCGTCCATATTTCATAAAAGACTGGAGAAAGGTCTGAAGTTTACTTACCAAATGTTTATAAATGCTGAGACAATTTTTTAGGAAAATCAGTATAATATTCTAAGTTAAGAAGACATTCCTCTCTGACATTTCATTTGGCAGCTTTAACCACAGCCTGGGTAGAAATCAATTTGCAGTAACTATGAATTGCTGTTTAATTTGGGGGCATGCTCAGCTTAATTGAGAAAGTGTGTTAAAAGTCAACGAGTCAGAGTCACATCTAGGAACTGAAGTTCCCCATGGCAAGCTCCTGATAATCCACAGATCAAACTGGAGCACCTTTGTTTCAGTAATGAAGTGCAGAGTGCCAGCAAAGACTAATTTTGTTCACACAGTGAGCTCCTGTGACAGAAAAGCTGCATGAGACCTTATACTGAGATACATGTGTGAATTAATTTCTGTAATGCCTAAGAGAGATTCTGCAGATTCCTGTTACTTTCTTAGATCCTTTTATATCTGAAAGTAGGCCCATATTTCAGTACATAAATATTATTCTTATCCAATTGCCTGGGTCCTTTGCATTCTGCTAATTTCAGTAACTGTATATGGAATATGAAATCACTCCCCAGCTGTTTTGTCCAAACATATCTATCTAAGTAGAGAAAAACAGGAACTGTGTATTTGTGGAACTTTTAGTATAGTTTATCTGCATGTAACTATGCTTGGGATCATTCTGGGCTTTTCCTACAGCAAATCATTAAAATGCATTGTACAGCTCCCACGAAAGAACAGTCCCTATTTCATTGCAGAGGCTCTCAACTCTACTCTCACACAGGCATCCCTGCCTTTCCCTCTCCCCACCATGGTCCAACACCCATTCCAGAATCTGGTTCTTTAAAACAGACCATTTTTATAAAAGGCTGAAGAATTCACTGCTGGCTGGTTTCCTTTTTTTTCCACCTGTTGTAAATCTGCAATGTCCAAGTCAAGCTCACCTGACAATTTGCAGTATGTTGTTCCTGTCTGTTAAAAACAGCAATCAAACCCTAGTTTGGCTGATGTTCTTTGAAATGTGCTGGCCTTAGTTTTGGGCAGATACCAAATAAGTTTTGTGGAGATTGTTAAATTTGTAGGACACCCCCCAGTAAAACCTTCTTACTCCATTGAGGGAAAGACTATTAGAACAGGCAGCTTTGATTACATACATGTAAATGTTTACATTTACCTCTCTGAATCCTACTAAATTGTTTGTGTCAAAAAAAACCATCAAAACAAAGTTCATAAATAAGATCCAAAGACAAACATTTTGCTTTTGCAATGGGGAGGTTGGCACAACATGTCAGGTAATTTCCTTGTAGGCTCTCCAGCTCAACCACCGTGTCTCCTCCTTTCATGGATAAAGGATTTCTTTCTATCATAACCACACCCAGCTATAGCAAATCATTTTATTAAGGAGCAAAATAACTCAGAGACTTCCTGGTGTTTCATGGGAGTGTCTTGAAGCATATCCACCTCTCACACATGGTGTGCATCCCAGGGTTAAAGGAAAATTGCAAAAAGCTGGCAGGACATCAGCTGTGTTGGCATCATTACTAAAGGGTTTCTTTTCAAATGCCGAGTTAACAAACCACAATATGGCAGCCCAAAAAAAAGAAAAGGATCATGGCTTGAACCCTGCCAGATGGAATATGGAGACAGCTCAGGAGAGCTTGCCAAAAAATGTGTGTGTGCATGCATGTGGGTGCACAAACCCTTTATAAAATTAAGCAATCCCATGAAATTCCTCCAGTTTGAGAAGCTACAGATCTTCAAACCTTCATTTGTCAACACTAAGAAAAAGTTATCACCATATATATTCATATACATACTAATTTCATCCAGCTACTTTTACACACTGTCTCCTGTAAATCTAATACACTTTTCTGCTTCTGAATGACAAAGAGATGATCCCAGTTATGACTTATACATTCACACATGTGATTGTCTGATATGGGCACAGGTAATGTGCCCACTGATGTCCATACACTACCTTAACCCCCTCCACTTCTGAGAGTTACCTGGTCTTTGTAGCTGGTCCACGAGTCATGTGACATTATTTCCATTTTAATTACATAAGTAAAACTTTTTAGAATAGCAGACTATAGAACAAAAAGTATCTCATTCTCACACATAAATATTAATTTCTGAAAGACTAGGAAACTCATTACATGAATATTAATGGCTAGGGTGACAAACACTCTAGGTCCTTACTCTGGAATGGATACAACGCTAAGCCTCAGTTGGCAGTAATCTGCCTAACTCCGGTAGCTTGTAGGAAGCTACAACAGTTTACACAAGCTAAGAGGATCTGAACTTTCACTTCGTGTGTCTCCACTGTATTCTCCCTTTGTCATGGCCTTTTTACCTTGCATAAATACGTGTTTAATTATCTTTAATTAAGATAATTGCATCATAGCTATTCTACTCACACTTAAAATGGTACTGAAAAGATTCAGCTCATTTAAAGTTTTGCTAATGATGCAAATTCACACAAGGAGCAAAGTAATATTGCCAGGTGTGATATCAAAACCTTTTTTTGGGAAATATTTAGAAATTTGGTCACATCCTGAAGCTGAATGGAGGTAAATATCTCAAAAATTTTCAAAAATGGAGATATAGCTAAGCATGTACCTGATAAAATGGTGACAGGAGATGCATAAGAAATATCCATTTGAACAGGTAACAGAAGGAAATGTCAAAAATGACAAGAGTGGTGAAAGACTTTTTCCAATGGGTTACATTTTGACTACCACCAGTAACAATCTAATCTCGTTTGGTCATAGATGTGTAATTCTACTACCCTAACTGATACAAACAGTGTACAGGAATAGAGGAGCTCCGTTGGAAGGGACCTACAACAACCATCTAGCCCAACTGCCCATTTCCAGACTGGAAGAAAAACCCTTGGCTGACAAAGTATTTGCTTTAAACAGGCTGGGTGGGCAGGAGGAGGTGCTGAGCCATCTTTGGGCGCTGCTCTCTGGGGCTGTTGGAAACCTGTTTGGGCTTTACTGCAGAGAGCCTTCTCTGGTCTGATCTAATGGGCTTTTGCTCCAGAAAATCATTTCATTGCTATGTGGTTTTGCTGTAGCTGGTACCCCATCGACTGAAGTAGACAGGAGAGCATTTAGAGCTGGCTGCATTGGTTCAGGATTACCTGTTAGCAAGAAGATCCCTGTCTGTTGGCTTAGAGCAGTTTTGGAGCTGTAGAAACGAGCCTTAGCAAGAACCGTTCACCTTCAGTCTGGAATTAATAACACCCAGAACCTCCTCATGCCTTCCATTCCTATTTATGCTGTTAAGCAGTGCAGTGATCCTGTGTTACAAACGGGGTCCTGCACCACACTGCAATTCTGCTCAGTGCTTCCTCAGTTGCTATCCCCTCTCACGCCCTCTGATATGGATTAACTAGACCTCTGGATGTTGCTGCAGAACACGGCTTCAGCAAAACCAGCGGTGAATTAATCACCGCAGCAACATAATGTAGCCTGGCACAACTGTATTACAGCATTGTGCTCTCCTGCTACAGTTAAGGCCTGTCAGCAATTTCATTATCAAGCTCTATTTTTAGTTGTTTGTAACTTTTACAAAAATAATAAAAGCATTTACAGTGCAAGCTTAATCTGCACAATTTTTTAATTCTTTTTTCTGGCTGGAATATGTAACAGTACACATTCTATGTGTGTGTGACATGACAAGGAATCTCTTCATCTACATAAAAAATCTGCTATCTTTTGTTTCCTTCTATTTTTCTGTTATCTACTGTTATTCCAAATGCTTTCTAATAAAGTTGCAATTCATTGCAAAGCTTTCATAGTGACCCAGTAGTCCTGCTATAGAATAATGTTCTACATGGACTCGGTAAAGCTGAAAGCTCACAGGTATCATTACTGTCAGGGATATGGGTGATACCAAGTTGCTGATTGCTGATGAAGACTTTCCCCTTGACTTCACAGGTGAGGGGTGTAACATGGCAACATTAAGAAAAGTTTTGTTGTGCCAATAAATAAGTTCTGATTCCTCTCCAGAAAAATGCAATATAAATTTAGAGTAATCCTTGGGAGAGCTTCGAAGATTTTAGCATTTAGACTGATTAAAAGCCACACTTTCTACTTGCTATCTTTCTACAATAATTATTCCTATCTATGATGTGGTACATGAAAAATTCTGTCATGAATTGCAGCTATGGAAATCCCAAATAACTTACTGGATCTCGGTGTGACTGCTGCTGATTCACCCTGGCGGAATGGAGAGCACAGTTTGCTCTCTCTGACTTGCAGATGTAAAAGTATTTTTCATGGGATGGTTGAGATTGTGAAACTAAAGCCAATTCACGACTCGTGCACCTAGACACAATTCATCTATATATTGTTTTCTAAACAAAGGCTTGCTTTTAAAGGTGGCAATTACAGGTAATTGCATCTCTAATAGTGATATGTAGCTCAATTATAAAGCCCTTCCCTGAGAACTGAGAACAGAAATACATAGAATAGCTTACTTCTTATTTATTTGCTAACATATTTGTTTACTTATTTGTTTTGAGCTTTCTACACCTGCTTAAACTGACTCCGTAATGGTTCGTTCTAATGCAACACTGATGGGAATGTTTATTAATGGTTACTTAATTATGGAATGTCCCAAAGATCATTATAAATGTAAGACACTCGGATAATTAGATTTAATGTTAAATACTGAATTTGTGCTTGGTAATATCCAAAGATGCAAAATCTGCTCAAAACCAGAAGTTCTTCGTACAGCAAGTTCAGCACATTTTTAGGCAAATATTTGTTATCAGAGCAACTTCCAAGCCTAGGTCACCTCCTCAAATGAGTTTCATTAGCTGGCACAGCTTTAGCTGCAGTCTGCTCTTGGATCTCTCTATGAAAAGTCACTGCAAAGAGGAGACTTTTCAACAATAAAAAGAGCAGCAGGTTAGGGGTAGGAAACGTGCAGCAGCATCAGTTTGTGCTAAAGCATCTATTTGGATTAGTTACTGGCCAAGAGCTCAAAGTATTTTTCCAATTTAGCAAAGCTTTTTCTATTTAACACTCTTTTGTTATTACCATACAAACTAGTCTGTCTCACCAGGTTATTCCTCAGATTTCTGTAACCATGTTTACCAGGAAAAGTTTTGCCCACCTTTGTTATTTGGCTTTATTAGAGCTGCTCCTCTCCATTACAGCACGTAACTGGATGGACTCGAGAAGGTGAAGAGAGGGACAAGAGCTGCTCAGTGCCCCCAAAGCTGATGCTTGGAGCAAAATGATAATTTAAATTTCTCCATTGCCCTCACACTCCCATTAAACACTCGATGCTTTGTGAACTTGTCAGAGCATGCTTGTTTCCCACCAGCCCAGTGAGGCTGTGTGGAAAATCTGGGGATGCTGTTAACAGAACAAGCAAGTTCTGTGTGTAGTGATGAGCTCCCTCTATGCCTCCTTACCAGGCTTCTGTTTTGGCATCTTCTCTGTGACTTTTTTTTTTTTTTACCCTTGTGGTGGTTGAAACACCCAAAGCTGGAAGTACAGAGCTAATCATACCAATTGAGAGGCTGTGCTGTTCAAACACAAACTGAGCAGGCAAAAGTCAACCGATTGCACCACCAAATGGTACTGCAAGAGTTGGGGAGTCACACGCCAAGGGCCTCAAGGGCAGGAGCAAACTGTATTTACCTTGGCTATTTTCAGCACGTTAGACTGAGGACCCTGGAAAATTCATCTTCCTCAACTCCACCAGGCACCACAAAAGCAGGTGCCTAAATACTGCTGCAGGGTTCTGGGGATGGGCAGTCACATCATGTGCACCAGCCCTAAGGGAAGTTCTGAAGTGAGTCCTGCTTCCACCACCTCCACTGCAGGAGCTCCTCCAGTCACCACCTCTGCAGTGGCCTGGCAGAGCCCAGAGGTGTCTGAAAGGGAGAAGCTGTGCCAGTGACCCCAGACCTGAGTTTTGTCCCAGCCTGGGACCCGGAGGGTCCAATGGAACAGCAGCTCAGTTGGTTTTGTTGAGGTTCAGCAGTTTTGGTCCAGCTGGCATTCATGGTCTGGTTTTAGTTCAGTGGTAGTTATATAATTTTGAAAGCATGTTTAAGGAAACTGCTAAATCTGTTTGCCTAGATAGGAAAAATGTCACTTTGAGGACAGTTGCATATGGAGACAGCTTCCATATTACTGCTGTTGAAGGAGCCTGTGTGAATGCCATGGTTGCAGGAAATGATTACAGCCCAACGCAGGCAGGAGGGGCTATCCTGTCACTTTGTGGAAGATGAAGATCTATATGAGTATATTTTATCTAGGGAAAAGATGAGCAGGCACCCACTGTGTTGGCAGCTCTGTACATTTGCAGGACATTTTTTTACCTACGTAACTAATGCAGACTCTAATTCAGTGTTTGCAGACTTTCATCAAAGCAGCAAGTGCCTTATGCTGCAGAGCAGCATGGAGCAGTCGGGCAAATATCCTAACAGAAAAAGTGTAACTTCTTTGTCTGTGCTGGAGGAATTTCATTTCTCACACCTTATAAATTATTCTTGTACTTTATTTGTGTCCAGAGATGGAATCAGTTTTCATATATCACAACTAAAACTCTATCCTCGCTGTGAAAAGGCTTCTCCAGATGTGTATTTATATAGAGATAAACGCTACATCATATAGATGTAAAAGATAAATCTATATATAAGCTCTATCAGATATTTATGCTTATATCCACATCACCTGTTTACTGGCTTGAATGCATTCGTTTTTAAGAGCATATTTTACTTTTTGTCAGCACAGTAACCCCATGGCAATCAGCTCTGTAATTTAATTACCTGTTGGGAAGAACAGCCTCTCCTTGTAAAAACTGTTGCCTAACATTTTCATTGGGAAAATTTATTTCTCCAAGTAGAGATCTCCTAAAACCTCTACTTTATAGAAAACAAGCAATTCATGACTCATAATTCACTTCCTCATCCTGCTGATAATTTTCTAGGCTCCTGTTAGATCCTTCCTTTAGTCATCAGCCTGCCAACTCCGAAAGCTCTAGTCCAGTTAGTGTTTTCTACAAACAGAATCCATTTCATTTTCCTGGTCATTCACGTGACCTTTTTGCTATCTTTTCCAGGTCTCCTGCAGCCTTGTGGAGATAAGATAAGCAGAATTACGTATAGGATACATATTCACTGCTGAGTGATGCAGCAGAATGATGACACATGCTGGTTTGTTCTCTTTGTCTCTGAAATAGCTGTCAAATTATTCCACATTAGGAAAGAGTTATTGTGATTCTCATAGAGTTGCTTTGTTTTCTTTCTTTTGTTTTTCTCAGTGGCTATAGGGTTGGTTGTCAGATCCACCAGCTGAGCAAGAGGACCTGAGGTCCCGATGAGAATGTAAAAAAATCCTTTATTTCACTGCTGTGTAGTGGAAGAAAACCCTGGTGGTTTCCACAGCTTAGAGCCCATGTAATTTACTACTGGTCCAGTATGGAAAAAAAAATCCCTTCAGGGAGCATAAGGAAATCTTTGGCTTTGCAAAAATATGCCTGCAGGGTTGCAGGCTGTGCTGCTCGTGCCTATCTTGAGGGAAGAGGATATGCACCAGTTTTCAGTACTGTCAATATGGCATTTTTCATCACCACATAATCTATTTATAAATCCAAAACAAATACTCCATCATTTTTTCAATGGCTTGAAGAACATGTAACTCTACAGGTTGAAGCCGACCCATTAAGAAGAAGATTTGCTGCACATCCAGCATGACCACGAGGTCAGTGTAATGAGCTACCTGGATTCAGCTACCGGCCCAGCCTGATTCTGTTCTTGCTGGAGTTGTCTGCTGGCAGGAAAGAACAAAACAGATGTAGATACACACACTCACACGTGTATATATAGATGCAGATATATTAATAATTAAAAAATCCTTCTAAGGGGTCAGGATTAGCACCTCAGAGCTGACGAAGAACTCATTATCAGGATCCCAGCTCTGGGAGCACTCCAATGCCTCTCTGGCTTACAGCCAACAGTAAGTATGCTGCCTGGATAAGGCTTTTCAGAATATTAATGGTTTTCATAGTCCACACTGTCCTGGATTCGTAACTTCTCCAGGTAGCTCTCATTTAGCTATTCCTTTCACAACATCCAACAACATTCCCCCCAGGCTCAGAGGTGTCGCATTCCGCAGGGCCAGCCAAGGGCAGTGTTGCTACTGACCTGGCAGTTCACCATAAGAACTGCCTGCTCTTGGTCTCAGGAGGCAGTGTCAGGAATAGGGGCGCTTAATTACTTCAGCCAGATGCTGATGGAGTTGAAGAAGTAACTTTGGGCCACCCAGTGGAAGGAGATGAATGTGGCTGGGGCACGCACCACGCGGCAGTGCTGTCCCTGCATCCCCCAGCCCAGCTCTGCCTGCTGGCACAGGTACAGCCACAGGGCAGGTGGCTGAATCGACAGGGAGGAGCAGCCTGAGAAATGGTTTGCTTCTAGTTCTGCACTTCTAAGTAAATGCAGGATAAATACAGCAACCTTTTGTTTGCAGTAAAGTGTCCTCTTCACAAAAGATACAAAGATAGGAGCAGTGGTCTCCCAGGAGGAGCCACCAGAAGAGCAGGGGCAACCTGCACCCCTAAAGAGACCAGGATAAGGTCAGGGTGGTGTCTGGGGATGCTTGTGCCCACCCGGCTGTGCAGCTGGACCACAAAGCCCGATTTTCTTAGCAATAATAAATCAAGGTAAAAATACCTAAGTTAATATATTCACATACAATTCATTTATTCATGTATAAAACTGATACAGTATCTTAATTCAGATTGATAGTATGTTAATTCAGATTGATAGTATGTTAATTCAGATTGACAGTGTCAAGGCAGTACCTTTCTGGAGGGAAAAAGATCAGAAATGGTACATTTGCTTTCCAGTTTTAACTACAGAGCTGCACGGATTTCAGATGGCTGTGTTTTAAACCACACGAAAATACTCCTTGCACTTGTTTGTCATGCTTGAGCTTAATGTGATTTGAATGAGAGAAGATATTAAGCCTGCCAGCTAATACATTTATTATAATAGAGAGGAAATATTAAAGATAGATATTATAAGGAAATAATATATGATAGACATTATAAAGAGAGGATTATATCTGTAATGGGAGGGGGGAATGGTATGTACAAGTCAGGGATCTTTTCTTCACACCCCCCCTCCCAAATGTAGCTATATTCTGCTCTACCAAGGAGCAGTAATAGCAAGACAAGGACCCAAGTTCTTTACTAGGGTTTCATAGTTCATTAATAATATCACAAGACTTGAAAAGGATTCTTTTTCCCAGCGTGAGAGGAAATTAGCTCCCTTGCTGCGCTCTATCACGATGCCTCTCCGCTGCATCATTTTGCATTTACTTCTCCTTCCCTCTCACACCTCCGGGGTAACGAAGCCAAGGTGGGTTTGGCAGATTTTCACACTGCCTCACAAGAGGGAGATAATCATGATTAAATTCCTCACTCTCCCAGCTCTAGGTTTTTTACATAGTTTTTCTAATAATAATTGGATCACCTGAGAATTGGATCTTTTTCCCCCCCTCTCATTTCTAGTAACCAGAATCAGAGAGCTAGTCCCCTGGAGACAGGAAAGGTTTTCAGTTGTGGTTTTCGATTCCATGTAAGATGTGAACAATGAGTGGTGAGTTAGCTTTGACAGCTGCTGAAATATCTTGGAGCAGGCTGAACATTCGTATTGATTAACTAATACATGGACAGAGGTTTTTAGAACCGATTGCTTTTCACTAACTGTTTTAGAAGGAAGTGGAGAAAATGTGCTACATTATCAATTTCTTCCTAATCCATTTTCATGTCCTATAGTCCGTGTTCATCTAGTTTAACTACTGAGCTGTCAAAAACCAGAAAATAGTGAAGAATGTAGTTATGTGCTTACTCAGAAGATTGAATCTCACTGTTTACTGCAGCTGTTTATTCATAATATAATTAGGCAGAAATAACAGCTTATGTAAAACTTAATAAATTCCTGGGACAGTTCTAATTGATTGATGAATATTTTGCTACCAGCCTGTCTGGTAGAAATGCCTTTTCAAAATAGAGAACCTTCAAATTTGCAATTATCAGCATCCCTTTGCCTCATCACTACAGTTAAATAGCATTAATGAATGTAAGCTCCAAAGATTCATCTTGCAATCCAAATACCTGATCTGCTGTGGTTTATACCTCACTCGTGACATGGTGCTCAGGGAAACTGTTCAGGGTACAGAGGATGCAAGATCAGACCCCTTTAGGAGAAAAGCTGAAATTAATTTATCACAAATGCTTCAACACTGCCTTAAGTTCCCAGTTGACAACAAGCCAGTAGGGCCCAATCCTACTGAAGGATACATCATGGTTTAAAAAGGGGAAACTTAACAAGTGCTGAAGTAAATGCTTGCTTTGAGCATTAAAAAGTGAATACTAAAGTTGCAGTGTAGAGGTAATCCACGGTTAGCCTCTCAGTTTAGATTCAGATGTACAGATAAAAATCTAAGACCTATTTTGCCCGTAACAGTAATCAACTTCTCTAAAAGCTAAAATTCTAGAATTTTAGGGCTGTTCACATGCATGCTTGAGAGTACCAAGGCCACCTCCTTCAAAAAATGCTGCATACTCATTTCTAAGAAAATACATATCCTCTTCTATGCCAGCACTTGCCTCTAATGTAACAGCCAATTCCTGCTTGAATTGCTAATAGAAAATGTACGTGTGTTGCATGGTATAAAAAAAAATGGAGAGTTATCACCAGGCAAAACATCTGTTGAGGTTTTATTTTACTTCTGGAGTTCTGCAAGCCTGTGTGCAGCCGCCCAACAGCCAGCACAGGGTCTTCTCCCAAATATGCTGAGGCCAATGAAAAACCAGATTTCATCTGCACTGCATCTCCAGCGTGGGCCTCACTCCA
Organism: Chloroceryle aenea; assembly: GCA_013399075.1. Lineage (NCBI taxonomy): Eukaryota > Metazoa > Chordata > Aves > Coraciiformes > Cerylidae > Chloroceryle > Chloroceryle aenea. Next base: position 18,338 of record VWZY01008029.1, read on the forward strand.
TGGTGGGAAATATCTTCCCTTTCTCAGGAGGATTGCCCTTTTCCTGCTGCACAAACCCCTGTTCTGATAAGCAGAAATGAAGGTTTTTCCTTCCATGCAAAGGTAGAACAGAAACAGTGAATTTTAACTTCAGTACTGTGCATTACTAACTCCTGTTTCAGCTAGCTCTCCAGAGCTGGTGGAACAACTCTTTTCTTACCTTCATGATGAAAAAATCCTAATTTTTCTCCTATCTTTCATTTCCTTTAATGCTACTGATGTGTACTGTTACACTGTAAGCACCTCTTTTAACTCAACCTGGAAGTTTACACTGGCAAGTGACATGTGTAATGAACTGAACAATTCTTAAATTTAAAGAGCACTAATTAATTTTTAACTGAGGAACAATAAACAGGAAGAGTAGGCTTCTTTGACCCCATGGTATAGTTTCAGACCTCTGGTTTTATTAAACAGAAACTTATACCAGTGCCTTAAAAAAAAAAGTTGGGATCAAAATATAATTCAGTGGGTGTTTGTGCTACGCTAACGTTTGTTTTAGTCCCTTGTATTTTTAAAAACAGACTTCACTTTGGAATACAAAGACTATTTGTAATGCATAATAAAGTCAGGTCAAGGAAAAAGGATGAGAGAATGCTGGAAGCTGTGCCTTGTTTTTATTTCCTTATGTATTCAGTACATTTAGTTTTCCAGGTGAGAAGCATTAAATGGATGCACTGCTTTTCAGAAATCCTTCACTTATTTTTACGTTAGTTGAAGTTATGATGCTCTTAGCACAATTGGTAGTAATTTTGTTAATACGAAGCTTTACTGCATTACCCCGTAGGTCTTTTGTCAAGTCTGAGAAGCCATTTGCACAATTTCATCTAGAATTTTCAAAACTAGAATATAAACATATTTTCCACTTAAAAATGAAGAGAAACAATATGAGTTAAAAAAAAAGTAGTAAAGATCCTTGTTTAAATATCATCTGTTTAAATCACCTTGCTTAAACACCATCTGCAAATTACTGATCACACAACATGTGCTGGCCTCTGCACAGGGCACCCAGGGCAGCAAGAATCCTGCAATCCAGAGCACTGCCAGCAGCGGGATGGAGGGGGATGGCTAAGCCAAAATTTAGGACAATCAAATCATCTAGAAGCTTTTCATTTCCTCACTCACCTTTCAAGGAGTGGTTTGGCCGTCTGCCACTGCCGGGATCAGCAGGAGCACACTGTATGGACTACCACACAAACTGGGCTCCGAGGATCCCAGCCACAGGCTGGGCTGTTTGCTCGCAGAACTTGTCAGGGTTCAAGATGTAAACCAGAGCCCATAAGAATGTTTCCACTGAAGTCCTGTTATGAGAGTAAGAGCTGCTGAAGTACACCAGCAATTCCTACCCTACTGAGCTGATGACTAGCCGGGTATTTTACTGTATCCTAGAACCACTTAGGTTGGAGAGGACCTTTAAGATCAAGTCCAACCGTTACCCCGGCACTGACAAGTCCACCACTACACCGTGTTCCGCAGCACCACATCTACATGCCTTTAAACACAAATATCTCAGCAATGAACAATTAGATCCATGAAGTTTATTTCTAAGTTTAAAAAAAATTTCTCTATTCGAAATGAGAAGACTCTACATTTGCACACTGTAATATTAGCAAAATGAGTGCCATAATTTTAATTTAAGAAATTGAAATGCACAAACACCTGCCCTTGTGCTAATGATCTCGGCATTTGGAACTCATGGGGCAGGTTATTAGACACGTCCAGCACAACAGTATCTGCAGCTTACATTTGCAGGTTTGTAATTCACTGAAGGTATCTCATTTTCCCAACTGTGTCCAAGTATGACAGTCATGATAAATAACCTTCCATTGCTGGTGCGTTTACTTCTCTGGAAAAGGAGTTGGGGAATAGGTCTGGGGTACTTACATGAATAGGAAAGAGTGTGGTGAGCACCCAGGGGACAGGGGTTGTGTAAGAGAGAGAGAAACAGTTTTATAAATTTACTAAAAAACTTCCAGTGGGCAATTGAAAGGTGAGATTACAAATAGTGTAAGATTCTGGAAGTCCCTATGGCATTCTATTTAAAAAAAAAAAGAGATTTTTCTTATTAGAAAAGCCTGGAAATGTTTATCTCTGCTTTACTTTCTCGTGCATCTCTGTTTGTCCCCAGACAGATTTGTCTTCAGTCAGATCATTGTAAACCTCTACCTTGCAGATGACAACTCTTCACTTTACTACACTGCAAGTTAAGATTGCCTGGTCTTAAGGAAAGAAAAACCTTGATTTTTTTTTTTTCTTTCTTTCAACAGTTTTTTTATTTAAAGCCCATGATACCACTTGAAAATAAAACAAAATTCAATTCCATTCTTTCATACTTTAACCTGGGATAAATCAGCCTGTTTATCTCAGACTACACTGGCACCTCAGCACATCAGTTGTACTGGAGAGAAGCCCTCCTAGTCCCCTGGCTACCATTCACCAGTGGGTGCTATCATCTTGTAACTGGGTGTTATCAGAAAGCCAGTTTTCACTAGACCATCCTGATATTTCACCATTTAAAAAAATATTAAAAAACCATAACAAAACAAAACATATTATTACCCCTAGCCAGGGCTTTCTGTTCCCTGCACTATTTTGTTGATGTTCATTTTGTATTTCCATACATTCCCCCTGAGCATTGAACTGGAAAATAAAACTGCAGCTATTATTCCTCTCTATAAAAATAAATATCTCACATGCTGCGCACTCATCCGGCCTTCATAATTCTCCTTTGGTTTTTCCACATTGTGTGATTGGGTGCAAGAAAACAGCTCAATTATCTATTGGACATAGGCACTAATGAGGCCCAGTGCACTCTGAGCTAATTGGAAGGAGAAGCCCAATGTTTTAATGATCGCGGTGTTAATACAGCTAATAACCGGGATGGCAGCAGAACCAGTCGGTGCCACTCTTTCTATGCTTCCCATTTTGCCCATTCTGGCATGCAGATTCCTCCTTATTGTTTCTTGGGGCTGAGTGCCCTGCTAATGAACGAGATTTCTCTAAGCTCGATGTTTATGAAAATGTCATGGCACTATCTGCACTGAAATGACCCTCCTTTGGAGGAGAACCCTTCAGTCGTAAACAGAAATAGTAGTAGGCAACTGAATCAGTTGTGATAACTCCAAAGTGTCCTGGTCACGTGGAGCTCCTGGAGTAATTGTTGCTATGGCCTGTTTGATTTTTCTTGTAAATCTCGGAGCAATGCAATTAGGGGTGATATGAACATTAATTGACCTGACCACTGAATCAGAAATGCATCCCTGGAGAAGGACTGAGAGAGAGACAACCCTGGAGGAAAAACTGACATTTCTCATTTGTGTTTCCACAAGCAGGTGAGCAAATGAATGAGAACTGGACTGTGCCACCAAGTGTAGCTATCCCATTAACAAGCCCTGGGGAAATAGTTTCTAGGACCATCAGCAAGTGTGTTTTATGTGGGAGGCTGGGGAATTGATGGTTTTCATGCACAGTCAGGAAGATCCCTTGTTTACATGCTGCCAGGCTGTGTCCCATTCCCAGCTGTGCTTTTAACTTCAGAAACACAACTGGGAGCTGTTCTGCTCCAGAGAAAAATGCTTGTTCCTTCACTGAGGTACAGTGGCTGTAGTTTATCAGAAAAGAAAGGGTGCTAGTAACCTGTGCAGTTTCTAAATGCTGGTAATTCTGACATAAACTTAACCCAGCAAGAAGAAAAGGAGAAACCTTGAAAAAAAACCCAAAAAACCACCACAAACAATCCAATCTGTCATCCTCTTCAAACTTCATATTCTATGTAACCTATGAAACATGAATAACTGAAAACTCATTGTATATAAATTCAAATAGCTGAGCAAAACTAAGTTAAACTGAGGTGTGACAGTGCCACACCATCCCCTGCCTGGGGAAGGAAACGGATCCAAGGAAATTCTTCATGCTCAGGAAGGGACACAACCCACTGGCACCAAGCATGGGGGCAAACACTGTAACTGTGCTCACTCCACTGTCCTCTCCTGTAGCAGAGGACAGGTTCAAGCTCTGAAATCCAAGATTTCTGTCATAATGAGGAACAAGGCCAGGAGGAGAGGCTGGTGTTGGCAGGCAGCAGCTGAGGGCATTTTCCACACTTACACCGAGGAGTTCCTGCTCCAGAAGAGGGATGGTCACAGTGTCAGCTGTTATGGTTTAAGTACAGTGACCACAGCATAATGAAGCTGGAAGATTCTGGTAGGTGGGTAAACCCAAAGGAAAGAGATCTGAGGCCTGAGTGGCTGCCAAGCTGTACGTGCAAGGATTTGTCAGTGGGAAAGAGCACTCCCCCTCCTGCAAGTCCCATGTATGTCAGCCCCCACTTCTGTTCATTTAGACTTAAACCAGAGTATTTAAAAGGCTGAGTCCATTGCTTGTCTTTGTAGAAGCATGCAGGGAAAAGGAGAAGCCATGACCTTTTCCAGTGGTGTTTCAGAGCTCAGTCCATCACATTGATAAACATTTGTCTGTTTAGCTTCAGCCAACTGGACAAGGGGAAGAAACGCCTCCATTTTCACCTAAATGCTATTAAAATATCACAGGGTTACACCACCATGACTCCAATGCAGGATTCTAATTTCAACATAGTACTGTTTCTGATCCACCCATAAGGAAGAAGAGATTGAGTTCAAAAGCACTCTTCCTACCTCTGAGTTACTTTCAAAAGACTACCTGAGGCCCCAAGTATACATCCATTCAGCTGTTTTCTTGGCAACCAGTGTAATCATTAAATAAAATGATTGCAGTGCTAGGATTTCACTCGTGGAGTTTATGGATTTAGAAGGGCAGTAATGCAGAGAAAGAAAAAATCTTTAAAGGTAGCTTCTCAGTTGCTGTTTTTCCTTTAGCTATCATCATCCCTGGAGTTCCATTCTCACTAACTAGTTTTGCATGTCACCCTCTTTTTTAACACTCTGGTGTATTGTCAATACCTGATTAATAAAGACAAAGATATCCTAATGGCAATTCATGGTAAAATACCAGCCTATGGGTCTGAAGCTGGCCCTCCATGGACCAGCAAACTGCTGGCATGTTTTTCTCCCTTTACCCCTTTTTCTCCCCTGGGCTGCACCTGGGTGGGGAGTTTGTCCCTCACATCTCCACCATCTGATGTACTCAACTCCATAGGAGTTTTCACAGTACTCAGGAGATGGAGAAGCTAAATTGCAAAGGATCAAAAGCACCTGGCTTTAGGAATATAACACAGTAGTAAATACACTATTATATTCTCTCTGGACCACAAGACTGTACCAAATTCCAGTGTTTACTTCTATTTATAGTCACAAAGTTCTCAACTCGTATAAGAACCCAAATTTTCAGGACCACCTTAAACATCTATACACAAGTGTGAGGGGCTGGAGGCTGTGGGGTGTATAAAATCAACACACACAAACCCCTCCCCTACTTTTTACTTTTTTTTTTTAAATATGTATTAGTGCAGCATGTGGCTTAACAAGCTTGTGGCAGCTGTCTAAGATTGTGGACTTTCAGGTCTCTGCTAACAGGATCCTACCTCACTATTACTGTATTTTATGTAGCTGAGCTGAGAGAGCTTCAAATCAGGAGAGGAAATTGGCAGGCTGCTGGCCAGGCTCTATTCAGAGAAAGGGAGCTCTCTTCAAGGTCATCAGGCTTGCAAACCAAACCCTACTTTACTGAAGTCATGAAACAGTAATAGACAGTTTAAGAGAGATTCAGAATTTTACCGGTGCATTCTTTCTCCTCAGCTATTTTCGTTTCTCTCCTCTGGCAGTTCTCAAGATGTGGGTGTAGGAAAAGTCACAGTGGCTGAGACAAAGGTCACTCCTACGCTAACCTCGATGGAAGTGAGGTTAGAGCAGCCTGGGAGCAGTGCTGTGCACCACGGCTGTTCAGCACCATCCAGCAGCTGCACGTTAGCCTGAAATGGCCAGTTCTCCTTGTAACCCAGCTTGACCTTGGGAGCAAGAAAGAAAACAGGGATATGCAGAGATAAAAGGTCTAGTCTGGGAATCCTGGTAAAACAGCCACAGGAAACCTGGGTTTGTAGTATTATCCAATATGCTTCTGACAGAAATTGGAAGAAAACCAGAACCTTTTGATTCCTAAAGACAGGTAGCAAGTTGCAAATTCTTACATTCTTACAAATTCTCTGGATCAGGCCTCATGAAAAATTATCTGCACAGATTCACTTGTAAGTTTACCTGCCACGCCAGATATCAGTCACTCTCAGGCTCAGCAGAAGCCTTGCAAAATTATTAGCTCAATAAATCTATGTGACATTAAAACCATTTGCAGATTCCACTGACAAAATTATTTCTGTGGTCACAACAAATGAGCGCTCCTAACCCACCTCTGAAAAAAGCCTCAGTCCACATGGCTGTGGCTTCCTAAAGAAGTCATTTCAAGCCTTCACTCTCCATAAAGTAAATTAGGTTGCAAATTTTCTAGCAAGTTCAGTCCTTTTAGGTCTCATCTGTGGTTTTTTCAGACCCATCCACACAATTGCTGTTTCCAAAGCAGCAGCTTTGGAAAAAGCAGGGCAGCAGCTCCTGTGAAAGTCCCTCTCTGTCTTCCCACCAGCTCTCGGCTCGACCTCCAGCATCAAACTCCTTCCTCATGTCAGCAGCCATTTGGCTTCCACTTCCCTCTCCATCCTTCCCTCCCAGGCTGCCAGTTTCCTTTTCAGAGTTAAAACTCCGCAGTGCTCTTCCCATGTGTGGTCACTCTGGTCTTTCCACTGGATATTCAAACCATCAGTTTTACACATCTACTTTAGCTGGCTAATTTAAGAGCCTCAGTCTGTCTCATTGGGTACTAACAAGAAATTGTAATTAAATGACATTTTCTATGCTATATTAAACTCTTTCAGTCAAAAAATATCTCATTGAAAAATCAGGAAACAAGTCCCCAGGGCTATCATTATCCATCTGCTTTCCTAGCAAGTTTAGGCAACTGCAAAGAATTTTAAAATAAATGTATATATCCTTGTCTCATGTCATTCATGACATGCACCAGATTATCTTTCATGTTGCCTTCCTGGAGAAGACGAGTATCACACGTGTTAGTTAGCAACCATGTGTCCCCAGCCAACAATGAAGGCAGCGAGCTCCTGCTTTCCCAGGTGGCCTGTGGCTATTTACATCCTAAAAGGGAGCTGCTCTGCAGTGTCTTACAGATCCACCACGGACAGAAGAGGGTTACCACTTTGAACAGGCAGATGAGAAAACAGTTGCCATCTCGTGTCCAATTAACAGCAAACAAACAGAAACAAACCGGTTCTGTAGAGTCTAGGAGATCAAAGTGGGGAGGTTCAGTTTTTGGGAAGGCCAGCAGGAAGATTAGGGGGGTTGTAGCATCTAGAGAGATGTTCACATGACCACAATGTCCAGTTGTTAATGGAAAGTTGTACGGAACTTGAGTTGGATCAACTTGTCCCATTCACACAGGAAGGCATAAAGCCCCCCAGTGCTGCTCAGGAAGAAGCTGGGAAGCTGGGGAGGGAGCAAGTTAATAGGTTTTAAGGAGTTTAAGAACAGGCTGAGTTATCCAACTAGCCAGAGTCTCTCTGTATTGACTATGCAGGCAACCCACTACAAAAGCCATCCAGGTTGGCTGCCTAAAGCTGGGCAGCAGCAATATGCCATCCCAGGAGCAGCCCGAAGCTCATCAAGAGCAAAGAAACCACCGACCTGGGAGTGGAGCAGGACGTTTGCAGGAGAAAACTCAAAGGACTGAAGCAACCAGAAGTGGGTCACAGACATCTGAGCACAGAACTCCTAAGCTTGAAAACGCTTCCATTTGTTCAGTGCCGAGCACAGCGGAGTCCGGATGTTTAAATTCAATTCTTTAGACAGTGAAGATGACAGCAGCTACAATCCCCCAAAGATTCTTTCAACTTTCAACACTATACACATACATGTTTAAAAAAAACTTCAAAAAAAGAAACTATGCCCTATTATGCTTAACCATTGCAGATACTGCCTCCTCTCCCAGCAGCAGCCACTCTTCAGAGCTGCATTATAGCAGGCTTGCCATGATCCTGCTCAGGGCAGGGGGTCATCATTAACCTTTGGTTACTTGGCTTTTACTCCAAACTTAAGTCAATACAGATTTTTTTTTTTCATGAATACGCAAGTATATAAAAATTAAGATTTGAACAGCACTCACTTGACATTATTATACTAAAAGTTTTACCATTTAGCTCCAAACACAACTGGGAACAGAAGTTATAAATAGACACTTAAATGTTCCTATCAACTGAGGTTAATCAAAACCTATGAAAGAGAAGTTGTTACCTTTTTGCTCAAAATGTAAAAGCCTTCCAGCTATCTGAGGGACAATACTGCTTTCACACATCTTCCCCCCACCCCTCTTTGGTGTACACCTCAGCCAGAGGTGCGGTGACATCAGAGCAGGCAGAATCTGCTAAACTAGCCCTGCACTATTTTCTGGGTTTAACTGCAGCCTATAAAAGCATTGGAGTTGCTGCCACCTATAGACCAGCGTTAAACACAAACAAGAATTTGTGTCTGGGAAAATGGAAGTGCAAACTGACGTGAAGTTTATCTTCAATATTCCCATGTACAAGTATTTTTTACCTCACCATTCTTAATGCTACTCTTTGTGCTGATGAGCCACATTAAACGTTTATGGCACAAGCCAGAATCTGCTGAAAACATCCAGCACCTCACATACCAGTCCTGCTGGTGTCAGAGCTGAAGGAAAATAAAACCCAAATTTCTGTAACAGATTGGGTACTGTGCTCAGCATGTTTAATGCATAAAGAAAATGAATTACTGTGGTTTAGCTCTCTCAAATAACAACTATGGATTAACCTTTGATTTGGGTTTAAACACGCCCAAATCTTGTTGTCTAAGGACTTTGCAGGACAACGTAACATTTTTGGATGGAGTCAGAGTAGCTGTGCATAGATTATTTAAAAGTACATTACAGCCTCTCTGAAAAAAAAAAAAAAAGAAAAGAGGAAATCAACTTGTGTTGTACAATAATGCAACAAACCTGTCCTTTTTTCCTTGCATATTATACCTGTGTCATCTAAACAAGTGCAGAATGCAGACATTTACAAGATGAAATAAATACAATTCTTAGTAGTATTGCTAGAGAGCAGTAGAATAAATTTCACTGTAATTTCCACTGCTGGTATTTCTGTAGAGCGAAAAGTGATAAATGAGTGTCTGCTTCATAGAAATCATTACAGGATTCTCCGGAATCACTAAATCTAACTTTTTTAAGGAAGATTTTTTTCAGCCTTTTATTTGCCTTTTCAGTACATATTAGGGAGCCAGAAGATCAAAATTCTCCATGATTGCTGATCTTGGTTTCTGACTTCTCACAGATCTGAGTATCTAATACTCCATCCAGCTTCTTGGGAACCTGGGGCCACTGTAACAGCTGTAAAAACAAAATCTAAAATGTCTCAAGTAGAGCACCCAACATCCACAGCTTCACAAACTAGAGGCCGTGCTTGAAAAAAGGTCCTCCTCCTTTTGCCTTGGAATGGGGAATTGGCAGATAGTTTGACATGTTTGCTGAAACAAGCAGATAGCTCTCACAGCTAAGAGTTAGCTTCTCAGATCTGAAGAAAAGAATAGATCTTAAAAAATAATAATAATAATTGTGAGAGATGAAAAGACAGCTTTAAACATGCTGTAGACAAGATTTCTTTGTTGCAAATTTAAAGGTTCAAGAAATCACAGTCTTCCAAGCTGTTTGAAGAACAGTGAAAAGGAAAGGAAATCATAAATTGTTTCATCTTCCAGTCCTTCTGAAATGGAGATGGGCTCAGCTATGAATAGCTTTGCTTTCCCCCCATTGCTGGAAACATGCCTAGCCTGTGACTTATTCTGGAAGAGCAAGGCAAGAGCGTCCTGCCAATGTTCTCCCAAAGAGCTTATTTTGTCTGTGCTTGTAACAATAAACACATTACTGGTCGGTCTAAGTGAGAAACTAAAGGAGATGGAAAATAAACACAGAAAAACAGTCGCTCAGAGAGTACATGGCAAGGGGTAAAAACCTTATAAAACCAAAAGGCAAAGGGTAAAAAGGAGTCCCCTGGATCTCAGAAGCCAGATGAGCTCTATTCCCCCTCCAGGCAAAGCATGTTTTACTGACATGGCTCTTGGCCTGTCATAAACTGCTTCCACGAGGGCCTGCACCTTCCCGGCAGCATCTCTGTCCCAAACACGGCACTCTGAGGACTGCATCCCACACCAAACCCCACATCTAACTGGCCATACTGGGCATCCCCAAAGCCCATCTCCCATGCCAGGGCCATGCTCATCCAAACCCCATGACTTTGCAGTGCATCCCCACGCGAGTGGTTTTGTTTTGAGAAGCACCAGAGGTACATTAAAAATTAGTGAGCATCGGTCAAGGGATAACGGTGCTCATCAGAGAGACATGATTGTTTCAGCAGCTAGAACTTTACTCTTTTACAAACATGCATCTAGTTTATTCTGGATCATTTTCCTATCAGCAACCATCTCCTACCGCACGGTCATACCAGAGTTAATTCCTTTATCAATACTCTAAGCATATGTACAAGTCTGAGTCATTAACGGCACCACATGCTCAGTTTGTGCAATCTCAATTTGTCCTAAATGCCATATCCAGAAACTTCCCAGCACCTCCACTTCAATCCGATACCAGAGGCATCTTGTTTAGAAAATTTTTAGTCATTTTAGGGATGAAGGCAGCCACCTAATTCATCTGGTATTCTATTAAGTGTCAAGCATGGTCTCAAGCTCCTCCTCCCTTCAGCTGCAGTTACAACAGTTGGAATTCCTTTTTGGGGGACTCCACAATATTCATAAAATGTATTATTTTTTAGCAGAACATGCCTGGCATGTTCTAGTGTATTTCCAAGACACTTCTTGTTGCAAACCAATAAGAACTGGCTTCAAAAACCTCTTTAATGCCTGTTACTTTGTGTGCAGGTCTTTTGCTCTGACATATCGAGCAAGTTTAGGTAGGCTTTGAACTCCTGAAGTTTTGAACATCCATCAGCTCAAAACTGTTGATGATCTGCTTGATATAAACATTGATGTGTTCACCATGGGAACCAAAAGAAGAATAAGCAGCTGAGCTTCCTATTTATGAAGGCAATATAGCAGAAAAATTTCCAGATGTGGGGTTCAATCCTTTATTCTTTGTTCCCTCTAGTCTCTTGTTGGTTTAAAAAGCAGATTCAGTTCTTTAGAAAACAAAAAATGAGGAGGTAATTGTGGAATACATTATTTAACTACAAAGCAGCTACCACTGGCCAACCACAGTCAAAACAAATACAGAAAATAATTAAATGGAGACCTTTTTTTTCTGATACTAATGTTTATACTACTTTTTTCATAGTAATAAACAGGTGACTGCACTGATCACTGTGGGATTATGTGCAGTTTGTGAATTTTAGTTAAAAACAATAAGCGGTTTTTACATGATGTTTTGGTTGGTTTATTCTCAAATAAAGCCAAGTTACAGCTAAAAAAACCCCACAGCAACAACTTTTCCTCAACTTCTTCTATTATTAAGGCCACACACTGTGTTTAAAAGCACTAAGTGTCCCTCCATTTCACTGCACAAATGATACCTTTGCAGGAAAAGCAGGGATTAAATAGCTACCATCCCACAGGTACCGTGGGTCTCCCTGTGACAGGGCTAAAGCCTCTTGGCAAGAAGAGCATGGTTAGGAGAGCTGCAGGTAGATGCAGAACAATGTGAATACCATTTTATTAACCCCACAGCTCTGTCCTCGGAGCTGCTGTCAACAAAGGGAGAAAAATGGTGCAAGAAATCTGAATGGGATTAGGAAAAAAATAAACCAAGTTTCACTTGTGTGATTTATCAGCACAGCTACTGAGTAGCCATTTCTAGCAACTTCAGTGAGAATTGTGGAATATTGGGTGTTTTTCTCAAATGTCCAGTAGCTGAAGGCATGTATGGGAGGGAGAATCCCAGGGTTCCGCAGAGGAAAGAACAGAGAGCAGTTCTGTTCCTTGGGGTTGAGCAGAACTCCAGGATACGTGGTTCACCTGCCCTTGGGGCTGTTGGAATGCAGAGTGAAAACAAAAAAGGAAAAAATGTAACACTGTTCCAAACCATCATCTGGCTCTGCGTGGCGTTCCTCACACCAGCAGCACAACGGGATATTTTCTTCTTCAGGGGCAAGATGAGACTTGTTCACCTCGTACCTAAAATCTCACACACAGATAATGGAACAATCAAACCGTGGCCTCTAGAATATCCACATAAATGTGTTGTGGTTTGGTTGGTTTGGGGTTTTTTGGGTTTGGTTTTTTTGCTACATTTTCATGTTAATTCCCACCAGTGAGGGGCACCTTGAATCAGAGCCACTCCACCTCTGTGCTCCCTGTTTGGCAAGCCAGAGCAAACGTTTCAGTGCTAACGGGCTCCAAATTTTATGAATTAACTAACATAGCCCTTAATTTTTTTCCATTTTCTTAGAGTGTAATTGCATCTAATTGTACATTTTGAGCAAATACACATAATCACATCGTTATGACATGTAATTACCTAATTGTGATGTATAATTAAGTAAATAACACAAGAAATTGTGCGGAACTTTAATAAATTTGTTAAAAAGAAGTTAATCTTTTCTGCAGCTGACAGAAGAAGGCATTTTCACTTCTAATGATCATAATCAATTTACTGTTTTCTCCCCTAATTAGCAGGCACTCTGCAGGCATGTCCAGAACATGCACATTCAAGCAAAACACCGGGTGATGACATTTGTGACTTTTTGTATTTCTGTGCTATACGCAAAGACAAACATCTCTGTGGAGAGTTTAATGACCGGTTGCTATGGAAAAAGAAGTCTCAGGTTAATCCATGCAAGAAGTACATATTAAACACCTTCTGCTGATCACCTTAAAAACTCACTACACTAGCCCTACCAAGGAGAACGTGCGTCGAGCGATCTCATCGGCAGCTTCTGCTGCTGGTATTGTCCCTGCCACTACCTGGTGTAGCACCACGATTCCTCTGCTGAACGCAGAGCTCTCATTAGGAATAGCCCTCAGCTTTGGAGTTGTTCTTCAGTGGAAGGAGACCTCACTTTGCCAAGGGAGGTTTATGTGTTGTCATAGCTGGGTTTTTTGTTGTGCTGGGAAAGGTTTATTACTCCATTACATACATTTTATATACATCCTGTGAGACAATCACACAACTCCTCCATCACTCCTCGTGCCTGTATCATTGCTACCTACATGGGCAAGCCACCTATACTGCTACCTAGGATCAGCAAATACTAAACCACACAAGTCCCTTTCACATCATATAGAATTTTGATTCTGGCTATCAAGCCACACAGGACTAAGACCAAGAAAACAAATGACTGGTGAAATTTAAGAGAGATTATTAACACACTAGAAAGACTTTTGCCATGTTTTTTTGTTTCTGTCTCTGACACAAAACCCAGTCATGCCCAGTATGCTAGATTAGGGGCTGGCAATCTTCTCAAGATGGTCTGCAAGACGCTTCCATGAAAGGCTCACCCATGTGCCTAAGACAATTTGCAGTGCCATCAAGACAAGATTTGTAATACAGCAATGGTTTCTAGCCAGGGTTTTTCACATACAGGTTCACACAAAGCCACCTTTTAGTAACTCCCTTCCAGCTTGTCCTGTCGATCTTTACAGTGACTCTAGGAACAGCTGATTCACATCCAGACTTTGGGAGCTTTATACTCTTGATGTTTCCTGAAGGCAACAAAACCCAAACTGCCCAGAAAGAAATTGAATCCACATGTTTAGGAGCTATTCACTATGAACAGTATGTTTCACTTAGCTAATATTTTGGGAAGTAAGATCAGCAACTGCTGAACACTGAGGAAATGATTTAGAAGCCTGCTATAAACAGAATAGATATACACACATAACATTTGACAGAGCAAATATGTGACCGAGCAACATCTGACAAATACAAAGCACTTTCATGTCATAAAAAACAGGTTTTGTTTCTCCCTACATTACAAAAATAAACTGCAACTGAAAAGTAGCTTTAATTAGAAAAAAAAAATTAATTTGGCAGTGGGTACTTAACTTCAAGAGGAAAATCAGTCTGTGACTTACACACTGCAGCTATCTTAACACAAATTGACACCCTCACGAGAGAGCATGTAATGTAAGTTGTTGGCAAACTGTCTGAACAGCAGAATGAAGAAAGAAAGAAAAGAATCTGGGGTGACAGTAAGAATGTTACCATCAACCACAACACGGGCTCAAACTCACGGTCGCTTTTGCAGTTTCCGTTATCAAAACTTGACACCTTCTCTGTCACACCAGTATCCCAGGAAGAGAAAAAAAAAAAAAAAGCACTTCAAACACCTCCACCCACACCACCAAGCACAACTTCCATCCCCAGCTCTCAAATGTCTTTTTCTTTTTTTTCTCACTTTAATGGTATTACCTCAAAGTAGATTATACTTGGCCAAGGGGGGGAACAAACAACACATACGTCATCTGAGCAACAGAGGGGTGGCCACATATCAATGTGGTGCTATGAAAATGGAGCTCTCCATCATTTCCTAACAGACCCAGACCATTATAAAAATTTCCAGAGGAGTCACGGAAAGAATTTGGCAAGAACAGCTCATATGAATATCCATCTTAAAAAAAAAAAGAAAAAAGAGGAGGGAAAATGTACATACTCTGTAAAAAGACATTCTAGCTGGGCTTTGCAGAAAAAAAAGCATCTCTATGAGCAGTAAAAAGACATTTTCTAGACACTGGGCTAACTGGTCTTTTGTTTAATAGAAACACTTTCAAAGACCGGAATTAATCCAGATTTGTTGGTTTAATAAAGAACAGAATCCAGCTCACTGATTTAATGCACTAGATTTACTGCTATGTTCTGACCATGTGAAGAGCTGTAAATTGGATTTAGTGAATGCGAACAAGTCAATAAATGCCAGAAAGCAGACAAGATACCAGTAAATCCACACCAAAACATTAAAAATCACTGCAAAGTACCTTAACCAGAAGGCAGTGACCCCGATTTTCCACATTCATGTGACTTTTGTCTGTATTTCCACTTGCCTGGGTGTAAATAGTATTAAATCAAGGAGTTCTGCTTAACACCAGCTTTGCAGGATGTTAGGTAGGTCTACCCCAGCTGGGAAGCCTATCCCCTGTCTTTTCTCTCCTCAGAAGAAAATGATCCCCTTCAGCACTTCAGAGCAGAGTGGAGCGGAGGGGCGGGGTGAGGACTAACAGCAGGAGAAGGGAGATGGATGAAGGAGAGCAAATGAGGAATGAAGAATAAGGAGGGGACTGGATAGAAAGGAGAGAGTTGAGTATGAAACAGGCACCTGTCCTTACCCCAGCTGGTGTTTCAGCATCTTTGCAAGTCCTTCCCTTTCACCCCCTGCACACTGTGATCTTAACCTCAGAACCCAGCACAAGTTGAAAGAACCTATCTTAGTGCTGGCCCTGCTGTTAGCACCATCTTTTGTGTTTATAGAACTGGGTGGGATGATACCGAGGTGAAAGCAAATGGGGAAACTCAGCTGTGAGCCGATGTGGCACGTCCTTCTCCCAAAGGACAGTAGTGTGGTCCCTTCCACACAGCCCCGTGGACACCAGCACCAGCTGTACCCCCTGCACGATGGCACAAGATCCCCGGCGCCGTCCCCTCGGGCAGGCCCTTCTCTTTGCCTTAAACCACCTCTAGCAGCACAGAATGTTTTGCATTATTTATTTCAATTCATCCTTGCTGAGAATGTGTTAATAAAGTACAGTACCCTGTGGAGAACATTGCCTGATTTTATTCTTGTCTTCTCACCCTCCACAAAGAACCATATTTGAGATCCATCACCATTCTCCCGTTAATTTAACACAAGTATCCTTCTGATCATCCATGATGTGGAATTTAACAGCAAGATATGAAATTCCTTGCAAAATATATGGAGTTCTCTAAAATTTTGCAGCTAACACTGTATTAAACTGTTATGTACATAAGTCTGAGTCCCTTGCAGATACTTTTTAAGGCAAACAACTGTAGGTGCTCATTGTGTGATACATCTTTGTAAATGCAGCTTTTCCCCCATGACCAGATACCAGGAAAGCATCAGCCCACGCAATTTTTTTTTTCTCCCTGAGCACACAGATACAAGGTCCACCAATAATCTCTCTCTGCTCATTCCTTCCCTCTTTTAAGGAGCACAATTTCACTGCAACAACCCGTAAAGTGGCAGCCTCCTAAACTTCTGCAATCCATGCACATCCAAGACAGGACAGCGGGCAAACTTCCCCCAAGTCCAAAAATCTCCTCTGCCTCGTGGGTCGAGGAAATTGTGACGCCTGCAGAAACTGCCACGTCCTCAGTTTTGAGGCAAATTTCAAATATTCTCACAATTTCTCACAGTGTGACTTCCTGAATCCACCAGGCATTAGCCCCGCTGAGCTCTCTTACGCATGGAATCAAACCAAACTCCATTTACAAAATGACCCTAGCGATGGGCTCGGTCACTACACATCTCATACCATACAATTCCTGTTCTTATCAGCGAGCGCAAAAGAGAACGTTGCTTTTTGTGAGGATTTCTAAACACAATTAATCCAGGTTTAGACAGTTACATAAACCTCTGGATTTAGGCAGCATGAGCATTACCAAATCCAGACAAAAATAATCCATATTTTTCTTGCCCTGAGGTCATATAATCCTCCAGAGTGCTCAGGATCCTGCTCCAAACATTCATTTCTGTCCCTCTCTTTACCTCAGGCCACTTGCTTTTGCCTTGGCTTATCCCACAGTTAAAAGAACTAGTTAAGAAAGTATGTTAGGACTTTTTTATCCTCCCAGGAGTTTTGTATACTGCTCTCCAAATTTCCTCAATCCTTTCCTTAACCACCAACACTGTTTCTGTACAAGCAGATCTGTGAATAGACACCAAGCATTTATGCTGCCCACGAAGGACCTTTGCAGGATCCAGCAGTTTCATGGCATCAACAGGAATTATTAGCTCTATGTAATGAGACTCTCCAAGTCATCAGAAGAAATTCATAAGGCAAAACACATTTACTGCTGAATAAAACACAAATACAAATACATTTTGCAAATCTTCAAAACCAGGTACTGATCCTTCTGCTTTGCTCTCATACAATGGCATCTACTTGCTAGCAATGGTACTTTTTCCCTCAGGTGTCAAAGGAGTTACTGATGATGGAAAATAAGGTAAAAGTCCTAGGTCCTGAACCCTGATGCTAAAGCAGACCCCCAGTAAAAGAGAGAGTTCCCACTGAAAATGCCACTCCTGTTCCCCTCTCAGTAAGGAGAATGTGCCTTTGATAACTGTGTAAGAAACTCAGTAGATCACTGTGAAAATTAGAGATCTTGCTTAGAACAAGTTTTTAAAGGTGAATAAACCATTTTACATCTTTTACACTTGAAAAAAAAATAAGCAGAAACATCTTAACCGTTCACATTCTCTCACATTCTTTGAGAGGTGTGTCAAGTGAGGCACTAGGTGACAACTGCAGAAGGGATCAAAGCACACCCGTTGCTCACGTGCTACATCATCACATTTAAAAGAAAATTTCATAACATCTGTATTCTTAAACACTTATTAGGTATTCAGGACATGGGATGGAATAAAATGATACTGTGCACTAATTAGCAGATCGTTTACAGAGTCCCAGACCCCTTTTCTCTCCAGTGACTCTTGGCAAATATAGATACCAGCACAGACTCTTTTTCTACGCTTCTACCCTTTATCTCACTTTGCCTTTCATGGCTTCCTTGAAGCAATGTTTTGTAATAGTGTCAAATTAGTAGAAAACCTGAGGTATAGAAATTTGACAATGATATAGCTGTCATGATGGTTCTACTTTTTGCTTGTACCTACTCAGGCATAATTAGAATCAAATATCTACCTCTCAGCATTTCTCTTGGGCTCATCCAACTTTGAAAGCTCTCAGGCCATTAAGGCATATCAATTAGTAATGATTTTTTTTCAGCCCCCAGCAGCCACTGAAGCATACATTAAAGGTGATATCTGCAGTCAAAAATTTAATGTGCACATTTGAGAATATCTACTTTGATTAAGGGAATATTATCAGGGAAACTCATTTGCTTCAAGTTTTATATCACGGCTATTAAAAATATTTTATTTGCTGAACAAATGTCCAATGAACACTCCCATATCTGTTAAGTAATATTAATTGCACGCAGGTTTGGAAAACACAAGAATCATTAAAGGAGAGATGAGGCTGTGCAATAGCCCAGAAGAGCTAATGTTATCACTTCCCAGGCCACTTTTACCACCTTCTTAGCAGGACCATTTTTAACTGAGTCATCATAGCCGGAGAAAAGTTACTTTTTTTTATTAGTATTATTACTATTCTATCTATCCAACTGAGCAGATCTCACAGTGGCAGCTCGTTACAAGCTCCCGAATTAGAGGGCTGTCACATTCCTCGTAGCTCGGTTAAGTCAGGGCTGTTTGGAAAAGCAATCCTTTGCACATTCCCTGTCATTTCCAAGCCTGATGCGTCACTTACGTCTTGTTTCAAACACAGCTCAAACATTAGTTACCCAAAGATCAGATTGCAAAGCAAATGTAATTAGCAGGATGGACACATATTTAGTGTGAAGGTGGCATTGAAGTGGAACAATTCCTGTCTGCAGGAAGCAAGAATACATATGCACTCCTTTCCCTACTGCTTTAGGAATAGCTTGCTCTTTGTTTAAATTCTGTATGGATAACTGAGATGTTTCAGTAAGTACTGGACTGAAAAAACAGTTCAGCTAATCTTGGCATCAATTCAGCCTTCATAGATCTTTTTCTAATAAGTACATGAAAATGATGTCTAATCTAAGGTTACTAAAAGTAGCAGAAAGGTTACCACAGGCTTTGAACCATGCTTTGTATAAGAGATGGAATTAAGTATAAGAACAGAGGAAACAGAAGAAAAATGCTGAGGTTGCCTCACAGTGAAGCCGGAAACTTTTAATTCCACTTTGCATGCAACTGGAAATCTACCCTATGATTGCCATTCAGTGGCTGCTTTCTTGCTTTACTGCGGGTCTTGGCACAGCTCATCCCGGTGCATTTCACAGTGTAGTAACTGCAGTGACAACAGGAGGCCTCGTGAAAACAGGGACAGAAACCAAAAACCCTAAAGGTTGGCGCCGTTGATTTGTATTATGGCTTTGCAGGCTCTCTGAAGAGCTGATTCACTGAATCCAAAACTTCTGGACAAGCTACTTCAACCCTTCTGCTTTTATCTATTTATTTGTAAACACCCAGATACACTGCCCCTCATGGAAAATACCACAAAGCGATGAAATGCCAGGAGCAGATCAACATCCCATTTAATCCCGGTAGCCAGCAAGCATGGCCTTCCTGTGAAGATACAGATGCAATTGAATTTGTCACTCCTTTGAGTGGCAGAGGCTCTGACTCCTCCTTAAGTGATGTGACCTGTAACGATTTTTGGAATAGAATCCTAAGATTCATTTCCACGTTTTTATCCTGCTGTTATGCCCATAAAATTCTTTCCACTTGAATGTACTTGACATTAGTCATAAATCACAAAGCAGGATGGAAATGCCATATCCAACATTCACTTTTACCCTCAGCTGCCAGGACCCTTCTTGCCGTGTAGTTGACCCAATAATCACTTGAAACACGCGCATAATGCTTTAATTATTTGTATAATCACACAACAAATCTGACACCAGGCTTTTCAGCAGGAGTTTGCAGACTCCTCTCAGCTAGTTAATGCATTACTTAAATGAGCTTGAAGGTTTGGTACAGACACAGATCACATACTTGCTACGGCACCCACAAATTAGGCTTAATTCCTTTTTGCACGTTTATTTTTCTTTGGATCTAAACAGTCACCCTGGTGCCACTACGTATCTTTTTATAACCATACACAAGATTCTATGCTAATGGAGCTAATTCTTCCTTCTGGGGAAATCCCCTCGAACAGACAAGACCTACATGGAAGAGGCAAGTCAGCAGATGGCATCCCATCACTTCCCACCTCTGCCCTCCTGCTCAGCCACCACGGTCATCCTCCACCCTGGGCACCCCTGGCCAGCAGTGCCTCTCCTCACCAGTTGCCTCTCCTCCCCAGGAGTTGCATATTTAAAGGCAGTGAGCATGTGCCTGCTGGGGAGAAGTGCCACGGGAAGCTCAATGAAGGCCTATGTGGAAAACAGAAGTACAGCTTGAATTTTACAAGCCAGGATATTTGCAAATCATAACCACAAATAATAGAAAAGTTGAACAAACACTTTTATACCTCATTGTATTGCTTACACTTTGATATTAAAGCTTCCTTCCAGTCATGAAAAAAAAAACTTCAAAACCAGAGAAAGAAATATACTTTAGTCAAAATGTCAAATAATCTATCTAGCCTTATCTGCACACATATGCATGCAAGAAATATCTACCACCCAGGCAACGGTCTACACATCCCCATTGCCTTTTTGCAGCTATCAGTCAAGTTTGACCTTTGGTTCAGACCGAGAATCTCCCAACCCATTCGTTCTATCTTAAGAAGAGCAGCTTCTTCAGGGAAAGAGATGATAATGTATCTGGAAGGGCTGACTCTTTGTGCAGTTGGAGGGGGGAAGTGCCAGCATAACAAATTGCTCCTGTTCAAACCCATCAATTCAAAACAAGCATCTGGAAAACTTGACAAGAATACTCAAATGACCCTTGTGTTCTGACAGCTGGAAAAGAGAAAGCGCTCTCCGTGAGGGGAAGGACTGTGAGCAAACTTTTTGCCTAGCTAGAGAAAAACATAGAGCTGTTGGAAATATTTTGCTTCAAAGCCCATTAAATTAAACTTCCAGCACAAAGTATGACTCATGCAGGCATCTATGTCTGCTCTCACAAATCCGTAATCAACACCACCAGAAGCTGGTCATGGTGATGGGCAGGCTGTAAATTGCCTCCTCTCATGAACCCCCATTGCTGTAACGGATCATTCCCTCCCTAAGAGAGGAACCTTAGTTCCTCTTGGGCACTGTCACATCAGGGCTGGGCCCCACTGTCTTCACCAAGGGGAGAGCTTCTGCCTACTCCACACAGAGAGGTCGTGGACAATGGCTCCATGATGCAAAGACTGCAATTTTGTTCTTCCTCCCCAGTCCTGGGAAGAAAACCACCTTGAGTAGGATGTACTTTTACACACACCATTTCAATTCCATTGTTTCTCAGGATCCTTACTTGGTCAAAGTCTGCACCGGGGAAAAGAAAAATAACTACCTTGTGACATCAGTGACTCTCCTCATTCAGTTTCCTGGCTTTGGACTCTGCAGGTGAGACATCTATCTGTGGCTTCAAAATATCTTCAAATTGTCCAAAATGCAACAAACCACTTCTGGAATTTCACAGTGCCAAATTCTCCTGGTTTTGTGCTGATTCCCCACAGACTTCCCTCTACTATTGCACCTAGACTGGCCCCCAGCCTGGCTGCATAGCTAGGATGTCCAACACAGCCTCCTTCAGCCATACAGAGAACTGCTCTGCAGGAGGAACCTGAAAGGGAAGCTGAGCAACCAGATCCATGCTCCTACTTCGCTCAGGAGTGTTGCTTTTCAGACTGGTTTCAGGGAAGGTCACTCTGAAGTTGTCTTCTTACAAGACCATACTCACACAAATGATATTCTGGTTCAAGTTCATTCTTTTGGATCAAACATAACAATTGCCCCGTGTTTTGTGATTGAAGCAGAAAATGGTAAAAAAGGAAAGAAGACTCTCTGGAAGGCACAGGTCTATCTAGAAGTTTAAAGTCTCCAAGAGGCAGCAGCCCAAATCCTCCCCAAAGTGGAGGTGGTTAAAAGTCCTGCGTTTACCTAGAACTGACTTGGAAGAATGTTTGCTCATGGATAGTCCATATGTTGGAAAAGCAAAGGCATACGCTCCAGTACTTTGCAGCCATTTGTACAGCAGAAATGACAGAAGTTCTTTAAATTACTTGGGTTCTATTAAGCAAAAAGATAAAAATGTCCCTGGTTTTAAATTGTTTATTAAAAGTAGCTCTGTGTGGAGGTGCTCAGTAACGTGCTCGGCGTTCAAAAGAACTAAGAACGGGCACTTTATATATAGCAGCAAACACTGGATCTTATTTTTTGTGTCACAAGAAAAATTAAGCAAGTTACATTAGAAAATGGGTCACAACAGGATTTGCAATAAACACTACACACAATATCAGCCATTTGTACAGAACACAGCTGACACTCACACACAGAGTTTTCTGGTTTATGCCTTACTTCTGCGATTCTAAATTGATTTACAGCCCCATGTGAGACTCATAGAGGTGCCCCAGGCAACTCTATCCTGCTCACAGACTATTTGCAACACTGTGAATTTCTCAATTTGCCCATTTAAAAACATTTTCCCTTTTCCTTCCTTTCAATAACAGATTTCTGGAGGGAGTAGGGTGAGAGAGACGAGAAGAGAGATTTAATGGTTACATAACTTGAGACACAAGCAACTATATCTCCTTCTCCTACCCTCAATCCTAGAGAAATGCTGTTATTTGACTGGAGGAATCACTGTTGCCCACTCACCTGCCCTAGCAAATACCAATATCTGTAAGCAGCACCAGCATCCTGACCACACGAGCACGATGCCGCAAGCGCTGCTGTGAAATGAATCACTAACTTTAATGTGACTTCAATTAGAAGAAAGTTCTGCTTTTATTAAGCCAGAAGATTTATAGAAGCAGGGAATTTGTATTTACACACATGGGAAAGGCCTCAAAAATGAGGCAAGGCTGGTTGCTTATTAACTCCCCCCAGCACAACACTTTGATATCGGTGGATAATTATCCATCTTCCAGTTCAGAAATTAGGCACAGAGAAATGGCACAAGGGTCCCAAGGTGGCACAGCAAATCAGAGACAGAACAAGAACCTGAATTTGCTACTCTGATTCTTAGTGCAATACTCTTTCTAATAAGCCAAGTTCCTCCCCTTCATTACTGTTTTTATTTTACTCCTGTAATGGGAGAATGAATGGCTATGGAGAACAGTTTCTGCCAGGAAATGGGCATCTGGAGACCAAATACCAAATTTCACAATTATTTGTTCTGTTCGACTCCTCTGGACTTTGCTGGGCTTACAGAGCTGCTTGGCTTTGGCCCTGTGTCTACCTGCTTCTCCAGCTGCTCACTAATTTAACACCTCATGGTGAAATGGGTCCAAATCCCCCTTCTCCTCAGCACTTTGGCTGGACTGATAAGCACAACTGAGAGACATCTATTTTATACTGTTTCTTCTTGACACTGTGAACACCGCTCTTACATTTCCAGTTTCCAAAGGGAGGTAGCCTGCTTGGTTTATTTTAGGGCCTGACACCGATGGAGGATACACAGGAGAGCTGGCAGGACGTGATGAGTGATTACATCTTCATTTAGATGAATAAGCTCTTGATAAGAACATTCTTAGGAAGACTGGAGTTACTCCAGGAAGTGAGTTTGTTTTGCTCTCTCATCCCATGGCTTGGTGGCAAGAGCAACGAAAGCCACCATTGTCTGTTGCTGTCCCCATTCCCAGCTGCTGGCTGTGTCACCACCCTGCAGTGATGCCACCACACCTACCTGCATTGCTAGATCAAGGAGCAAAACCAGGGCACCTTTCCTTCTCTCCCAAAGATGTTTTTGTGTTTGTTTTTTTAAAGCCCCATGGTCTGATTGACCATTGACACAAAATAAACCAAGCACCATGTATTTCTGGTGAGAGTAAAACCACACAGCATGGCATCAGCTTCCATCCCAGCTCCTCAAACCCAGCATGAGCTAAGACCTTGGATGGGTTATGCATAAGTGAGAGTTAACTGGGTACACTGAAGCTCAGCAGCTGCGAGTGGCCAGTAAAGCCCCTCCTCTGCTGAAGGCACTACTTAGGAAGGGGGGGGCTGCAGCACCCTGCCTGGGGCACCCCCCATCTGTATCACACCACGCAGCCACTGAGTCCACCAAGAGCCGTAGTTACCTGCCCACCAACTGCAACCACTTAAATTATCTCCTGGCTTGCATTAGTAGCCCCTAAGATGCTCCACTGCTCTTTCCTTAGAGAGCCCCTCTGGTTTTCTACAAACCCACCCTTTGATACAGAATGAAGTAACAAATCAGATGCAACTGACATTTGTTCTTTGGTGGTTAGTCATGCGAGAAATGTGACAATGCTTAAGATGAAAAGCCTTTTTTTCCATGAGTCATAAATTGTGACTAACAAACTGCACTATTTCAGGACTGTGGGTTTTGGGAACAAAATTACAGTTAATCATAGAATAATTTATGTTGGAGGGGACCTGTGGAGGTTGCCTCCTGCAACCCCCCCCTCCAAAGCAAGCCAACTTTTACCAGAGCCTTGTCACACAGCTTCGCAGAACAGCTGGTCTGTTTTGTAGACTTTTTTCCTTACAAATCACTTTTTTTCTAGAGAACACGTGCAATAGCAAACTGAAAAGTAGACACACACAGGCTACTTAGAAGACTCAAGACTCTATCACAACCTCTACTTTGAAAATAGCATCACTGTGACAAGTTTAGGTCTTTTTTCTTTTTTTCAAATCAAATCCAATAAAACTTACTCAAGTATTTCACAAGACTCTGTTCAAGATTTGAGCCAGAGAGAAAATACAGACAGGAGGGCAGAATCTGATCCTTCTTACCTTGAAGCTGAAGCTATGTCACTTGATGGGTAGCATTTGCAACACTGCATTGAAGATCTACATTCTTCTTACTAAAGAAAAGAAAAAGATGTATGTTAGCATTAACTTATCAGCTAACTTAAGGCTAGATACTGTTGTCCTTCAGTGTACCACAAGAGTTTGCCTTGATAAAGTAGATCTTCTAAAAATACATCATATAAAAACAGTTGAATCTCACAACAACTTTCAGAAGGAAACAAAGCACTCTGAGCAACAGCGACTGCAAAGCTGGATCAGCACATTCACATGCACACACTGCTCCATGATGGGAAGGGATGCTCCAGTTGCCAGGCTCCCCCTCAGCGGGGTGGGACACTGGGTTGGGCAGTTCCTCAGCACAGAGGTCACCCACAGCAGCCACTGCCCTCCTGGGCAGGCCACCCAAACCTAACACTGCTCCCAGATCTTTCAGCAGCGGTTGTTACGTAGGTGAAAGGATTTTTTTAAACACATAGCTGCATTTGTATTATGTAACAATCCCATCTCCAATTACTTTTGTTGCAGTCACCACAAAAGTTGTTCTTGCTTCTTCTATGAACTAGACCAAGAAGGAGCTGTGTACATTGTTTGGCTGTCCGTACATTTAAAAGAGAACCACTGAGGGGTAACTGAAATATCAGATCATGGGAGAAGACACTGCTGCCCTGGCTCAGTGCTGCACATGCACATGGGTGTGCACAGAGCAGCTGTTTGGGAGCAGGACTGGTTCTCTGGAGTGAGCAGAGGGCTGGTAAGGGTACAGGTAAGGCAGTGCACAGGAGCTAGCGACCATGCCCCACAGCTCTCTGCATACCAGACAATACTGGAGGAGTCGGGATTTTTGGAAGAGCCCAACTGCCATGGGTGTCCAAGTGAAAAACGAGCATCTCTGAAACCACCTCTTCACCTCTCTGTGCCTTGGCTTCCCATTTGTAAACTTGTGGTACCACCACTTCCCTTCTCTGCCTGATAAAGGCAGACTTAAAAGTTCTTTGGGCAAAAACTGTCTCTACCAATAAGTCCGTAACACGCCTAAAGCTGAGAGTCCTGGTGCAGACTGCAACCTCCAAGCATTCATGCTTTACAAAATACAAGAAAATATTGGGGAAGGGAGGGGGGAGGGAGGGAGGAGGGAGGAAAGCCTTTTAGAATGTAAGAAAGAAGTCAAATCTGACTAATTACCAAGAGCTTCCCACCAGGCTGACAGACTCCCACCGTGGACATACTCAGTGGTTGTTCTTTATTTCTGAGCTTTACTTTAATCCCTCCTCATTTCTCTTGTTTCATTTTCAGTCAGTTCAGGATCCTAATGTTTTTGCCAACTTATTTTTAATGGGATTGTTAGCATCCAGGAAGCCTTGTCAAATAATCATTATACAACTACTTTCAGGGACCCCCGCGGTTGCTTCCACTCCTTGTGCATTTCCACTCCCACTCCCCTCACATTAGCAGGGAGGTATTTTTCACACTGGGAAGCATCAAATTAAAAATCTGGCTGTTTGACCCTGTCCTACGTGTTCCTCCAAAGGTGTAGCAGCTCTGTCGGGCTGATGGTCCTTTTACATTATTACTTCATCTTTGGCAATTCACATTTACACATTAGCCAACAAAAAGACATTTGTAGAACTTTTCTTGAGTAATAAATTGAAGTCTGTCAGCTACAGAAAAACCATAAACCCACTGCTCTTCCTCGTCCAAAGGCAAGAAAGGTTATTTTTAAATGAGATTTTAGCCATTTCTATCTAAGACCATCTCGTCAATTGCTCACCACCCACGGATCAGCCCTTTCAATGGCTATTGCTTTTCAGAAATAAATGCTGAACAATGTGCGTGCTGCTGAACTGCAGAGCTTTGCCTGTCTCTTGCTAAAGACACTGCTTGACCTGCACTTCCTATTTTGATATTTTCTGCCATAAAGCATACACCAGAGCAGACTTGTTTTCCACCAGTTTCCCTGTTTTCCAGTTTTCTATAAAAAGGAAAATCAGTATTGTCTCCTATATAATACTTATGGCCAGAAGTTTCAGGGGTCCCAAAATCTTTAAAATTGAGGTGTAACAGCAGAGAGCTTGTCCAAAGATGCAGAAGAGCTTAGCTCCCACAAGCTCTCGTTGGAAGCTGGTAGAGTCTGGTGAGCTGTGGCTACTGAGATATTCAGAAAGTCTGTGACATTCTTCTCTCTGGCCAGACCTTTGCACGAGAGAGGTTACAGCAAATCGGCCACGTGCGCTGGCATTTGGCACCAGCACTCTTTGACGTGGGACAATTTCTCCTTCCTATCTGGTGCAACAGGAATGAGAGCTCTGTGCTGCTGTGGTCTCTGGCACACACCAGCTAATGCTGCTCCCTGAAGCAGGGATCCCTGAGCTGATCTGCCTCTCCTGCTGTCCTTTTCCCGTTAGAGAAGGCAGCTGGAGTTTCCACAGCTGTGATTTTGAACATGGTTTACTTTTTCCAAGTTTATTCTTCCAATAGGACAGCCTTGTTAGACTCCTGAGTCTGAATACATTTTGTGAATCAACTGAAAAAAAGATGACAGTCTAGAATTGTTTTTTTTATTTTTTTTAGAGTTACTTTACTGGAGAAAACCCAAAATGAGTGTGCTACTTCATGCATTTGGTCTGGTGCTTTTGCAGGGACTCGGGGAGAATCTGCCTCTTGCCTGAGACAGTAAATCTGCTGGCAGACAGCCATTTTTGGCACTGTATTACTTGCATTTTTCTGGCAGAGTCAAATTTTGATGAGAACAACATAACTAGCTATCTGAAGACAGCTGTCACTCACAGAGGATAAATCCAGCATGGGAAGGGTCAACAGATATGTTTGAGGAAGGAGTTCTGTAGCTGTTTTCCTCATGGCTCCACCCAGGCTGAATTAAAATAAGTCTGAAGTTGCTGTACCTTCAAAGGAGCTGAACCATGAGACCAACTCAAGCTGGTGATGCAGCTAAGTCACTAAAAACATCTCTGTGTGCCTCCGTCTCCCTAGCAGGCCACGCTATTCTGTGTGCAAATGGAATTATTTATATCCATACCAGGTCCTACTTAATTAGACCCTGACCTTGATCTTATCTATTTTTTTTTAGTATCGAAAAGCCTGAGAAACCCTGATCCTTGCCAGGGTGATACATTAAGGAAGGTCAGGTTCCATTTGATAGCACTGGATGGCACAGCCTGGATTATGTGTGCACTAACCCTGCTGCCCTACAGCAGCCCAGCAGAGGTGCAGAGAATTATGCTCAAAGCAGAATGCAGTCCACACCAAAGACATGTTTGAAGGTCTATTTGCAGGTAATGGCAGTACAACAAATTGCACTGAACTGTATTCCTGACAAACTTCACACCTTTTTGGGTTGGCAAGTCATCTGTGAACCAACTCTGATTACTATGAATTATTTCTTGTTTGTAAATATTCCCCAATTAGTTTCAATGGATAATTTTCAACCTGTTAGCTGTAAATGATAGCCATGAATATTTGCTGTTTATTCATTATTGGGGTAAGACTGGTCACCAGGGGTATATGTTATTGTTTCTGCATTTTTATTGGACAACTGTTTTAAAAAGGAGAATAATGAATCCTAATGTGAGTAGTGTACAAAATAAAGAATCTAAGTGACAATTATCTGGTGAAAAAAATACTTCTGTCAAAATTCTTGACTTGGAGATGGTAGAAGTCCAAGAATTTACACATTATAAATAGTATAGCCTCACAAATCACAACAAACAAAATCATTTTTGTTCATAAGAGTATTCTATGGTAAGTATTGTTTAAAAGTCTACAGTGTTGGACATCACACAACATCCTCCTAAGTGTTGCAGCTATTGTTTCAAATGCTATGAAAATACACGTAGAAAGAGGAATTTGATAATAGTTCTGAGCACTCAGAAATACACTAATGAGTCTTTGCAGAAATAGCTCTTCTTGACTGGTTATTACAACAGCTTCACAAGAGGATTGCCATCTTGCATAATTTAACAACAATGCTGTTAAACTCTGTGAAGTAAGCAAGTGCTTGAAGTTTTTTGTACATAGTCTCTGCATTAATACTATTAGGAATTAAGACTGTTACTTGGGAGCTATTTGTTCAGTGTCCAGGCTCCAAGTTTCACTTGCAGAAGCTATAGTACAGTTCTTGAAATTATGACAAGTTCTTTTTTTGAACTGAACCTTCTTGGTGCAACCACTTCCCCTGTTGATCCTCATTCTGTGTGTTCTCCTTTTACATGCAGAGTGTCAGTCAATGAACTATGCAAAAGAATGAGTTCCATTAAGAAACATAAAAACCTTGAATCAACATTAAAAATGTCAATCTACATTAAAAGTCAAGACTGCAGATCAAGCACCCAAAAGCTGGAAATGCCACTGATCTTCCTCACTAAAGCCCTCCTGTCTGATCTGCCTGCAATATTCATTCAGTGGTTTGCCAAACAAAAAACTGGAACTTGGAATAGGATGCATCTGGCAACATCAAAAAGCAGTAATGCTGATCCCATTGCTAATTACCCAGCACCATCAGCTCAGTTAATTTATAGCAAAATAAGGCTAGCCAGTATGTGCAACAATGGGGACATGCACTCCTAAAGAGGATGTCAGCATTGATGTTCCTGGAGCAAGACATGGGTTCCCAGAGGGATTTTTTCCCCCAGGCCTTACAACCAAAACATAACCATGAAACTCAACACTCCAACAAAATCCAGCTTCTCTGAATGGCTCAATGAATGTGAAAGCAGCACCTTGAGAGTATTTACAGTGGATAAAAAAATAACCATTTCAGTTAAATGGCATCATCTTCATCACCTAAGCTATGACCTAAAGGCAAGATGGGAACTCGGACAGCTCTGCAGTAGATTGGCTCTCCTCTTAAATGGCAACTTGAAAAAAATGCTAATGTGGCTTTTCATAGAAAAAACATCAACTTATGACAGCACAAGGAGCAAAAAGAGAATTTAAAGCAATTTCTGCATAAAAGGATTGTGAGGGAACAGCTGATGAATGAAGAGCAACATCAGAAATTAGGTATCATTCCAGGCATTTCTGAATAAACAATCTATGGTCCAACAAACTGAACTAGCTCATTTGCTGGACATGTAACTGGGATTTGCCCTAATGCTGTGACAAGTGCCACATAATAACTCAAGAGAAAATTAGAGATTTTCAACAGACACCAGTGTGGGAAACCTGACAAATAGGGCCCAATGCCACACGCTGAGGAAAACCAGAACTGAACATCTGTTCATTAACTGATCTCTGTCCATCGTGTGCACTGAATGAAGCTGGGGCTCAATGTCAACATAGAATATGCTTATTTAATTAAAATCTCATCATCAGAGACACAATATTGCACAAGAACCCCTGATTCTCTCCTTTTTTTTCTTTTTTTTTAGATTTCGTGGCCTTGCCTTTGGAAACTAGCAAAATTATTTTAACATACATCTGTGTGTGAGTCTTAGCCTTGTGCTGTGGTAGGAGGACTGAGCTGGGAAGGCAGCAAAAATGAATCTCCACAAAGCTTGAATGTCACAACCTTCACCAGAGAAAAGCTTAATTTTACATCTTTCTATAAAACCATCCATGTCACCGATTTCATCTAGAGGCTAAGATTAGGTAATGGAAGGGTAAAGCAAAACTTTGATGTTTAGATTTTAGGTCTCGTTGCTACAAGCACTGTAAATTGGTTCTTCAACAGAATAAAAAGCAAAGACAGACAACGGATTCATCCCTGAGCAGGATGGCTAAACTCAAAGAAACCAATGTAAGTGTACTTTGGCCTGTCAAAGTGAGACGTGTGAGGTAGATGGGCTATAGAAACACGGGACCTGCCATACATTAGCAATCACAGAGGCACTCTAATCAGGACTGCACTTTAAACTTCTAACTCAAAGGCAACAAAAAGTGTAGGCCGTGTTTGATTGGAGTGAACATCCTTGATTTCATAATGTCCTAAAAGTTCGTCCAAGTTTCCTCTGGAAAGGATAAAACAAAGTGGTATGTGGTAACTGCCTCAATGTCCTTCAGGGAAAATCAATAATGAGTGAAGGGTCAAGAAAGAAACAGATCCACTACTGGGCTAACCTAGAGGGTTTAAATCAAACTAACTAGACTTGATGAACAGTGAAGTCTCTCTCACCCTTGTATTTTAGGTGAATTCAGTTAATTATACTGCTGCTGAAAGCAAAGTGCTAATTACATCCTGGTAGAATCCCCAAGTGTAAGAGGCCTGACACTGGGCACGTTTCCTCTGAGCACTCAGCTTTCCAGGGTGCCATGACCTGGACCCATGGCACTCCTGTCCTCCCAAGCCCTGTGTCCCTTCCTCAGTGATGGGCAGGCATGATCAGCTATGTGCTGAACAGACATTCCAACTCACCAGGCAGACTGAAAACTCTCACTGCCTTCAAGAGCCGAGAAATGGTGAACCAGGAGGGATGAGAGTGGGGGGAAGAAGAAGG
This sequence comes from Chloroceryle aenea, assembly GCA_013399075.1. Lineage (NCBI taxonomy): Eukaryota > Metazoa > Chordata > Aves > Coraciiformes > Cerylidae > Chloroceryle > Chloroceryle aenea. Next base: position 49,495 of record VWZY01008029.1, read on the forward strand.
AAATGATAATGTTGCTGTCAAATGTATGGGCAGGCTGAGTTGCCTCTGATGAACTGCCACTTGTCTCCCAGATGCTGCTGGTGCCAGTCGCTAGGGCATGAAAACACTTCTGATAGTCTTCATCTTTACATTGGAGGAGAGAAACAGTAAAACATACAGCCTGTATTTTAAATTCCCCTGAGAAAGGGTAAAACACTCAGGCGGCAAAATGTCATTCCAGGGCTTCACCCTACCCTATACTGAAATTTCATAGAACAAATCTCTTACTGCTGGCTGCTCAGAATTACCTTCAGAGAAAAAATAGAAATATGGTTGCCCAAGATGGTCCACAGCTCCCTGGCACTTGCACTGAGAGGGAAAATTGTTAGAGATTCACTATTCCCTGATTTTCTAATAAGAAAATTCCTCCATGCTCTTTGCACAGGAATAACTGATAACTAAAGAAAAAGTTGTTAGGAGAGGCCCCTAATTAATGGCAAATTACACTGGGTATCGATGAGTCCATTTTCCCAGAGCTCAGAGACTAGCAGCAAGCCTTCCCTCTGAGAGCACGACGCTGATGAAAAGTCTCTTTTGTTTTGCAGCTCAGATACAGACAACATTTGTTCCTCTCTTTTTCCAAAATGAACATATAGTCATCAGATGTAATTGTTTACCAAATTTGATACGTATACATAGTGTCATTCTGGAGCTTGAATCAGTGCAAATAAGGCAGCACTGTAGCACAGACAGAAGGAAAGAAATTGCTCGCAGAATCCAAACAAGGCTTTAGTGAACTTCATGTTCTTTCAAAAACACTGCAGTCTGCTGTGCTTTTTGTACCATATTAGCACCATCTAAGGGAGGAAGATGGGAATCACCTAAAGGCAGCACACGGTCTGTAAACAATGGTGAAGGCTTTTCACAGTCTTGGAGATCTACATCAGAATATTTCTACTCAAGAGAGACAAAAAATTGCATTTTAGTTCTCCCATGGCTTCAAAAAGAGACTGATTAAACTTATCAGTGAAAAAAATAAATCAGAACATTATAATGTAACTTACCAAGTGTGGCTTTTAAATTGAGCTTAAAATTGTGGAGAAATAAAAAACAGTGAAGGCTTTTTCCTCTATTAACACCAAGTTTCAAATGAATGGAAAAGGTGCAGGACGTGATGGTCTACAAAAGACTGAAATTATTGAACAGAGATTGCAATGTTTTTTAAAGAATAAACTATGTGCACTCTGCTGGAAGGCAGGGGGGAGTTGTTAATGCCTATACAAAATAAGAATTAAAGGCTTGGATTCATTGTAAAGATAATTTGGTATGACAAAAAAAATCACCTAATAAATCAACCTGGAAAGCTGAAACAGCTCAGCACTTGGCTTTAGTTGTTGAAATCACCATCTGTCCACTCAAAGGGGCATTTTACTGTCTACCTTTAGATCTCCTTCTCAGATACTAAGTTAGGGCTTTTACACTTAACTAGCTGAGAGCATCCTCCAGTTTCTGACTGGGGCATGCTGGGAGGTGCCAGGGCATTCAGGAGCTGCTGTCAAGGCCAGTGCCATAGGGGAATCCTTCCATTTCCCTGGCTGGCTCTGCTGGGGCCAGTGGATTCATGAAGAATTAGTTGAGAGAGAAAACCATATTCGAGGAAGACCCTTTGCTGGGGGAAGTAAAGCATAAGTGTGACTGACATCTTAAAGCTGGTGTCTTATTCCAGATTTGTTTGCTACAAGGAGTGCATTTTGTGCTACTTTCTTTTTCAACATAATTTAGCTAATTACCTATTTTGTGTTTCTACCATAAATACTGTCCTGGTTTGGGTGAAAACAGGACTAATTCTCTTCAGTGATTTTACTTTTCAGCTCAGTACTTCTAATTAACAGCACTTTCTGAAGTTAGTAGGGTGTTTTTGCAGTGTCTGCTGCCACCAGTGGTAACAGCCCATGGTTAGAGTTACTACCAAGAACTGGTGTGCAGGCCAAGGCCACNCTCCCTATACATTAGACTAAATCTGTGACTTTATGCTGTGCTTTCCTTTTGTCACTGGACTTCCATTTGTGAGTACTGGATTTCCTAAGTTTAAACACAAAAAATGTATTATGTATTAAGCAAGTGCAGATTATTATAAAGATTCTTCCCTAATGAAATAGCTTCAGCAATGAATATAGAAATTATTTATCACAAAGTGAGTCATGCTGGCATCTGCTCCATTTGCAAAATTAAGAGACAGCAAAACACAGAGTGAAATAACTGGAATACCTCCATAAAGGAAAAACTACTAATAATAGGTTCTTCAGTGTAACAAATAATTACAAGCTGAGGTACAACAGAGTAACACCAAAGCCAGAGAAAATCAGGTTGAAATAAGGTACAAACGTAATAAAGATGACAACCAACCACTGAAGCCCTTTGTCACATTTTATGCTGGGACCTCCCCATCATGTTCATTTCGAAAGCAAGACATGACATCTCTCCAAAAGCTCCACTCTGCTTCAATTAAGAATTAATTAATCTAAGTCTCCTCTTCTGTGTTATAAAGGAGGTCAGACTAAAAGATCACTGTGATATAAAAATAAAGCGGATCCTTCTTACCTAGACTGTGAATAATTTGTCAAATATCTTCCCTCTTGTTGGAATGTTCACATTTCTCCTTTAACTCCTCGGCCTGTATTTACTTAGTAAATGGTGCTTATTGAGCTCCTTGCAACTGCAAAAACTTTATCCATAAATAACAATCCATAAACATCTATTGCTCGCATGTTTTCCCAAAGAAAACTTCCAGAAATGAATTTCCATTTCTAATACTTCACAATTTTACATGCAAAATTTGCTTGATTTGCTATTTTTTACTATTTGCTTTTGTACCCACTCTAAAACTTTCTTTCCAGATTAGATCCTGCAGCAAGCATTCTTTCCCAAGGACTGTCCACAAAATACATAGAGAGAAAAAACCCCCAGCTGGGAATGTACTCTGAATTTATTTAGAACTTTAAACTTTTGTCACAGATTTTACAGAAACAGCCTCAGCTCAATTTATAGGCTAATTCAGCATCCCTGTAATGGAAGGAAAAGGATGCAGGAACTTTCACATCTAGGCAAAAAGAGAAAGACCTGAGGAGATGTCTGTCTAAGCATCATATTCAATCTTCTGCTGCAAACCAACCCATTAATTTACTTGCTTCCATTTCACCTGTCCCTCTGAACAGATGTGGATTGCAGAGAGTCAGCAAGTAAAATAAAATGAAAACAAATCTAAGTGGACTAGAAAGAGGCCAAATAAAGCCAGTGCAAGACAAAAGAAGCTGGATCGACATGACAATTCAAGTCACCCTAAGAAACAATTTTCACCTGCCACAGCAACAGAGCAGGGATGCAGCAACAGTTTACTCTGGCAACAATATGCACTTTTGCTTTGTTTCCAAGCCTGTTTCGTTCAGCAGAGTTTTCTGACTTGAAAAGGAGAAGGACAATGCTTATGGAGAAAAACTAGTTCAGTGGTATGAAGGTTTACTAATGTTTTATCAGCCTTTTAATTTTCTGAGGCTTCAGCTCATATCTACCCCTGCACAGTAGTAAACATGATGACAAAGCCATCATCCCCACCTTGCTGGTGGCTGCACGGGGTGTACATGAAAAGAGCAGATAAGCTGAGCCCGATTTCTAGGAGATTCCATTATCAGAATCAGAACTTGTTTTGATTTCCCAGCACAAAGGGGAATACAAGAATTACTCTTTCTATGCATTAAAACTATTTGATGTCCATCTCAAACAGCATGTCTCTATTCCCTTCACCTGCATTGTCCCTGCAAAGTGCCCATGACTTGGGCCAAACTTTTTCTGAAGATAAGGCAAAAGTTTTTGTCACCACGTTTCTTAGCTTAAGTCCATTTACAGCAGGAAGACTTAAGCCAGCTTGGCACAGTTTGAGTTAACAGGCAAACCCATCAGTAATCCTCCTTTCCCCAAACTGAAGTCCCTGAAGGACCACAATGGGACCACAATGTGAAATACAGCCTGTACAGGCAAATAGTTGGGAACACACATACTAGGAAGTCTAAACAATGCAGCAGTACAGGAAACAGTAATGATTTGCTCCCTTTCACATCCATGCAGGATCTATGGTCATTACTAGAGCGTGTACCTGCTCAGGATGCTGCACGCTACATAACGTATATGATGCTCTTTAATCTAACAAAAGGTGTGTATTACACTTCCTTTAGGGAACAGCTTTTGTATTAATATCTACTTGCAAATTACTAAGAACATTGCTAGTGCTATAAAAATAATAAACGGTAGTAATAACAGTAAGTTGTATTTGTGAATAGATTGAAGCTTGATCAACCCAAAGTTCAGGCCACAGCAAAGATTTCATTTCCACTGCAAAAAGTAGTAAGATGGTCCTCTACAATGGGCTGCAGTGAGCTTTTATAAACTATTTTATACCTATCAAAATTATGCTCGTTGTTCAAGAATTGCATTGACTTCAAATCCTCAGGTTGCTCTAAGAGCACATTAACTTTATTACTTTAGATTAGCTTTACAGATTGTACTCATAGCACATTTCAGTTAACAACTTAGCAACCCACATATTGAAACACATCATTTCAGGAATCTCCAGATTTATAGAACTGTGTTCTCCTGAACACCCAGCACAGCTCCTGTGAAGTTAATGCATCTTAACCAATTTGTGCCAAAACAGAAGGATTATTGTGAAATGATGTTGCCATCAAAATCAGTGACAATTTCCACTGGTTTCCAACAGAGCCAAGTTTTTGCCTCTGATTTTTAGAGCTCCTCCCTGCTTCTCTACAGCATCTTTTTTTTTTTTAATGTAGCCAAAGGATCAGCTTCATCTGGCTAATTTCATGCATCCAGTTGCTGTTCAGTAAGTTCTCTCTAGATACTTACAGGAATGGAAGTGGCTGCCTTAGGATGATAAGAGTTAACTCTAGCATCCCAGCCACACTTGGAAAATCTTTTCCTCCCTCTCTGTAACAAACAGAGTCACTCTGCTGTTGACTGAACGGGGGAGACTTGAGTCAGTGAGATGAGGTCAACATTAGAAAGAGGTACAAATAGTAAGGTAAAAATTGTGACTGAAAGATGACTCAAAATGAGTGGTCCAGCCACTGTAAGCAAAGCTGAAAACACAAATGGACAATAATTGCAAGTTTGGGGATGAAGATTAGATATGAAGAACATCCTTTATCCTTTCTGCTAGTCCCTTACACAGCACTGGTGGTGCAGGTTTGTGGGGCTGAGCTGCAGAAGGTCCCTCCTTGCCCTCCCTGGAAGAAGAAGCCTCATTCAGCAAGAACATTTATTTACACAAGTGCATGATGTTAGTCCAGGGAGGACATCTGTAGGGTACTCAGTGTCTACACTTATTTTAATAAATAGTGGGAAAGACAGAAAGGGAATATGCACCAGCCTACAACTTCAAATATGGGAGTCCCTGTACAGGTCTTGAAGACTGGGTTTTCTCTTTCATTTTTTATCTATGTACGTCTAAAAGTATTGACAAGTATCCAAGATCCTCTCCGCAGAGAGGACTGTGGGAGCCTGTATTTAATCACCCCAAGTCTAGTGCATGCAAGTTGCATACTTCAGTTTCATGCAGGTGCTGTTAAGTTTCTCCATCAGACCACAGAAGGGGGTTTTCAAGTAGTTCTCAGAAGATACAGCCTGAGATAGAATTTCAAATCCTCTTATTTCTTGACAGGATTTATGAAAGTCCTTTCCATGCACTGGTTTGAAAGCTGGGCCCCTCATTTCTCCCCTACTTCCTCAAGCATCAATCTGTGGCCCTTAGCTATGCATCCACACATCTTGTTGGCTTTCTTAACTTGAATTTTGCAATGTTAAGTCACCTGGGGGAGAAACTCTGCCAGCACTTACACCATTTTAGAAGCTTCCCTATTCATTCCCTTTTCTATTCTTCCTTTCTACTCCCCTGTGTGTCACAAGCATGCTGACATGAGCATCATTCATTAAAGCAGTTGTCTCCAGCCGTGCAAACAAGGTGACATGGTTGTAGAGCAGTCCATGCCTCAGATCTCTTTGTGCTCTCCTAACTAAAAGCCTTCACAGGACAAGACTGTCTTTGTCCTGATCACTTAAAGAAGATCTGTTTGGCAAGGAACCCAAGAAGTTACTTGGTTCACCCCAAAGCAGGGTGAGCTATACATAAACTACTTTTAACAGGTATTTAGCTAAGCTGTCCTTAGAGTCCAGCAGTTAACTTCTCTAGGCATAGTACTTAACTACATAGTATTAGAAAAGTTTTCTGAGGTGTAATCTCAGTCTCTCTGGCTGCAGGCATTCTCAGGAACTTTAAGTCTATTCTATCTTTTCAGAGCCAGTGAGCATAAGGAGTATTTTTTTTTCTCTGTGGAACCTTTCAAATACGTTACCTATTCAAAGATGTTGTAAACCCTCAGTTTCCTCTTTCCTCAAGTACTCTGGTTCTTCTAGTATTTCACATTTTGTAAGCAAGAAAACAGCAACAAAGAAAACCTCTTGTCATTCCCATCTGGACTCCCAGGTTGAGATCTATTACCTGTCTTAGAAAACTGCAGTAAGGCCCCCATGGCACCACAGAAGACAGAATGTCAACTCATATTTACTTTGTGATGGAAGACCTGTGGGCTCGGTCAGCGAACACTGTCAACTAATTAGTCCCAGTTTCAGCATTGCGCTTCTGGATTTTTCCACCCAAAGTGTACTTTTGCACGAGTGTTTAAAGACTTGACCTTATTGATTGCCAAACAGTTCCTAAATTCATAAAGAATTCAGATCGTTTTCTGCAAAGCCCCTGCAGTCCCTTCTGGTTGGTACAACCTACAAAATCTATACAATAAACTCAATTCCAGCAGCCAAGACCTTGATGAAAATATAGAAGAGAACCAGACTAACAACCAAAGTTCACTACGGATATGACTTGCTTATTGACATCAATGATTATTTCAGGCCAGTTTTCAAACAGCTGTGGACATCTACTGCAGTGGTTTTGTCTGGAAAACACTCCCTTTCTGTTTCAGGAATGGTCAGCTGGGGTGTGCTACTTACCTCTTGTATCCCTCTGACAACGGAGGACACCTTCATTTATCACGACAAGCAACCTGGGATGTATTTACCACTGGCTCTGTCTTCCTGCAGTCTGCTTAGGCAAATTCAGCCTGGCTGAGTATCACAATCCTCCCAGATTATATTTTCCTGTCCAGGGTTCATGTCTAGATATTTCTTTCAACGAGCTTTCTCATTCAGAGCACATAATAGAGTGCTCTTTCTCATCCTGACCCTCTACCAAGCTACAAAGCATTTTCACCCTACCTTTTAATAGGACTTGCAAAAGAAGTCCCACTTGGATGGTTTTGGGGGATCTGCTACCTCTCTGGAGAAGAAGGACAAGCAGTCAACAAGGGACAAGCAGTTGCTCATCCGCTCCTGCACAACTTCTACCACAGCCAGTTGCAATCTCTGTCACATAGATCCCAAAACACCTGGCAGGAATGACTGGCTTTCACCTGGATGTGGAGAGCAAAACCACATGCAAAGCACAAGCCCTCGGGGATTCCCATTGAGCTGAGCTGACACACTGCTGATCACAAGCAGAGTGCTTGGGACAAGAGAGGGGTGTAAAACTTTTACAGATTTTGGGAGTACTTCCTCTGGTATTTGTGAGTATTTCCACTGGTGCTTTTCAGGAGTATTACACAAACTTAAGAGGAAAAATAACCTCTGTGTCAGGAGGTTATGGAGCAGTATCTATGGAAAGGGAAGGAGAAATCACTCAACTTGCCCCATTTAGTGAAAAAAATCATCACTAGAGAAAGGACATCAAGCCCACTATAGGTGGGCTGTCACAACATTCCTCCATCTAGCTGCTTTACACAAATACTCAGGGACTCCATTTCCCCCTCCACACAGCAAGAACTTAGATAAGAAAGGAGCCTAAAAAAAAAGCAGCACAGACTGGACAGTGATTTTTGTCACTCTCTAAAGAAATCCTTTTCTCTCTGTACTGTCAGTTCCAGCAGAAAAAACATCATGCACCACCTCAGCTTTTCCTGATTCACTGCTTTAGGCTGCAGTCATTGTTTCAGGTGTTGTCCATTTTTTTGCCATAGTCATTGACAGGAAAGGACAAGGAGCTTCCAAAAAAGTCATACTTCGTACATCTTGACACATCTGCCTTATTCTCTGACACAGTTTAGTGTCATCTTTGCCCTTTGAGGCCATTCCTTTTGAATTTTCTTGTGTTCTTCTGTCACCTCAAAATGCTCTAAACAAACTTTAATGAAGATGAAAACTGCAGTGTCTGAAACTAAATATTCTTCCTTCACAAAAAATATTTCTTTAATAGTCTGTCTCTCTTGGTCAACTTTTGCCATCGAGGACAATACTTGTGCTTTGCAGCAGCACCCGTGTGACAGCATTGCCACCCTTGGTGACAGTGGCAGTCCACCCTGAAAACATTTTTTTCTCTCCATGTCCTGGCATTATACATTCCTATTTCACAAAGTTCTTTCTTATTTGTGGGTCGCATCTTTGTTCAGTGCACAGACTTCAAATTTTGCCTTGTGTCTTGTATTTCTAATGCTCAGTAGAAACAAAGCATTGTGGCTTCACAGATTTTAGTAATTTTTGTTTTCTGCAATGATTTCCTTCTTCTAATATGAGAATGTAGACAAGTGTTTTACTGGTCCAGAACTGAATCCTTAGTTTCCTGAAATCTGTAGTCAAAAGCAGCAGTAGGATTTAAAATATACTGAAAATGGATTCATTAAAATATCAAGACAGGTTCTTCCAAAGCATGTTTCCCACAAAAAACCACATTTTTCCTCAGGTCAGTCCTGCCTTTCACTGAACTCCCACTGTGCATTACACCCACTTCTTGATAGCTGCTTCTTTCTCTCCCACACTCGACTTTGATCTTTCTGGTGAGGAAGGAGGCAGCCTTTAGTTAGTCCAGCCTGTCTCGGCAGGTGGCTTCTTTACTACAGCCATCTGTGCGCTGTAGTGCAGCCAGCCAATCCTCTTCCTCATTGATGCATAGGACTCCTATCTGAACCCAGATCCTCAGCAGTTAGATGTAATTGCACACTGCCTGGTGGGCACGGAGCACAGGCACGGCTTCCAGGTTCCTGTTCAGCTTAATCCACGCACTTCTGGTGGGTGCCCATGTTCACCAACCTGGCAAGAGACTGCTCCATAACCTACAAACAAGATCTCTGCCTCCTCATCACCTGCTGAATGGGAGTTTATTACAGTTCAGCCTGCAGAAAGCACGAGGCCACCCCTGCATACAGCAGAGAGAAAAAAGGAGCTGGAAGCTGTACATGTTAAGTAGTGGGACCCTGATAACACTGCTGGATTCCAGGTTTGACAAGTAGGGTTAAAAAAAAGATAGTGAGACGAAGAGAGAAGACGGGCAGATAATATTAAAGGAAGATACATTCGTTCTTCATATGTAGCTTGCCTGAATTAATCAGCATTTTTCTCTTCATTTGTATTTTTTTTAAAAAAATCCAATTTTATTCCCATCAAATTCAAATTACTAAAGAATAAGCAGCTTGGGTTCCAGTACACGGACAGATAAATAGTTGCTTTGGTCTTCAGCAGTCCCCATTTCCATATACAAATGACTGAAGTCTACCAACCTTGAAAGACCCGTCTTCATTTTTGAGATTGCCACACAGTGATTCCTGAATCATCTTCAGGAGTGTTCTAAAGCTGACTAGAGCAGTGTGGCAAACAGCTCTGCACCAAGCCAGGCTCCTGCCTACCCCTGAGCTTGCATCTTGCTATACTGAGATGCACAGGAGTGCTGCTCTGAGACAGCCCGAAAGCAGTGTTTCTCAGACTATAGGGAAGGGACTCAAGAAGCTACTAAGGGCCAAGAGGAGAACCAGAGAAAGGTTCAAGGAAGTCCTCCATTCAGAAACCTGTCTGAGCTACAGCTGGGAAAGAGGCATTGAAGAGATGAAATAGACAGGTTCACATGCAAGGTGAACAATGACCAAATTTCGTCAAAATCTTTGGTTTATGTGAAGCTTTCCTCTTCTGCAAGGAAGAAAGCCTCACGCTCTACGGGTACAGGCTCCTGAAGCAATTTTGCTGGGAGTAATTTTAGTCCTGCTGAAGTCTGGCTGGTTTGATTCATTTCCCCACAAATGTATTGATGTGTTGTTATTCCTGTCACGTAAGGCCCAACACAAGCAAGTCTGTGCATTTGGGGAAGGTTTGCGATGCGGTGGGAGGCAAGACTCACACAGAGCAATGCCAGCCAACGACAACGTAAAGCACGCACCGGTCCCTTGCTCGGGAGGCCTCTTCATAGCTCCAGGTGTCCTGGGAATTGAAAATGGGATTGGTCACATTCCCCATCTCTCGGGGTCTAAGCACAAGCAGGTCAGTGGAGGTCTCTCAGATGAAGGCGGCTGAAGTCTTGAGGAATTTCTTTGCCCTTCAGTAGGGTTGAAGAGACAACCATCAGTCCCTGGAGCACACTTTCACATTTCTCTCCCACATATTCTTGTTTTCTCAAGGTCTTTGTGACCCCTTACAGATCCAATTGATAGGCAAATACTCACAACAAAATCTTTTTATACAGACTATAGCTTTTCTATCCAATTCTTCCATAGCCTTACAGTAAAGACAAAGTTAATGAAATAAACTGCTTTTTTTTTTTCCCCTCCAACAGAGTTGCTAGATTTCTTTCCTCATTAACACTGTATAATATACCCTTGATTTACAGCCTCACTAAACTTGGAGAATTATTTTTTTTTGTAATGCTATTATAAAGTTTGTTTTAAAGATGAAACACAGGCATTTAACCTGTCAGAAACAAAGTTCAAGCATGCAGCTTCTTGTATTTCTGCCACTAAAAATAACAGACCTGATGCTGCAGGGTTTTTTTCACTCGAGGAAACCTCTCAAGTTTGAATGGGAATTCTGAGTAAGTGAGGATTCATGGTGAAATATGGCTTCAAATCCCTGCTATCCTGTCCAAGGGCACAATAAATTGCTCTCACATTGGGAGTCTAACGAAGATAAAGGGAAAGGAATCCTCCCCTCAGTCTGGCATCCCAGCGCTGCTAATGAGTTGTAAGGGTTATAGCAGCAGCCAAAGCACCTATCTACCCTCTAAAGGAGGCTGCTTCAGTGGGAGCAAAGCTAAAACAGAATTAAACACTGTCAAAATCCCCATCTTTTATGTACACTGCTGAATATTAACTTAGTGTCAGTCACAGCCTATTGTAGCTCACTCCCTCCGGAGAGAAAATCTCAATGACAATGCTCGGTTGATGACAATGAATGATGCATTAGAGGGCACAGCCAGTACAGTCTTGATTCCAGTCAGCTTTAGCAATTCTCCTCATTTTTAGACTTCTCACTTCTGAATACTCTCAGTGTCACTAAACAAGTCAGAGTTTTTAAGCCAGATGGCATTTTTCAGGGCACCAGCTATGCCAGCTAAAATGCTATTTATCTTAGTCTAAAAGAGCAACACAACCAATGTTTATTCAGCTCAGGGAGTCCTGCTTCTTCTTCTGAACATCTCTCTCCCGTTCACATGTGCGCTGCAGACACCATCCTTTCCCAGTATGCTCCAGGGTAAATTAGGATTCATTTAACGGTCATGAATTTGTTAACAATCTAAAACTGGTGAGCTCAAAGCTGGACCTTACACTTGAAGTGCTGCTGGTCTTAGTTATGAACTGATTCAGCACAGAAATTCTGCCGCCCAGTTTCACTTCTCCAGGTTACTCTTTACAGATTACACAGTTTATTATGGAGTCAATTGCTGCAGCCACCTTCTCTGGTGTCTCCACGTTATCTTACTGTATCACATCTTACTATTAACAACAGGCTATGTAATGAAACCAGAAACTCACAGAAGAAAACATCAACATAAATAAGCTGTAGGGCAAAGGGAGAGAGAGGGAAAGCGGTTGGGAAAATGCCCTACGAGCCTGTTTTATAAAGAGAGCATGCAAATATTACATTATAATACACCTGAAGATAATTGCATTTAGAATTCACCCCCTGTTGTGTTGCTGAGGAGACAAACACCCTTGAGTTTCAGGGTTCCTGTAATCTAGTCACAAATACCTACCCAAGATTTAATTTTAAATAAGAAAAAAAAAGGGGAGGGGGGCAGGGGAAGAAAAAAATTTTAAAAAGGGGGGAAAGGGAACAAGAAAGGAAAAAGGGGGAAAGGGGAAAAGAGATTAAAGTAGAAGAAAGAAGAGAGAATGAGAGGGAGAGGAAAGAAAAGATAAAAGAGAAAGAAAGGAAAAAGAAGGGAAAAGGGAAAAAAAAGAAAAAGAAGAAAAAAGAAAAGGTAAGAGCAGGAGAAGCAGCAGATAATGAGGGAATATTTGGCACATGTACCATGTGTGAAGTCAAAGCTTCACTTGTGGCAGACCTGCCATCACATTGCTGGGGGAACATAATAAACCAGCTACCCGGCCAGACAAATTGTCTATCTACCACAAGAAACAGGGCAGGTAGTGATGATGGAGCACTGGTTTTGTCCCGAGTTAAATGTGACAGCAGATAGCATTCAGAATGAGGGAGAAGCTCAGTTAAACCAGGAAGGAAGGGAATCACTTCAGAAACATCAAGACATACACTGTCAATCTACATGTCATGAACCAGATAACAATGAAGAAATGCTCCATTTTCCACATGGCCAGGACGTGTTCCTACCACACAGAATCAGTTAATACTGTGCACATTGCTGATGCCAAGAGCCATGCAAGAGCCCCCATTACCATTCGCATCAACTAATGACCTATTCTTCTTGCAACAGTACATTCAAAATGTTACCAATAAAAGCATCTCCTGCTGCTTTGACAATGCTCAGCAGACTCTAATGCCTTGTTCACGCTGTCTCCTGAACCTCACACAGCCTATTTCCCCCCTACCAAATGGCGCTGCATCTTTCTAGTTATTTCCAATCTCGTCTCTCCTCTACTGCACCCTTCTCTCCTGCTGCCATCTCTCTCCATCTTTTTCCATGAAACTCTACCTTCACAACACCATTCATCACCCAGCCCCTCTTTTCAGTCTTCCCTCCTTAACAGCTTCTTGCAACAGATACAGAAAGCTCAATTTTGTTTTCAGAGACGAGTTTGTAATGATGAGCAAAGCCCTTTAATGCTTTGTGGATCTAGCTCCACTAGAAAATTGTCCCGAGATTTTTAATTTCTCATCTTAAAAGTCATGAAAATGAAACCTTACCACAAGACAGGGAAACCAGCAAGAAATCTAGTGCCCTTCACTGACTCTGTTGTCTTTCCAACATCTTTGGATTACACAGACTGGATGCATTTCAGGAAAATGACAGTCTTATTAATACAAGTAGTGTATGGCTGGTGCTAAACATGTAAAAGTGAGTTAATATTTAAAATTATAGTGGTAGCTATACACATTTAGAGAATTGGCTCTTGCAATCATGGATGAAATATGGCAGCCTCATGCTTCACGCCAGCAAAAGCACTGAAGGAAAAGCTATTGCATGAACTACTGCTAGAGATTTCTGATGATTACTAAACTAGTCAGGAAACCCAGAGCTCAGAGCAGAGGTGATCTGTCAGGGTCCTGCTGCTGCTAGAGCTACAGCAATACATGCTGATTCAGATTTCCAGTTCCCAAGTCCACACAAAACTCAATGAATAAAATCTTCCCACACCAGTCCCACCTGTATGACTGCAGTGGCTAAACACCGGGACACAAAAACCATGTCAGCCTCACACTGCAGACTTCCCTGGTGCATCACCTGCCTGGAAAGCTGATCTCGGTATCTGGATGAGGACTTCATACACACAGCAGCACTAGTAGAGTAATATACAAAGTTAAAACTCTGTGTCACCAATCCTTATACCATTAGGGACATAAACAGGATTGAGCCGCTTACATAGGATAAAACTCTTTTCAGACAAGAAGAATAATTTTCCCATTAAGAACATGTACTTAAAGATAAGAGTAAGCAATTCAAATTAAAGTGTCTGCCATACCATGACAGGAGCAGCCTTCTCTTCACACACGCCTCCTGTCCCTGCATAGCCAGGAGGAAGAAGCCTCCTTTCCCTTCTGGCTGGCAGGGCAGCGCAGCCTAAGCTGTCCCTTGGGCAGGACACATCTCCTACATCGTGAGACGGTGAAGGTGATCAGGGAATAAAGGAAAAGCCACCTCCTGCCATGCTCGTTACAGAGCTGGAGCCCATATGAATTCAGACCACGACCAGACCTCATTCGGTTCAGTCCCTGGGAGCACACGCTCCCACGCACAACAAATCACACCATTTCCCAAACCCATTTCAAAGCTTATCCTCATTCTAATTTAATTAATCAGAAAGATATCATCTTGGTGTGCCACAAAGGTAGCCAAGGAGGAGGCCAAAGTTGCCTCTTTCTTTTTAAGCTTATTTAAGAAAAAGAAAACAGAGTTTAAGAATAATCATTGAGTTTCCCCCTCCTCCCAAATATTACTTTCCACTTTTAGATCGCACTGAGTCATCTGGATGAGCACCTTATCAGTAGCCAACAGGGGGAATTCAGTGTTTGTATTTATATTTGCATTTATATGGCATTTTCATACACTGTATCTCAAGCCACTGACAGAGCAATGAATCACAGGCCTGGGGAGTGGTGACTACGTGCATCGCAGCGGCGGCACCGCACGAGTGGTGCATCTGGAAAGGCTTTGGCTGCTAATTAATCTTGGCTGCTACTAATTCAGCAAGAGGAGAGCCTGGCCTGACAGACTTGGCTTGGCCTCGCAGTTTGGAGGAGAGCTCAGAGAGACAGCATTTTAAAAATCTGGTTTGGGAATGTCTGACATGGCATTTCATTCAGAGCATGGGGCAAAGCGCAGCACTCTCAAGAGACAGCGCATGTTGTAGATGCTTGACTAGGATACCATAGTGTAATACAGGGTTCAAGTAAAGTCTTCTCTTGTTGGGATACGCAAACAGAACACATCTCAACTATTGGGAACTTGGAAAGAGGGAGAAAAAACACAAACAAACAAACAAACAAACAAAAAACCACAAACAAACAAACAAACCAACCACTGAAAAAACCCCACAACAAAACTACTCAGCTTTTGAAGGATACCAAAGAGAACGTAAAATTCAGTATGGCTCTGACTATTTGCAAAACCTGGAGACGGCTTGAGAAAACAAAGGGATCAGAGCAGAGCATGTGGTTCTCATCTCTGCTTAATCTGAGATTCGGGGCTAGTCAGAGTGGAGATCCGAGACAACTGCTACAAGCCACAAGACCTGTCACTAAGAGCTGTCACGCTGCAGGGACCATCCCAGTGATCACACAGCTAATACTGCAGCCACTCTGGGTGTGCAAATAAGCTTGGTTCCCACAGAAACTTCCAGGGTCACTAGAAATGCCCTGCACTGTAATTCCTGTATTCATGAGAAAGTCAGGATTTCTGCAGGACAGCCCCTTTTACAGGGCTGAAAGGACTGGGAGTGTCTCCAGAAAGCCTTATTCTGTGCCTCGTGCAAAAGGATGTCACATACCAGCCCCAAATAATTCACGTTTCTCATTCCTCATCAGCGCGCTCACTCTGTCCCACTCACGCCAGCAAACTCAATTGCACTGCCAAGGCTGCAGACTGCTCTGATTAATTGCTCTCATTACTAGCTCATTTTTTTAAATTTCCCTTCATTTTAATGCAGAACTTTTCTCTGGAACCTGAATTGTAATAAGTGAGAAGCAGTATCAAGTATGAAATCAGGGCCCAGTGGCTGGCAAGAAGTGACTTCTTCAAAGGGAGAAAAATGAGAAGGCAACCCCTCAGAACAGAGGAGGTAATGATGAGCAATCACAGCAAAGTGACCTGCTCAGAGAGGCCGGCAGACATGGATAAAGGGTGCTGCACTCACAAGAGCAACAACAAGAAGCAGAAGGGCCATGGAAAGTGCTGTATGACACCTGAATAAACCCTGCAGCCCCTGTCCTGCCTCAGGTGCTGCTGAAGAGGTCAGAGTAATGACAGGGACTTAACATTAAATGACAGGAAAGACAACTTTCTCTATAGAAATGACACATTTCCAGCAGGATTTTCTTCGAGATAACTGAAAAGTAGATAAAACTCCAAGCAATTCTCAGAGGTGAATCAGAGGACTTTGCTGTGGACTTACCAGAAGCATGGAAAAATAACAGAGCTGACTCCCTCTTCACTAACGCTGACAAACGTACCCTTTGGAACAGAATGAATGGGAATGTAAACTTGAAAAATTAGGGAAACAGAAACATTTATTTTCTGAATGGATGAAATATTGAAGTTTCTGCATACAGCACTCCCAGGCTATTATTCAAATGCATTACCAGTAAAAGGGTGCATGATGATTGCTCTTTGTGGATTACTTCCCATCCAGAAAGGAGCATTTTCCTGCGTTAGGTTTGAACGCACAGGCTTACACCTTGGTCACTAGGATTCTGCTGTACTGTGGTGTAACTGATAAATGAACTTATCTTACCTTGCCCTGGCAGATTCTGGAGTCGTCCTTTTGCTGTAAGGAGTGTGTTCAAAGCTGCTGCTTCACAAATGAAAGGTCCTTAACCACCACTCTTGATTATGGAAAGGAAAGAATAAAGTCTGTCGACTTAGGGTTCGAGTCATGCTACAAGGATGGCAACCAGCAGAAACAAGGTACTGCTGTAAACCTCTGAATACACGGTAACAGATCAGGAAGAAGTTGTCATTTTCCCCCAGAATGGTCCCACTTCATCACTGCCATGACAGAATTCAAGGCAGCCATCATGGGCTATGGATATAATACAGCTCCTCCAGTTATGAAAATGGAGTTCCAAAAAAATCAAAGCATACGAACCCACAGGTCCTGACTTCAGTTCTCCCCTCAGCATCATTTTTAGAAACAAGAAATACATTCAGTATTCTTCCTGGTGCATCAAAAAAGAAATGGTAGTTTACAACACAGGCCACATATATATATATAAAATTATGGTAAATTAAAATACAGAAGCACCTAATATGATGTAATTTTGCAGTTATTAAGTACTTACTGAACTTCAGAACCCAGATATTTTTTTGCAATGCACAAAGATGCAGCACTCCTCTATTTAGTGAGATGAATAATTAGCTGAATGCTCAGCAAATAACATTGACCCTCCTTGCCACTAGATGCTTGGTTAGCATCCATTTAGGGATGCTCAGCTAACAACCAGTTCACCTCTGCGTTCAGCCCTTGGTAGCTCAGACTGCCTGGCACTTCTCAGCTGCTCTGCACTGATCTGTGCTTGTAAAATGCCCAGGAAATAACATGGACCCAGTACACATGATCAAAAGAAGAGGCTGCTATTGAAAAACAAACTCATGTAGCAACTCTGGTTCTTTGTGATCCTGCTCTGCATTTCCCAGTCCTTAATTTTTCCCAATTAAAATTAATTCTTTAAGATTCACAGCCCAGAAATCCCATGTTCCCTGACATGTCAGGCTGTGGTTCTGTTCAGAGACAAATGCAATTCCTTCAGAAAGCCCAGGCTGACACAATCAAATACATCTTGTCAAAGTCCAGCTAATCACAACCCTGCACTTAATCACATCAGCTCTTTCAGCTGACACCAGACAGTATTACATTTGGGGATACTTGGAAGGTTCAATATAACCTAGTATTCAAATAATCCAGATCGCAGCTTGTTCCTCAACTTGACGCTGCTTTCCACAACCGTGTCCTTATTCATTAAAAATGGTGCCATAATTTGACACAAAAACGTTTCTGAGAAATCACATACATTCTGCAAGTTGCCTGGAAAGAGATCAATGCCTTGGGTTAAAACTTTTATCTGCAATCTGAGGATGGCTTGAGAACCCCCCCAGTGTTACAGAGATAGATCAGGGAATGTATCTGCTTTTCTGTGACTAGTTTTTGGCCATGCCACTTAAAAATAGTACCCCAGCCACCCATGCATAAGATCTATGAATGCTTCTGAACTGTTGAGAATGTTCTCAATCTATAAAGCATCTTGATTAGATTTATTAGCAAAAATTTGGGATCTAGTTATTTATTTTGCTTGGACAAGATCTATTACTGTCAGTTGTTGACACTGTTTTCAGAACAGAAGGCAGACTGAAGACCAGGCTGATCAAAGCTTGGACTTACAATCGCCCTTCCTTCTACAAACATCACTCAACTCAAGTTCCATAGTGTCCCACCATTCAGAGTAACCCCATGTTATATTCTAGCTGCGCTGGAAAATATTTCTCTGTCTCCCTGCTTTTCAGAGGTACCCATGAGTGGAAGATACGATCCATTAAATATTTAAACCAGGTGGAATGTCATGGCCGTGAGATGAAAGTAAGGTTGCTCAGAAAGCAACCGGAGTAGGTGAGAAAAGTCTCTTTGCAGCAATGCCTGCCTCCTGGAGGGAGATGTGAGCTCTAGCCTGCCACACCACGGCTTTACTTACAGAGCACATGGCCACTTCTGCAACCGAGGACCTCTGCAGCCCCGCAGCAGGAGTCTCTGGAGGTGACCAGGGGTGTTGTGCAGCTTGGAGAGCTGTGCAAAGGCAATCCCCACCGAGCTCAAGGGAGGCCGAGAGCGCAGACTGAGCCCGTGCTGCTCAGGGTAGCAACTGCTTCCTGTAAATGCCCCTAAATTAATGAAATAAGCAGGGCTTTCACTGGCTTTAGTGACCAGTAGCACTTTAACTCCTGATTCCCAGCAATCCTGCTAACTTATCATCACAAGCCATGATAGGCAAGGCCCCAGATGCTCTCATTAATAAGTTGCTATAATTTTAACAATATTTAATAGAGAGAATACTTTTTAAATATCCAGCTATTTTCAATTTATTCTAACATTCAAAGCTTGAATGTCTTCAAAGAGAATTTCCACTTCTTCTGAGGATTATTATTTAAAGCAAGTATTATTAAATATTATTAAATCAGTTCATTTGCAAAGAAAATAATTAAAGTCACCTTAGTCAGAAGAAGAGGATGAATGATCTGACCTTTTAATTAAATGATTAACACTAGTCAGCAACAACATGGTGAAATGACAAAGGAAAAGTGACCTTTTTATGTCTTCACTAAGAATGGAAACAGGGCACCATCAGCATTTAAATCTTTTCAAATCATTACAGAATCACTCACCTCAAAGATCATTCATAAGATCCTTCCAAGTTCAGCAATACCAAGATATGTACATTGTATATATGGAATATATACAGTGCATGGAAAAATAGCTATGCTCAAAAGCCACCAGGAGAAAAAAGGTCAGTCTGTCACATTTTACCAGTATTTGTCTTAAAGTCTGTTAAATATATTCCTCTGAAACAGATGGACTCTGCATCGGTGACTCTCTAGCAAAGCCATCAAGTGACCCAAGTGTTTAGATATATACCAGACTATTCAGTGAAGCAACAAATACTTCACACACTGGAAGTGAAAGACAGATTGTAGAGCTTTCTTGCCTAGTTGTAACTCCACTGTTAAAAAATAACAACAGAGATTAAAAAAAAAGAGGGGTATGGTTCAGCACGTAAAGGAAATGAAAGCTGGTTTACACAAAGTAAATAAAATGTCTTTTTTTAAAAGGCTTCTCTAACTTTTTATATTTTGAAGAATAGCTTTCCAATTGAATTAATTCCAGCTAGAACAATAGGTTAAGATCTTCACGTTATCTTAACCCAAGGAATTTACAGGTTCTGAGTGTTTACACCCTGAATGATGCAGAGATAAAAGAAAATTGAAAATTACATACTTGTTTTCTCTGTGGGTTGCTCCTTAAATAAAACTATATATGCTTCAAGCACACAGTGACACTCAAGTATCTGCAGTAGCTATACAGCAAAGAGCCCTGAAATGTATACTACCAAACATACAGGCTGCTTACAATTTACTTGTAAACCAAGTAGGTGGCAAGAGTAGAGCACATGGTGAGCTGCATTTTTATACAGATCCAGTCATATTCTTTCTAAGTAGCACATCTAATTTAATATCTGGAATTCTGTTTTATATCATTTTCTCTAAGTCCAAGGCTGTAGTTCTGGCAGTATTTCTGGACACCCACACAGTTCTAAAAGAAGCCTAAACTGTACTTCTCTTTCCTTTCATAATACCTGGCCCTTTAGCTAAGATCAAGGGCAGTATCAGTTCAATACCTGACATACAGTCTCCTAGGAGAAGGTGCTCTACACTAAAAGAGAAGAGGACTCAATGATACTGAAACATTTCCATCACCTCTTATTAATATCCAAGCCATTACAATGCATGGCCATGTTATGGAGCAGCTGGAACTTTTTAAAACCCATTTTAGTGCACCAGCTTTTATCTGTACGTGGTTTGTGCTCCTGTGCTGATTTGGATCATCTGTTGTTGCATTCCTTATCATGTAACAGCAATATCTATAACCTCCCAAGAAAGAATACCAGCAACATAACTACATTAAGCAACATACACATCTGTATTTTCTTAATACCTCGTAGGCTACATTTCATGGTTTGTTTGCTTATCTGTTTTTCTGCCAACACAGAAATAACTTCTGCTTCATTAGAATAATTTCAAATGTAGGAAAACATATACAGCAATAAAAACCTATTTCATTTTTATTGCATTTAAACCATATTCTTAGAAGTCTGCAGCATGTTTTATGTCTTCACAATAAAACCCATCTGAACACAGAAGTGAAATGAGCTGTACAGCACTTCCATATCAAAAGAAATCAGTAAGAGCTCTACTTAGCGAGCTCTGCTACATCTGACTTTGAGTCTGATTTCCTCTGCACGGATGTACAGCCACCTTACACTGATTTTCAACTAACATAACATCCAAGTCATCAATACTTTGTATTTTTGCAGCTATTTCCATCTAGAGACAAAATGGGCTCAAAAATATAAACCATAGAGCTGAAACTGCAAAAAACCTGAGGGATTCTCTTAAGAGACAGATGTTGCAGCATCAGACACATGATACATCTGTCCTCTTAGTGAGCTCACATTCAGACATTTTGATCCTCCAATGTTAGGACAAATAAAAAAAAATAAATTAAAAATCTCTAGTTCTTTGCTAAGTTCAGACTAATTTCCAAGATGTTGCTTTGAGAATTTTGATCAAGATGACAGCCGCTTGCCAGTGCCAACACGTTACTGGCTTTTGTGAATTCTTCTGACCATTGCAACAATAATGCATGAAAAAGAAAGAAAATAAACTTACCTCTTCATTTCTAACTTAGCATTTTTTTTGTTATCTAACCCTGGAGTGAAAGAAATTATACGCACTTTCCCACATTTGTTTCTCATCTTTGCAAATCCCAGTGGCTCCACAGTCTCAAATGTGAGATAATCTGAAGATCAATGAGGGCGGATGTAAAACTCTTGCTAAGCCATGTTTTCCCAGTTGGGGGTAAATTCACTTGCCTGTATGTAAAATTTCCTAATTAGAAATGTCGAGTCTCTGTTAAAAGCTTCCAGAAATTGATGCTGAGCTCTACAGAAAGTTAACTATTCCTCAGCTGGGTCTTATCTGATGAGCAGTCAGGAGAAACTGTCCCGTATTGTTTATAATTAGGGCTATACTGGTGGAAGAATCAAGCCCTTCAACGTGCTGTAGCTACACTGCAAAATGCACTCTCTTTGCCTCTCAGTGTTAGATGTGATTAATGAATACCTGCTGGCCTAGGAGCCCTCGCTTACGGGAAGCCTTGATGGAACCTTAAGGAATATTAACATCTAAACTGATGGAACCTTAAGGAATATTAACATCTAAACTGACTGCCCTTCTGAGTTCTACTAGGTGGGAGTTTCCGCGTATCAACCATAATAACAGAGCCCTTTACACCCCCTTGGGATGTGCCCCGCTTCTGCTCACTCACACTGTGGGTGTCCCTGGAGTGCTGTTGCTTAAGTCTCAGACTCACCAGAACCTGGGTCCAGCTTAAACAGAGACAATCTGCATTTGAACTGCTAACAATATTTGGCCTAGTTCTAACAAAATACTGTAATGTTCGGGCAGCTTCAGCTCTCTCCCATGGACTTCCCAGGGAAAAGAAAGCTCAGAAACCCCACTTAGTCCCCCCCCCCCCTACT
>VWZY01008029.1:71611-89623 GCA_013399075.1 Chloroceryle aenea
AAGAAATACAGCAAGAAGCCTTATTTATGCTTGTTTATACAAAGAGAAGCACTGACATTTCCCCAAAGAAAATAATGCCAGAAGTCACCTGTGCTTTTTTGTGTATCTGAGTATCAGTAATTGTCCTCCCTGCTTAGGCTGATACCTATGAAATAACCAGTGTTTCACTCCCACTTGCAGAGTTCCAGTTACTGCTAAGATTAGATGGTGTATAAGTACAGGGCTTCAGGCTTCGAGTGTTATTCTCTCCTTATGAACAATCAAACAACTGCACTGTATTCTCCATACAATGGCTGGAAAGCTCAAATGGGCTCATACCTTCTCTCCCCATAAGAAATAAAAATTATGGAGGGGAGGAAAAAATATGTTAAAGCAGCTTTTTCTTTTTCTTTCCACACTTTAAGTGAAATAACAGGCTAAAATGTGACGTCTACCACAGTGTGAAATGGCTTTCAAATAATGGGAAGACATAAAAGTGGATGCCACAAATGATAAGTAGAATGTTTTCCAGGAAGACAGCGGTTTCATTACAGGAAGCAAAAAATAAACACATCTTCAAAAAAACAAACACATTTGGACTGTAAACAGGGATCCAAAGGATTGTTGAAACTCTCACCATTTGACTCCAGTGCTCATATGTAACAAATACCTTTTGTTCCGCTCCATCCTAACAGCCACTTAGTGGGTTTCAAAGACAAGTAACAGAATAATCGAAAAAGGATATAAAATGGGTTATGTTGGCAGTGAAATTTCCATTTAAGAAAAAGCTACTAAAACCTGGCTAACCTGTCCTTGGAAGAATACAAGTTAGATGGGCTCTAGTGACAGTAATTAAGATTAAGGAAGACCCTCCTCCTTTTTGCATCGCCACAAGAGCAGGATTTTGTAATTACAGCAGAAAAATAAAAAAAGTTAAGGAAGTGTTTCTTCACTCAGTGTATAATCAGCACATGGCATTCCCAGAGCAGGGCAGAGTCACCTGTGGGAAACGCAAGAGGTGATCACTAATGTTCCTCCCAGCAAGATCTGCAGGCTCTGGGGAGGAGCAGGTAATGTGACCCTGGGTGACAGGTGAGGAGCTGGAAGAGCAAATCCCCCCCAAGAACACTGCATAATAACCTCTGAAGGAGCAGGAGCAGGAGTCTGCTGAAGCTGGGTATTGATGGTGATACTGTTTGTGTCATTTCTAGTGATTAGATTACTNTCATCTCATTCCTCGCTGGGGGTGGAGTGCCTGCAAGCTCTTCCCTCCTGCCTAGCCCATGCTCAAAGGGCTCCGCAGCCTCAGCCTCACTGCCCCAGTGCAGCCCCAGTGCAGCCCCAGTGCAGCCGTCTGGCACAGGCAAAGCCTGGCAGATGTTCAGCCTTTTTGGGCACTTGGAGTTCAAAGGGCTCGTTGTTTCCAGCAGAATGAAATCAGCATGTTGCAGATAAGTTGCCTGGTGCTTTAAACAATTTGTTGCTCTGACCGGTGGCTGAAAGAGCTACTGGGGCCATCCCACTCCAGAAGAGCTAATAGATTTGAGTATTAGACTCCGGGGTGACTCTTGGCATGAAGCCGTCTGTAAGAGGCATCAAACCTGTTAGTCACTGTCCTGGGGAGCCTGATGGAATTAGCTACTGAGTGAACACATGTACAGCACTGGCACGGGGTAGGTAAATAGGGAGTGGAATCAAATGAGGACAATAAAACCAAANATAATAACCTCTGAAGGAGCAGGAGCAGGAGTCTGCTGAAGCTGGGTATTGATGGTGATACTGTTTGTGTCATTTCTAGTGATTAGATTACTGCGTGTCTGAGGTTTTTTCCTTTAAACAGAATCTTTTCCCAGTCCCAAACCCCAGATAATCATAACAGGAAAGGTTTTGTGCTGAGAATTAAAGAGCTGATGAATTCATGGAATGATACATTCACCTGCTAGGAACAGAATATTTCAGAGCAGGACAGAACTGTGGTTTCACAGAATGNGTCTGGCACAGGCAAAGCCTGGCAGATGTTCAGCCTTTTTGGGCACTTGGAGTTCAAAGGGCTCGTTGTTTCCAGCAGAATGAAATCAGCATGTTGCAGATAAGTTGCCTGGTGCTTTAAACAATTTGTTGCTCTGACCGGTGGCTGAAAGAGCTACTGGGGCCATCCCACTCCAGAAGAGCTAATAGATTTGAGTATTAGACTCCGGGGTGACTCTTGGCATGAAGCCGTCTGTAAGAGGCATCAAACCTGTTAGTCACTGTCCTGGGGAGCCTGATGGAATTAGCTACTGAGTGAACACATGTACAGCACTGGCACGGGGTAGGTAAATAGGGAGTGGAATCAAATGAGGACAATAAAACCAAAGCCCCAGTCACTGATGGTTAAAGACACATTGATTTCACCCTACACAATTCTCCAGGCTCTCTCTGATAGAAATCTAAGGTTAGCCAACAATTTAGTAATCTTGAGCTGTTTGTTGTTTCACTGTTTGACATCAGATGAAACCAGTAAGAGACACCAAACACCAGCATTATTAAGGCAAAAACAAAAAAGAAAGCTAAAAAAAATACTAAAAAATTTAAGTATTTCCTCTCAATCTCAAACCAAAATTCTCTGATGTTCTTTCAGATACCTGTTAAAATTAGCTGTGACCTCTTGAGGTGAGTCATTGTGAGAGACAAGAGAAAATGCCACATTGTCAAAAAGTAGCTCTGATGATATGTGCTTAAAGTAAGGAAAAAAATGCAGTTTGGGGAACTAATTCTCATTTCTCGCTGACTGCAGTTTTCACAGATGTTAATTAGATATCTATCATTCTCATAATCACTACTGTAATTACAGAGAGTTATGAAATGCTGGAAGTGGTTCTTTCTTATTCAAAGGTAAAAGGAAAAAAAACCATGTAGAGATAGATTTTTTGAAACCCCAAGTTTCTGTCCTGACAGAAGCCATTTGCTATTTTAGCCCATGGAAAGTCCTGACTCAAATTCAGCTTCGATTGAGTTGTACCTGCACAAACCAGAATTTGGGCTGGCATTTGGTATTTTGCTATTGCAACAATTAATTCTACACACTGAACCCTTCCCCCAAAGCATACACCCCCACGACTTACCTGCAGGTACACGCTGCAGTTACTTTCCCTCACTGAAATACCAGTAGTTATGTGGAGTATGTTACCCAAAAGATGCAGAAGGCAGTAGAAGAGAGCATGGACCACAATAATTTTTACTAAACACCATTAAATTCGGAAGAGGAGAAAAGGTGGGAGTGGGATTTTGTCCTCTGTGCTAAAATAACTTGTTTAACAAGTTCTGTTTGAATAACAAACAGAAAATAAACCCATTGACAGAGCTCTGCTTACACGCCCCACCTTGCACATAACTCACTGGGTGAAAAATAAGTCTCTGTTTGCAACATCGTGCAACATATACTGAACATGTCCAGCAAAAACTGTGGACACATCCTTATTTGATAGAAACCATCATCTGGAAGCAAACCATACTACCAGCTTCACACAGAAGTAGAGAGGACTTGTGCTACATGCTTTAAATAATGGTGTTAGTGAATGTAGGCTGCTCTGCTACCATCACACAGACACAGAAAACACTGCAAACGAGTACAACAGGCCCTTTAAACTGCAAAGGGAATTTTACATTATAAGGAAAAGAAATAACTAATCATTCTGGGAGTATGAAAGGCATAGATTTTTTTTGATTTTGAGATAACTACTGTGCTATTAAGTAGAGTAACAGCCCTTAGTTAAATAATGAAGATCCTTTGAAAGGTCTACATATTTTACTTTTCTTCTAAAAAAAAAAAAACAAACCACCACCAAAAATGTAAATGCGCATGACAGTGTTAATTAGAAACTGAAAATCAGCCTCATAGCCACAAGAAAGTAAAAATGTCCAGGACTGCTATTCCATTAATTTTGATTGGTTTCTAGCAGATGGAATTCTAGGAAAAAATTTTACTCGTTACCATGATACTCCACAGCAGTCACTCACTCCCCAAATCAGCACGTCACAAGGCAGTTATGCCCCGTTCTGTTCCTGTTACCCACACAGCTCAGGAGTCACCAGAGGCTATTTTTCCTCTTTCATCAAAACTGCAAAGATTCAATCTGGTGACCTAAAAACCTAGGCAAGCCTAATAAGGAAAATGAAAGTTTTCCTGAACAAGGACTATGTCACTCTAAAATATTAATTCCTCCAGCAGGATGCTTATTCCAACAGCAAATACAAGAGATTGAGTTTGATCCAGCACTGCAGAAACCCAGTGCAACGTGTCTCTCCAGCCTAAAATCCAACCTGCTTTAGTGAATTATCTTCACTATATATTATCTGTTGCATTGAGAAGCCTTAGTTATTAAAAGGCCCTCAGCTGCTGCTGTGGCAACTGTGAGAGCAGGGATCACTCACACACACAGACCTTACAGTCTGGGAGATAAGATTATCTCCCTATTTATGAAAATGTGAATAAATTCTGAATATAATTATCCTAATAAACAAAGACTAGAAAATATGAAAATACCATAGATTATCAGCTGTGAGGGACTATTGTGAAAGTTATTATAGCTCCAAGTGGGTATGAATACTGCTTTTGGAAATAACACACTTACTTTATTCCATTCCGCACTGGGAAAAATGAGGAGCTCCCACATTCCAGAGACATTTATTTGGTTTTGTCCTTCAGGTCGTCTGAGCTTTGGGGATGCACATTGAAGACTTGAGGTCAATACTAAATTTTATCTAGGTCAACTGTGCAAGTCCAGCATTGTTCCTGAAAAGAGAAAATAAACAAATGCTTTCCTTAAAACAGCCTCTGGGTTTTTATTTATATTCCCTTTTCCTAAGGGAGCATGAGAAAGCAGATACTGTTTAATTAAAGTTTTTAAATTAAATATTCATACACCAACATATTATTTAACATAGATTTCCTAATATTTCTTTGGAGATAATGCATTGGAAGAGAGACGTTATCCACATCTGTCCGTTAACCAGCGCTCCGTAGCTCACGCTTCCTCCGAACAGACGCACGCTTTGGATGGAGCTCTCTCTAGTCTCACTTTTGTCTGGCACTGTGCTGTGGAACAAATAGATTGAGAGATGCAGCAATACGCATAACCTTTAGCTTAGCTGTTATCACAAGGAAAACAGTTACTGTTGCTATGGTTGTTTGGTCAAACTGTCACCCCGTATCAACATTGTTACTATTCACACTTGACAAAAAGAGATCTTAAAAACAGAAGAGGAGGGAAAGTAAAGCAAAATGCTCTATGGATGGCAACCCAATTCTCATCTAATCTTTTAAAAATCTGTTGTGCTAATGCCAGCCTCTATGCCTAGCATTAAAATCATAGAAGACTTCAAATAAGGGTAAAGGTAAGTAGAATGTAATGAAAAATGGAACATCCATGTATATCTTAACCTGAATGCAGTGATGTTTAGATTTTTATTTGCAAACCACCCATAAGGTATTTTCAAGGTCAGGAAAATGTCTGAAAAAAAGTAAAAAAAAACCCAACAAAACAAAACCAAACTAAAGCAGGATGATTTTCAAGTACATCTAAACAGCATTAAATCTCTGTGCTATATGCTCTACAACCTGAAACTGATCCCATATGAGACTATTATTTCTCAGCATCTTGTTAGTCCTGCTTTGCACATAACCTTGTGAACTGCTCAGCTTTCTGAATAACTACCCTCAGCCCTTAAGGCGTACCATCAACTTTTATGATTAGACTTGGAAATTTAAATTAAACTTTGTTTCAGACACAGCTGTACACAGCAAGGGTTTGTAAGTATTCCTGCAAGGTAAATTTTTAGACAGTTCAAGAGTCTAAACAGTGAAATACGTGAGCCAAAACAAAATTAAACAGATCCCACAACCAACCCGTTCACCCGAGCTGAAATACAAACACAAAGTGCTTTTTATTCACAGATTTCATAGCAGTGGAGACGCCCCCTCCCAGCGCGGGCCGAAGGGGATTACATAAGGACCGAGGCTCCCATTAAGCACAAACCCACGACAGACCACTAACAGATACTGACAAGGTGCTTTTTCCTCCTCTCTATCCTCCCTTATCCATTTTTCACATGAGGACGGTGAAGGCACGGCATGGCACCGGGATCTGTCCTCCCCACAAACCCCTTCCAGTGCTCACCAGCTGCCCATGCTTTCATCACACTCTGGCTTTCCTTTCAGGATCCAAGGTCTCAAAAAATGTCAGTAGTCCCAGAGCTGTTTGCTCAGAAACTCCAGCTCATCCGAGGTGCCATTTTGCAGTTGTAACTGGGGGGGTGGGTTGGAGGGGGAATTGCAGGGACTCCCTGTGGAGATCCACCCCACGGGTGTTCCCCATCATCATCATCATCACCACCACCACGAAGGCTGCTCGCTGAAGGCAGACGCGTGCTGTGTTGGGAAATGAGACAAGAAACCTTTCTGCTTAGCAGAAATCCAAAAGCTTAGATGAGAAACCGGTGCACTCTTATCTTCCAGCACCAGCCTTGCTTAACGCCCAGCTAAACACTGCTCACAAGGGACCAAGGTGTAATGACACCAGGCAGCCCGGAGAGCTCTTCATCATGGTCCAAGTTCACCGAGCACTTCTCTGGAGCCACAAGAAATGTGCTGATGCGCTCTGCTCATCCAGCTACATCTGCAGCTGAAGACAGAAGGTTGCTACAGGAGTCTGTTTTCCTAAAATTTCATTTGCTCTGCTGTCTTCAGGAAATAGGATGCCTGTTTCTGCCCTTCCAGGTATAATGGAGCCAATATTTTATCTGTTGGCTTCACGTGGAAGGGTGAGGAAGGCTGGTTTATTCCATCCTGAGGATAAAGCACAGAAAACGTGCCACTGATTCGTGCCTATTGCTGCAAACAAGTGCCCGTGTAAATATAAGCAGCCTACTGAAAAAAGGTGACAAACTATGTTCTTTCTGGTGTTTTAAGACAGACTGCTCTCGTTTTACATAATAATATTAGTAGTTTCCCAAAAATTCATCCCAAACCAGTGGCTTAGCTGCAGTGACAGCTATTACTTTCCTTCTGCACTTTCCTGCTATGCAGCCACCCAGCTCATAGGCAAATATAGATTAATACACAACCCTGAAGTATTGAAAAACAAAAATGAGGCTATTATTAGAAAGACAGAGGTTGAAATCTAGAGGGCACCATCGTGTCCTGGCAATGCACACGCGCTGCTCATGTACTCAACCTTTTGTTAGGTTCCTTTCTGGCTCCATCCTAAGGCCCCAGGTTTTATCTTGGACATGTCTCAGTCCTGATTACTACAGCACATAAGTTGCCACTTGCATGTTTTGGAAAGCAAAGAGAAAAACGGGATGCTGACAGTTAGAGATGTTTATAGGTTTTGAAGAAGTGAGGGGTAGGCCATAATAGGTTCTCTGGAAGCAATACAGCACAGTATATTTAAGTGTAAATAGAATAATCACTTATATCAGCAGGGTAGCCAGGACTGCCACTTGCTCTGACATTAATGTATTTATTGAGTTAGTGTTCCTGAAGTCGGTATACTAATTTATTTTTCACAGTGATTAGACCCCACTGGGAGAGAAGAAAGAGAGGGTGAGATTGACCACCTATCTGACGAGCAGCATTTCCACCAATTCATTATGAGACAGTGTGCAAAAACATTCTTCTCCCTCTCGCACAGTGTCATTGCCACTTAACAACTCAGGAAAATCTACAGCAAAAGAAGAAAATGCATCTGAGACGTGAATGGAAGAAAGTCTAAGCAAATACCTATTGATAATGCTACTGTAGATACCGCTCAGACGTAGTTGTCAGGCAAAAGGATAGGAGCAAGCATTTTGATCTCAGTTCTCTCTCTTTGATACAAACTTGAGGCTCTACAGAAAAAGAGAAAGCTACTTCAGTTCTCATCAAATCTCAAAGCAATTTTCATCTATAAGAGAACTGTGTGTCTTGGAATACAACATAATAAGACCCAAGTATGATATGTTGCTCAGCTTGAACCATCCCTCTAAGTCTGCCTGAGCTTTCTGCTAGCCATGCCAAACGTAGCTCAGTAAGTCTCCCTCTGAGCTTTTGCAAGCATGATAAAGTCCCTCGGAAGGTAACTAGGTGGGTATGTCTGGAGTGAACTGGGCGGAGGGGTAGAGGGGGGATGTTTGTGCACACTAGTATCCTTTATGTGCTCAGAAATCAAAGCAATGATAGATCATTTTCTAAGCTAGGAGCCAGTGAGGAATACTGCTGCAGCAATAGGGGGAAATAAATTAGGGAAAGACAACAATGTAAGAAATGGAAACATAAGAACAATCAACCTTCTGGGGCATTATTTATTCAAATGAGGGTGAAAAAGGACAAAAACTAAGTTGGCGCTGTTGTGTTACTTTATGCATCATGGAATGAAGAACAGAGACAGGCAGGAACTTGGAGGGAAATAAAGCTGAAACAGGAGGGCAACTGTAGGGTCAGGAAGGACAGGGATGAGCTCTGAGCTGTCTGAACAGCACCATAACATACACAGGTACAGTTACTGAAGAATTGAATGATATTAATAAAAAATAATTAGAGAACGATGTGAGTGGCCAGCCCTGAACCTCCTCAGGAGTTTCTTCCAACTCTCAATGTGTTGCTTTTTAGGGGGTCTATTTACTGTAAACAAACAACAAGCTTTTTCACAGGACAAAAGCTGGGTGACCATAAGCTCCACTTTTTGCCAAGCTGAAAAATCAGTGCCATGGCTGTTTCAGGACTCTACAAACAACGCTTCTCTCCCTGACTTGCCACAGCAGGACACAAGCAAGCTCTGCTCCTCCTTCAACTCACCAGGACACAAACTTGCTGCACAACGGCACTGTCACAGTGCGGCACGCGGCCCTGTGCTGGCCGTGGGTGGTGACTGCCACCGAGACCTTCACAAGAATTTTGGTAAGGTTTCATCCTAAAATGCAACAGCTTATTCACTTCTATAAGATACTTTTCTCAGGTTATACCCTAAAGCAAAGAGCATATTAAAGAAACAGCCAAACCCTCAATCCTAGGGCTGCTGACTGGTGGTCATAGCACTGACTCTTCTATTTCCCTCCCACACTACTGTTCATCATTACTACCCATAGTCTTCCTTCACACCAATTTTTACCAGGAAATGGCAGGCCCATTCCACACTCTGTGAGAAAACAAACATATTCATACAAGTTGAAAAATTAAACCAATATAGACTCCAGGGGGAGATGTCAGTCCCTTCGCAGTAAGAGGTGGGGGCTCTCACCCTCTCGAACCTCCTGCGTCTGTGACGAATCCATGCAGAGCCCCTTTTTCAGCTCAGACTAAAGTGCCAAACTCCACTTTAGCAAAACATGCTGGCAAAGAATTGTTCAAGTTGGAAAAGCTGATATTGATTCGTGTGGAAAAAAAATTAAAAGAAAAGTCCTACTTGACTTCACCTGGCAGAGGTTCATCAGCGGCCGAGGCACAGATGCCAAATAAGCCCAGCTCCAGGAGAGGAACCTACCTGTCAATTACAGTGACTTTGGGCTTTAGCTAACAGACTATAAAAGGCACCACAGACAGATGAATTTCTAAATTTGGGAAGACACACATCTTTGGCATCTTGTTTGACTCATGAGGACAGAAAACCAGCAATGTAAACAGTAACACAGGCCACGGAATACAGAACTTGGCTCCTGACGTTTCAAAAGGCAATTTTTGCTAGGTGCTTTTTACAGACACTAGTTCCAAAGGGTGAAAATGGGAACTGTTAAGGCCAATGCAGAACTAAATATCTGCTAACTAAGAAGGAATTAATCTACTGACTAACTTACAAAAGGACAGTGATGTTGGAAATTTGCCATCACATGGAGTATTTAAATAAACACCCATGTTTTTGTAAAGGATGTTTTCCCATTGAACCACACTTGTTTTGTGTGGCTTCAAGAACACTGCATTTGGCACGACAACCCTAGATGGAACTGTACTCAGACAAAACCATACCCTTTCTGTTGGGCCACAGAATCAAACTGGATCACAAAGCAGAACTATATCCTTCAGTTTTTAAACCACAAGTCCCAAAAAATGTAAAGCGAGCGCACCTTGGATGAGACATACACCCTTTTATCCAGAATAACCTTTCTGTCTGACAGGACTAGTAGGAGCTCTTTGATTACATTAGATCAGGATAGCAAGGGCCAAAAGGGATGCTGAACAAATTCTTAAGACTGTTTCTGGTCAAGACACAAAGCAGATTTCAAGGAGACCTTCTATTCAACCCTCCACAGAAGGAAGCTGAGATGTGAAGTAGATATGCGCACAGATGGAAAAGAAAGATTCCTATCACTCAGCCTTCCCCTGGCTTTGACCTTCCTTCACACTTGCAAAAAGAAAAAAGATAACCAATGCCACTGCCAGCCAGGCTTAAAGTCCTGTAAGTAAAACTTGTACACGGGAGATACGAAGCCTTCCCCAGACCTGGGCCTCTGTTGCTCTTCTGGTTTCTCAGCCACAGTGATGTGCAGCTGCATCTGCCATGAGGCATTATCTGATGTCAGAGATGTAGTGCAATAAGAGATACAACCAGTTCTGGCACGTAAGAAAATGACAAATCAGTCTAGAGAATTTGAAGAGACAGTTTTCTGGAGGAACGCAGGTGCAGAAGCTGGGCTTTAGCACAAGTTCTTTCAAATCCACTAAGTAAACAATAAAACAGGGCATTTTATCATAAGCAGATTTTAGAAATTAAGATTTCTATCCAAATGTTTTACTACAGCTGCAAGCCACAGATTCGAAAACTAACAAACAAGATTTCTTTCAAACTCCAACATGAAGTGAATGGCAGAGAGTGAAGGAGACTGAAAACTTCATATCCATTAGGATCCCACAACTACATGTTAATCAGGAATCAAGTGCAGATCATAGGAAATTGTCCAGTCTGTGTATCTTATCGAGTCTTTCACCAGAAGTTCAACCATTTCACGGGTTTCAGTTGCATCCTCACATAGGAATAAGCAGAGAACAAAGACCTTAGTGAAGCTGCAGACCTTTTAGCACAGAGATGATCCTACCCTTAGAGAGTCCCGAGAAGAAAGGGAATTCCCTTTATTACCAGTCTATTACATTCTACCTTCACTCTCCTCCCCTGCTGGTATGAAAGGTCCTGCGTGCAGCAGTACAGGTATTAAATGATCCCATATACTCTGTTATTCAGGTTAAGAGAGGTTTTCACCAGATGACACACCTTTTTTACTTCCCTTTCTGTCTACTGCCATCCAACACATTGCCTCTTCCAATAAAATAATGGTTGAAAACAAGGAGATTCTTGCTGTTCTACCCTCAGCCCATGGGACACAGATGAAAAATTCCTCCTAACCTTCCTCCCTGAAGCATCACACAGCCTCCTCCCTAAAGCCACAAGATACTCTTCAACAGTCTAATCAAAGCTTCCTGGACTGAAACCTGGGCTATGAGATCCTCCAAA
Organism: Chloroceryle aenea; assembly: GCA_013399075.1. Classification (NCBI taxonomy): domain Eukaryota; kingdom Metazoa; phylum Chordata; class Aves; order Coraciiformes; family Cerylidae; genus Chloroceryle; species Chloroceryle aenea. The sequence continues at coordinate 83,050 of VWZY01008029.1, forward strand.
TGTTAGAGAAACAGGAACAGCCCCTGAGCTACAGCAGAGGGGAGGAGGGAGCAGGTTCTTCTCCTTTCATGTATGGGATGGCCTTGGAGAATCTATCTCCCTTCCATCTCCACACCTTCCACTGATAACAGTGGGAGCAGGAAAACAAAAAATTGTCAATGCTAAGATGAAAATTAAGAGTAAAATATCATTTTTAACATTAAAAAGGCAAAAGTAAAAAGCCCCTAGCTAACCAACCAGCCAACAAAGAACAGGCATGAAAAGGTGGATGCTGGTTTCACCCAAACACCCCAGATAATTTTACCGTATGATTTTAGTACATCAGAGCAGCCTGCCTCGCTGATGTTTTGCCAGTACCAGAGATAATCTTTTGAAATCAAATTATATGTGTGCAACATGAATTATGCTTTTGGCTTACACTGCAGCAAAACTGCACATTTTGCACTACTTTAGTTTTTGTACGGGAAGGGAAGAGAAAGAAAAAATATATATATAATTATGTGTCAAAACCAACTTATCAGAGATGCAGATAACTCCAGACACAAGGGACATCTTAACTCAGAGGGAAGATACGTGCTATCAGATACATACAGAACAGTTTTTATTCGTGCAAAGTTACTATCAGCATGAAACTATGTTAATATTTTCACAGGAACCTAACTTTGCTGGGAAATAACCTGCCATCCCAGCACACTAACACTGGCGACCCACAGGCTTCTTCCAGTGACACATGATTCAAATGCACACAATATTTCTGACATGGTGAGATGACTGAAATATGTTACTTACATACAAGACTGGGAATCACTTATCACCCAAATCTGAAACCAAACTCCAATTATGGTTCTTTATTTCCCTCCATAAAACACCTGATACAGTTCCTGAGAAGTCTCTTAGCAGTACTGGAGCCTCAGCTGCTGTTTCTAGAGTTTTCTGAGCATGAAAAATTCTAGGACCTATAATATGGAATCCACTGGCCTAACAAGGATTTATTTTTCCACTCACTGGAACACCAATTTAATTAAGACACCAAACCAATTAATAAGCTCTACTAAAAAGAACCTGCTAACTATTAGCATATGAAGCTAAAGCAATTTCTCCCCGTGACACTTTATGAGAGTAGTTATTCACTTGGTAACCAGTTACATAGTAACAGCACTCAAAAATACCATTGTTAGAGGACTAAGAGGATGGTAAATTAAATGCTGTGTGCTTTACATGACATCGTTTTTAAAAATATATATCCAGTGAGAATAAAAAGCAAGTAGGAAATTCCTGCAAAGAACAGCAAAAAATAAATGTGTCCCCATGTTTGCCAAAGCCACTTGGGTCAGCCATATCCACACACACTTAGCTGAACTTTCAAGGACCTTGGTGGCCCTGCAGACTGCCACAGATCTGTAAGACATCAGGGTCACAGCAGTAACAGGCACTGTTAAAACTGAGGTCACATTTAAGCCCGTTAGGTTTTCTCACTGTGCTCTCAAAATACTGGTAAATTAAAAAGAGTTAATTAGCAACTCCCTCCCACTTCAAGCAGGAGGGCAGAGAGCACCAACGCCAGCCTCACCTGCCTGGGACACTTCCTGCAGCGACGAGCCAAGTGAGCATCCCTGCCAAGTGTATTTCAAACCCACCCACGTGACATAATTTTGCAAACTACCTGAAGGAAAGGATCATCATTTGAGAAATGTTCTCTCCCAAGTAGGCACAATTTCATCTATCACCTTCTGGTAATTGCTGTCTCCAACCATCACGTTCCACTAAGCTGAGCAAAAGGAAATACATCCATCACCATGAGGAAACACATTCAATTAGACCAGTTCTTTTTTGCTCTTATTTATGAATTCTGATTTTTATTCTCATTGAATCTGATCTCAGGGCATCTGTCTATGTCATGAGGAAGTTCTTGGAGGATGCTCCCAAATTTGTTCCAGTTGCTAAGATGAGAGAGAGACCGGTTTGAAGAAAGAGTCAGAGAAGGAAGAACTACCAGAAACAAAATGTTACGAGTGAGATGGAAAGAGATTTCTTGCAGCATCCTAACTGTAGCATACCTAAAGTATGCTGCTTATGCTAGGCTACTAAAAAGTAACAGAAAGCCTTCCAAATCATGAAAAAACTTAATGTTTCCAGAAGTTTCTGGGCTCCTCAATGTACTTCACCCAAATTTCATTCAAAATAAAAATACTGCAAACATATTTGCTATTCTTGAATGGGAATTCTCAAATAAACCAACAGTAAAGCAAAGGGTGATTTTTTTTTTTTTGGAGCAGCCATCTAGCTGTGAAATTTAAAAGAATAAAATCACTTCTCCAACTCAGCTGCTTTGTCAGCTCCCTATCTGGCTTTGACTCGCTGCAGCCAAGTGGGTAGCAGCTGTACTTTCTGAGGATCCTTCACAGGGGGCATTGACTCTAACTCAGTGAATTCCCATTTTTACACCTCTGTATGCAGGGGTATGTATTATGTATTCGCTTGAATGCCCTTGCTTGGCATAACTAAATATGTTTCTTTCAGATGACTCCAAGTGCACTTCTCCCCATTGGTTCTGGTTGTCTCTGCTGAAGAATGGCTGTGAAATTTCACGACATTTCATCCACAAGAAAACATCAAAGCTGAACATGAAGTTTGGTGAGCTGACTGTTAATGGAATCTTTCCCTATGAGGGAGGAGAAGACAGTAAAAATGAAGAAGCTGACCTTATTTTTGGCCAAGTATGTATTAATATTAATGGCAAGTATGAAAAAAGTCAGCATCCCTCAGTGATGTGAGAATTGCACATCAGCAAATTACGTAAGAATAACATAAAAATAAAAACTCTTCAGAGGTCTTCTCAGGTTGGGGTTTGGCTTTGGGTTTTGTTTGTTTTCTTTTTTTAATCCAGAGCATTTAAACTGTCCTGCAAATTCTTGCAATGACAAAACAGGTGGGGTTACAACCTGCAGCTAGGGGCAGGAATGAAGAGGAAAGAGCGGAAACTTTATAAAGCCACTTACCTGAAGAAAAGCAACAACAATTAAGGAAGTGTTTACAACAAAAAGCAGCACTTAACATGCAAAGTATCTGTAATTCCCAACAAGTTTTGTTTAAATGCAGGATTTTTTAAACTAAAGTAGAAACTTTAATGGACAGAGATCCAATGACAACCAAAAAATTTCACAGGTGTCAACAGAAAATCTACTATTGGCAAAACCAAGGAGCTTAAAGCCACTTTCTGCCTCCTGCTGTATAATATCTACCGACCTGCTGGTGATAAAAGTGAACAAGCTCTCTTACATCAGAGACAAATGAAATTTTCCAGAAATGATTAATCACAGCAAATAAAATCTCTCTTTCCTTCGTGCTAAACAATTATATAGCTTTTCAATTTAGAGTTTGATCTTTAACGCAATGCTGAATTTTATTGCTGAGCTCCAGCTTTGGTCTACAGTGACATGGATAGCAGGTGTGGTAGCCAATCTACTGTTCGCCCTCCAGGACATCCATGTGACATACAACTGCCTGAACACCAGCAATTACATGTGAGATGCTGTGAGGAACATCATCGGATACAGAGAAAGAGCAAAACTGAGGCTCTCCAAGGAAATAATTGAGAGGTGAAGGGTGGGAGGAAGGAACACATCAGATAGGAAATGAACTCTGCAGAGTTTCCAAGCTATACTCGAGAGGAGATGGTACCTTAAATATCAGAGTTGCTGGAAAATGAAGGAAAAATGAAGAGGAGGTCCACAAGTTAGTGAGGATGAGTCAAGAGTAGTCAAGAGGGTTGGCACAGAGTTCCATCCAGACAGGCTGTGGACAGCAAGGCTGCCACCTGAACTTGCAAATAGAAGAAGCCTGAGAAAAACTCAAACTATGCATGTGACACGGGAAATCATTTTTGACAGAAATAAAAGAATTAACCCAATTCTAACATTTCTTACTGTATTTCTTCTTTCTATTTATAAAGAAAATAATTGCTACAGATGTACACACAACCAGGCAGAAAGTTCAGAGATGATATTAGCTTCTTTCCAGAAAAAAGAGAAAGACGAACTGTTGACAACATCCATGTGACTTCTTTTATCACCTGCAGTGGTCAATCTCATTTTTTCCTAGGGATGAAATATTCAGGCAATGTAATCTCCAAAGCTAGAGAAAAATGAAACCCAGCAAACGAACAAACAGCCACAAAAAAAACACAGAGAATATCATCTCCTGGAAAAGACTCACTAATGGATCTCCTAAACTAATCTGTGTCATCATTCAGCTAGTATTTTAATCACCAAGGACAGCTTCCTCACAGTGTCCTGAATTCCATAAATCAAGCCCAGTTTAATTAGAATAGTTTCCCAGCAATCCCTTGTACATATAGCTGTGACTTCAACTAAAAAGAAATAGTCAGAATAAAAGCATACATCTAGCCCAGCAGCAGCACAAATAAAAGACATGTTTTGTGAAAAAATTCATTTTCCCTGTTTCTGTTGTGACTGGTTCTGTTAGTTTTTTCATTAGAGACTCGACCACCAGTGATCTCCCCAAGGCAAAGCTTACGTGAATGGGATCCTGAGCTTGCAGCACCTGATGCAGTCAGAAAAATCACTCCTTCTAAAATAGCTCCAGCAGACTGTGAGAAGTAGAAGCAACCAGAAGGAGACTGAGGTGAGACCTCCTTGCCCTCTATGACTGCCTGCAAAGAACTTAGAGTGAGGTGGGGCTCAGTCTGTTCACCCAACTAAAAAGCGATAGGACAAGAGGAACAGCCTCAAATTGCAGCAGGGGAGGTTTAGGTTGGACATTGGGAAAAATTTATTCCTCAAAAGGATTGTCAAGGCCTGGAACAGGCTGCCAAGGGAACTGGTGGAGTCCCCATCCCTGGAGGGATTTAAAAGATGTGACGATGCAGCACTGAGGGACATCGTTTAGAGGTGGACTTGACAGTGTGAAGTTTACGGTTGGACTCCATGATCTTAAGGGTGTTTTCCAATCTAAATGATTCTCTGATTCTACCTATTAGCTACAGACAATTGCTAGGAACCTCGAGAAATACCTGTCTCCTTCAAAAGAGCTAACAAGGAACCTTCTGACTCCTGTTTCTCTGTTTTGAAGGATCATAGTGGCAAACTCTTTCTAAAGGGGCGGGTTACCAGGCTGGCTCTGCCAGACCAAGGTGTTCATTAGGCTTTCAGAGCTCCTGCAGAGCTGTCACCACTCCCAGTACCTCTGCCAGCCCTCACATTGCTAGCACTTCATGCTGCTTTGGGCCTCTCCACCCCAATCTTTTGGTGTGCTTCAGCCAACAAGCTGCCTCTGCTGCCACCTCCTGTTCCCCACAGAATGGCAGGATGGTGCTCTCAGTATTTGCAATTCCTAGAACATCAAGTATGGATTTAAAAAAAAAAAAAGAAAAAAAGAAAAGATTCAATTGCTGTCTGTGAAACTTCCCATTGCTCTGGGACTCAAAAGCATCAGTGCTGTTTGCACGAAGCTGAACACCCACGGCTGCATTTCTGGTTCTTCTTAATGCCAAAATCCCCGTTCCTAAGGTAAATGAAATTAAAGAGCTCAGTGGTGCAAATATTAATCTTCTATGCTATAAATATTTTGATACCAACCAAAACGCTGTCGGATTCCTAAAGCAGCTTAGAATACATAACCGAATCCTTAATTCCTCTCCTCGTCCTCCCTGATCCCTCACAGTTTTCACCGTGCCATTCAGGCTGAACTCTGTCAAAACACTTAAAGGTCCCTAGAAATACATCAGGTTGCCAGAGTTCCATGACTTTGGCTGTGCTTGCTCTCTTAACCCCAGGGGAAATGGCAGTGGACCAGATCATACAAAAACTGCGTGGGTTTCTTTTTCTTTTCCCTTAGGTTAAGCACACTCATTCCCAGTACATTTGCTGGTTTCCCTAAACTTGGCCTCGCACTAACTGGAAAATCTCCAGTCTGAAAGGCATTCATGGAACAGGTAAACAAGTCAAGCAAGGCTACAAAGCCAAAATGGATTAGAAATAAAAACCTCAGGTCATTGCCTCAGGGGGCTGTTCAATCAAATTGAAGGATTGCTTCATCTACTTACACCAACAGAAGATTTGTTGAAGAAATACTTAAGTTTTTACCAAAAAAAAAGGTCTTTCTGTTGAGTCTCTAATCTGCATTTCAGTCACTCCATAGCAGACAAATGTGTCATTTTAAAATGTATCTTATAACACAATCTCTGCTCTATTTCTCCTCTTGCCAGCATAATAATTGCCAGAGTAATACTATTTGCTTGAAGATAGTTGTTCTCAATACATACCAGTGTAAGAAAAGGAAAATCACTTAGCTAGAAATGAAAAACAGGGGATCTAGAGTCTATGAATCTGGGATTTGCATCTAGTGAACAGAAAAAAATGAATGTATGGATGCATTTAATCTAGACCATTCTGGGAAATCTACTGTGACTCATTCCTATCAGTGCAACTCAGCAGGTCCACCTGCAGGCAGAGGGAAAGCTGGGAAAGCTGTGAATGGGAGCCAAAGTATTATGAAATAGGTACAATTGGGGTTTTTTTCATCCCCTAGCATTCAAAAGACTTTTTTTTTTTTT
>VWZY01008029.1:89653-116600 GCA_013399075.1 Chloroceryle aenea
TTTGTCCTGCAAGGGATCAATTCTCTAATAAGACTGAATTATGCACATCTCATTTACTGGAAGAAAACATGAGAAGAGTGGTTTACGGGAAAGGAAAAGTATAAGAAAGGCTAAATCGGATCTCAAAGAGCTGTCTTAACTAAGAATTCTGTATTTGTTTTGACATTTTTCCACTTGGCTCTTGAAAAGTACCTTAAACAGGAGGAACTGCTGATGAATTTTTGACAGTAGATCTGGTTTCTGCTGTTTCAATTTTTTAAAGGCATCTTGTAACAAATTCTCCAAACCCCATATCCTGATTGCACGACAGCTGAAATATTCCAGGAGTCGTGCAGAATTAGCCTTCTTTCACATACAATCTGAAACATTCTCTGGTGGTCAACACACAACTGCTCAACAAAGTGGTTTAGTCAGAGAGAATAAACCAGCAGCAGGTCTCACCAAACAGTATGAACTCTGGAAATCCAGTCCTGAAGGGCTAAGTCTGACATGGGCCCACTTCAAGTATTTTTGGCAGGATTTTGTAAACCAGCCTCAGCATCCCTTTACAGGGCCAGAAGAGTAGAGAGACTGTACTGGAGCTGATCAAAGGGAGGGGGAATTTTTCTATTGTCTTTTGTGAATTAAAAAAAAAATAAATAGAATCTGCACAGATGCAAAGATCACTCAGTTCTGTTCCACACGTACTGGGATGCAAACAAGAGGTACTGTCACTGGCCAGGGAATAACCAAACACCATGTCAAGTGGGATCAGCAACCCCAGATCCTACTTCCCATGGTTTGTAACAAAGCAGGTTTTGGCCTGTGTTCCTGATCAAGGCAGAAGGGGAGACTATCCATTACGAGGGTATGTAAGCTCCAGAAGAGAGAAAAACAACTGGGTACTGCAAATGATTGGGAGACAACAATGAACTCAAACAAAGCCTGCAGCAATTTCTTTCATATCGTACACTGACAGAATTTTGAGTTTAATAATTCTTATAGAATTATGGTTGACAGAGATGCTGCAGAAGAAGCTGTGGTGTGAGCAGATGAAGTAGTAACAGACCATCTCCAGGTGTTACCCCAACCTACCCCGGGTAAAGGTGACATGGGTGAAATTTCTGCTAGAGTTATCATTTTAGTGCTCTTCATTTACTTTGCACTCTCAAAGAGGTAAAATCCTGCAGACAAACAGCTGCGGTGAGCGCTCATGAATTCACAGCCTGCCTTCTCTCACAGTAACTTAATCATTTGCCCGTGTACCTGAAGGTAATACAGACATACGTCAAATTTTACTAACAGGATCATGGCAGGTGTCACTTTAATTTGGAATTATGGCAGTGAGTTCTTCATCAGCGTTTTGCTAATCGTATTTGCAAGCGTTAGCATTTGTGAGGCTTAAAGACAAGTCCAGGCACAGCTGCCTTAGGGAACCTGTGCGTGGCTGTGCGGTGGGCAGTGTGCTGGGCTTTGGTTGTGCCACTCCTGGGCCTTTCCCTGGATGCACATTGTTGAGAAACACCTTACAAAAAGAGGATAATGTATTTTTAAGTGCAAAGTTCAAGTGGTTTCCAGCACACAGATCTGGCAGTAGTGCTATGCGGGGCCTAGGAGCTGGCGTAGAAAATAATTTGAAAAAAATCTGGTTTGTTTTTTTATTTTCCTAAACCTGAAAGCCTATGTTTACTGGTTAAGTTTCTGAAAAGTTCTCCCCTGCAATAGTACAGCCCTTTAAGGTGGCTGGGAAAAAGCTTCAGTGCAAAATGCATGAAGGTCATACATTAACATACATTGATTACTTGTATCTTTAAATGTAAATGTTAGCTGCTCAGCATCTGATAGAATTATGACAGTAGCAGTGAGTAAACATCACTGACGTTCAATTGTCTCTTCTGAAGCTTTACAATGCCTCTGATTCTGCATTTTTTATTGGGATAATATTCATCATGCAAATAGGAAACTATTGGAAAACACAGCAGGGTCTTTTCTCAGCCTCGAGGATTTCACACCTCATTTCCCGGGGCACTGCAACCTTAGACAGAGGGTGACAGGGTTCTCTGGCACTTGTGTCATAGCACCAACAGCCTGCACATGAGTGTGCATGTCTCCAGCTCCAGCTCCTCCAGAAAGTGGCAATTCAGATTCAGCTCAGCAGCACTCCCACCCCATCAACCATTCCTCCTCACCTCCAGAAAAATGTTCCAGGCCACGGTACATCTACTGAAGATATCTGAAGTGAACTGGTGGTAGCAGATACACCACAGGCTGGAAATCCCACTCCTTACATACATATAACCACCAGGAAATGGATGGTTTCATGCTACCTGGCTTCTGTGCCTGGTTGCTGTGGCTGCTGCCCAGTTGGAAAGCCAGAAGCCTCATCCCCACTGCCTGAGCCTTTACCACAGTCCCCTGAAACAGAGATCCTCTGGATTCCGAAGCAGAAAGACTTCACATCTGTGATTTAGCTCAAACTTAATTCATGCAGTGATACCTAACTCTGCAAATACCAGAAATGCAGAGGGAAAGGGGAACCACTCCTACCTAGCCCTAACTTCTCCCGTTTTAAGAACGAGTGGGTTACTGGCAGAAATTTGAGCCACGCTGACTAACGGTGCCACCTTGGACAATACTCACCTGTGCTCTCGAGGCCACAGGGCACTAATACAATCAATACCTTCTCTCCTAGTGTCCAACAGCTTCAATCACAGTGCCACAGGACACATGAGTAGTGATCAAGCAGTTAACAGCTCCATGGCCAACCTGGAGATGCCCAGATTCTCATGCATCAGTGATAAATCTGTACATTTTCCCTCGGTCTGATGGTGGCCTTTCCACCCCCTCCAGGTAACACACAACCACCACTCTCTATCAGTCAATAGCCCACTGCTCTTTTGACATTCTTTTGAATCCATACAGTTAATTAAGGTATGTATGTATATCCAAAATCTATACTTATTAAGCCTGGATTACAGAGCTCTTTCCCTGCTCGGTCTGAATAACCATACAAAATATGAATAACCAGACAAAGAAAGCTGCTCCAGTTCCTGTGTATTTATTTGGCATGAGATCTGCCATCAAAGAAAAGAGTGTCATTACTTGAGCACCAGGCCTTAAGTGATAGATTCCAAGTGCATCATTTTTAGAGCCATTAAAGGTTATCAGGCCTATATGGTTGCTAAGTTACCATGAATCATGAAGGAAAATATAAGATAATGGTAGGCAGACACTGTGGTGTTTATCAGAGTATGTTCTCTGCATCTTTCTTAACAGCATCATGATTAGGATCATTTTCAACAGTTCCCGTCTATTTTCCAGCTAGGTGCAAGAATGCAACTGCATTAAGTTGGCAAACATTGTTTATAATTTGTATTTTGCCAAGAGTAAATGAATTTGTGGAAGTCAAGATTTGTAATTGCTACAGCAGAATTTATTAATAAGTAAGAGCGTGTGCCTGTGTGCAGGTTTCTTTCCTGGCTATTAAATCCTATCTTCAGACTTGGAATGAAATCATCCTTCATTGATTTCGAGTATATTCTGTGATAACACTGACTGTGCTTTCAAAGAGTTTTTAAATTAAATTTGTAGCTGAGGTAATTGCTGTTGCAAAATTATGCAACTAAAGTAAAGCTTCATGCTGCAGCTTTCTTGATATTATAATTTAACTGACTCTTTTCTAAATCATAAAAGTGTGAGATGCCAGATTAGGACAAAGCATTAGGTTATTACTGAATTATTTCATGTTTTATCTCTGGAAGTAGCCTGTGAGAAGCAAAGGGATGAATCCATTGTGCAGTGAGCAGTGCTCATGCCATACCCCACAAAGTCCCCTGGGTTTACTTTCCCACTGCTCTCAAATGGTGAAGTCCAGGAGGGGAAGGTGTGCAAATCAACCACTCTCTCTGACTTGCTGCCCCCACAAAATAAGCTCATTTAGAAGGATGGATTTCCTGCAACAGTGGACAGGAATAGTCAAACTAACTACTATTCAAAAACTGAATAGGTGCTTATGTGCCATGTAGGAAACCCACAAACTTGCAGGCAACATCTCCCATAACCCACGATATTGAGCCACACATGGAAACCCTAAAAAAGTCTTGGTGTCAGCCTCACTGGATTACAGGGTACCAATGAGAAATTTTCTGTCTAGAACACAGTATTTCTCCAAAAGAAATCCTCAACTGAACTGATTTTACACCACAGCCACTAAAACACGATTTTGAATCCTATAGTGTCTTTGTGAAAACAAACAGGCAAAAAGGTCATAGTTCATGTGTAGACATGATAATCCCATCTATGTTCAGAAGAGGTCTTACTTGATAAAGGACTAGTAGAAGCTACACTATTGTGACATTACACTATCGCGACGTTACATCCACACGATATCCAAAGAAAGGCCCACAACAGAAGGAAGACAAAGGTTAGATAGGTGGATTCCCCTTATCCAAGCTTTCAAATAAAGCATCTTCTCATTCTGCACTAGAGAGGGATTTTAATACAATTTGTCAACTACCTTTCCCAAGACCTAACAGATTACAGCTCAGGTGAGAAAAGAGGCTGGAGACACAGCAGAAGACACTAAGCAGCCCAGGAAATCTAACTGACATTACATGACAACACTGAGCCTGCATCTTCTACAAGATTTAAACCAGATCTCCCACGAAACAAGACTAGTGACACCTTCCTGGAAGTATCCCCTCCCTGTCAGTACATAGTGGCTGTATTTAGCTTGCAGCTCTAACTCGAAATGCAGTTTCCCTGTCCTTGACAAGAACAACAAACAACTCGCTTGTAACCTAACTCGATTTCAAGAACACTGGGTATTTGGACATTCATTTAAAAAACAGAGGATCAGTAGAGGAGCCTAAGAGAGATCCTCTCACAACAAAGACGAGGGGCAGTCATATTTCTAATTTTCCTGGCACCTGCAAAGATGAATACACAATGACATCTGAGTAGTGTTACTTTTTAAAAGTAAATGAGCCTTGAAGATTATCTGTCAGCTAAAATGTACCCAAGGGCTTGCTTTGCAATGTTTCTTTTTTAAAGAATGTTTGTTTTAACATTATTGTTGTAACCAGCCAAAGAAAAATGTAGAGCCATCATAAAAAATATGAGTAGATACCCAGTTGTTAGAGCTGGTTTAGGAACAATCATAGGAGTGATGGACTGTGCGACCCAGGAGAGGTTCCTTCCAACCCTAATGATTCTCAGAATTGATTTTCTTTTGCAACTCACTTTCAGTTAGTGCTTTAGAAAAAAATAAAAAGGGTTAGATCAATGCTAGCTTCAATGACACAGCCATTCCAGCTCCTGCAGCATTTTCTCACCATGGCAATCTCTTTATTTTCTTATTTGTATGAAGACCATTCTCTGCTTTTCTGTTCTTGGTTGGACATAAAAATAAGGGTTGGGCTCCTAGTCTGTTGACTCCAGGCTTGAATGTACTGTTAATACAAATTAGCAGATAAAACTCTGAGTAAATCTCTCAGAGAGTGAGTGTATATGAGTGTATAGTTATTCTGCCCACAATTCGGAAGAAGTGATCTTTGCATTCATTATCACACTTGCTAAATAAAGGCTCTTCTAGCCAGAAGCTAGAACAGAATTGCACTTTGAAGAAATGTGCCTGTCTCCAGAAAGATGCATTCTGTAAGTTTAACATTGCAGGACAGCCACCTAGTTCTGTACAAACTGCTAAAATCTGACAGACACTTAATGACATATTTCCAGCACTCCTCATTTTCAGTCAGCACATTAAAAGGAGGTCAGCATTACACCTCTGCTTCCTTCCCTTTTCAGTCCACTGGCAGAGTAGTCTGGGCCTAAACAAGAAAAGAAAACAAAAAGAAAACCCCAAATATCCTCCCTATGCCTTTCTAATGAACAGTTATGTCTACCTCATTTTCTAGAGTTTCTGTCTTTCCTTTTGGTATCTTGTGATTTACCTGACAAAAGGGGTCAGGAATCATCGGGCTGCATCTATGGCATAACTTTGGTTCATGCTGTAAATCAAACCTATGGCCTGAGCCTGCTATTGCTGAAACATTCATAATTCATAAGGTTTGAAAGGAAGGAATTGCAAGATGGAAAAGTAGAAAAGTTTAACACTAAAATGCTCAACAAGGCTGAATGCCCAATATGGAAACAAATGATTTTCAGGATTTGTGACTTTCTACCATGCTGCCTGTTTCAGGCAGGGGGAGTTGAAGGAGGCAGAGGGACATGAGCTACCCCAAGCATTCTCACGGCCAGCAATGACTGTCTTTGACCTGTACCATGGTCTCGCCTGGAGAGCAGGTGGTTTGCTGCTAGAGCCCCATGCTATATAGCAAAGCAGCATGTTAAAGGCACAGACAGTCAGGACCTCACATTGAAGCAGGAACCATTATGAAATGACAGCACAGATGCACCCACGTTGATATATTCATCCCTGGGAATGCTGTCCTGCTGCTTCATTCGCCCTAGACACTTTGTACCTCATTGCAGGCAAGACTTAAATTTGAAAATCCAAGCAGCTGGAGACAGACCTCTCCCTGGCAAGCCCTGAGGAAATCTCCTTCATGCAGAGTTAGTAGCAGTCAGTCTCCTCTAGTATTTGTCATGTATCTTATTTTTACGTTTCCCACCTTAAAAGCTCTCTATACCAATGAGAGTGCAAGGGCAAGCTGCCCAGAGAAAACCTGGCTTGTCTATACAGCAGCAAGACCAGCCATGCTTTTTAACTGCCTTATCTAGTAGTTTATATTAAATGTTAGTGCTAATTTTTGCTTTGGCTTTTCAGATGTTAGCATCTCTTCAGCTCCAGCTAGAACACCTTAGCTCTGGTCTAACCTCCAGCAGGCAATGGCAGCACCGGCACTTTCTGTGCTGCTGGAAAAGCCTGGGAGCAGCTGCAGCCCAGGGCCTCTGGCTCCTTTGTATTACTGCTCTTCTGTGTTGTCCCCATTTAAGTGCTGATGCTGAGAATTAGCACAAGGAAGTTTTCCCATTCTTGCCTGCTCTAACTCACCTATCTCCATGGTGAATTCCCTCAGTCAGCGTACACCGTGTTGTGCGGCTGACACAATTTTCTTCACCTTGTACCTGCATAATCCCATCAGTTCATGCTGCAGAACAAAGATGTGCAGTACTTGGTGTTTGGAGTGGCACCTTCCCATTCTCCCTTCCAGATTTGGCAGCGCCAAACATTTGAACTGGTCCAAAGTTACCTGCTCACTGTAGGACACTTAGCTGATTCATGGCTTTAAGCACTGTCCTGAATCCAAGAAAAGTCCTGGCCTTATGAAATTTTTTTCCAACTGTGCTGCCTTTCTTATCACACACACCTCCTGTATCACTTCAGCTTTTTTTTCCCTCCCATTGCCTCACTGACTTTGAAGCCATCTATGATGATGTGTAAATGGCAGATGACAGTCTGTATGTTGTTACTACAGGTTTTTTAAACCCATTAAGAAATTCACTTAATATTTTAAGACTTCCACTACCCCCTTTGATCCCACTTTTTATTTTACTGTTCTAGTCTGACCTTCTCCTTGACTGATCCCTTGCTTTTTATTCTTCTGAGGAAAGCAAATTTATTCCATATACTGGATCTCAAGCACTTTAGCTAACAACATCTGTAACATCCCTTCAAGCACCAGTTACCTGCTCCAGCAGATTTCTCCTGTTTCTTCAGGCACCATGAGACACTTTCATTTTCCCTTGATGAAATCCAAGATGTAGAGGGCAGATTTCTAGGTGAAACCTGAAGGTGTGGGAGGTAGGCATAATGTTCCTGAGCAGCTGAGAAATACTGCAGAGAAAGTCCTCCCTTTACCTGCAAATCAGGTGTAGAGTGAAACTCCAATAGTAGCTTTTCTATTAAGGAAAAGCTGTGATTAAAAGTGCTTACATATTTTGACAACAACTGGAGGTTTGTCCAATGAGTTAAACATTTCATTACAATGTTATCAAAATGTAACTTTCTGGCACTTGCTTTAAAATGGGATTTCTCCCCTAAAAGCAAAGAAAACAAATAAAAAACAACAATAAACCCCCCCTATCTACACTGGCTATAAAGGAAAAAAAAAAACATGAAAAGGGTTATGTCACATAAAAAAAGGAAAGAGGAATAATCCTTTTTTGACCAGCTGTAGTCCTTAACAAGAGAAAATGAGTCAAATATTCTGAAAGGCAGAACAAAAAGTGTTTCTTCTACTTTCCTTTTAATGAGAATCTCTCATCCAAGCATGTTAAGGTTTTTAGAAGAACTACATATTTCCCATAGCACCCTGAAAGCCACTTTTAGTGTGAGTAAAAGACCTAACAGGCAAAGTAGATCTGTTCAAACATACTTTCAATTGACCTGAAACACTGACATTGCAGAACTTGTTTAGCTCATATTCAGAGTAAATTGGCCTTTTTCCCTTTACAAGGAAGATTTAATAGAACTTCTCTTGCTCCAGAAAACCCTTTGTTTCCAAAATTCTTCCCGTACCTGAGGCTGCCAACTGAAATTTGTGTTGTTTTATCAGCCTCACAGTTCCTACAAACTGCTTTCCCTGTGTGCTGGACACAGAAAACATGAAGAGAGTCCCAGCTTTTTCCTTTGAGCAGTTCTGTTGTTCAGAACCCCAGGTTTCAGAAGTTCTGAAAGCATCTTGGCTCCAAGACAACTCTGGGCTTCGAGATTTCCTGCACTCTGCTCATTTTCCAAACGAGACATTTGCAGTCATTGAACCATCAAAAATACCAACCATCTGCAGCACAAAATCCAATGAGTTGCAGCAGACCACAGAAAGTCAGACATCTCTTCTGACCTCTGCTCTGCATCTTACTGCAGAACCACCCTACCTGTACCCCATGGGTTCCCATCCTCCTCACCCTCGCCCAAATCAACCATTCTTACTTCAGATGCTCTGTTAAAAGAAAATCTCAGTACCAGTACATTATCAGCAGATAGCTATGAAAATAATAAACCTACTTGCACACTCATCAAATTTTATATTTTGAGAATGCTATAAAAAATATCAGGTCATGTCCCCAGGAAGCAAAGCTGGCAAAGCGTCATGGAAATCGGCGTAGCGAGTCCACTGGATACAGTGGGCACACTAAATAATTAATCCACACAAAACTCCGATGAAAGAGAAGGGAGAGTTTCTTGTGACTTGCCTAAATCTATTCAGTAAGCTTGGCTAATAAATTATGGTCTCTGGGGCATCCAAATATAAGCAGCAAATCAGAACTCTGAAATTCGCTGTTCTAGTTTTGGGTTCAGAACTCAGCCTCTAGAGCCGTTACCTCCCAAAGGGGAAAAATTTGTCCTTGTAAGATTTTTCACCGTTCTGGACACGAGTTGATTGATGGACTGTTTGCATCTCACACTCAAAATCAATGTTACGAGACAGAAGAGCTATATTCCAACGGTTCACATGCGCCAGCTCTCAAATTATAGGGGAGGAGGAGCTGCAATTTGACCCTTTCACTTTCAGTATCTGACTGATGGCCATTTTACAAAATTATGTTCCCATTTTCCTGGTTTATAAGATCACTAACCCATAAGAAATAGTTTTCCAATGATGAGCTACCGAATGCCCAGACTAACCTCCTCATTACATTCACAAAATGTTTTATCCACACAAGTTTTCATGTTCTGTTCCATTTAGTCTTTTTTTTTTCTGTTTTATTGCAGTCCTTAAATATTAAAACCACAAATGCTAAATAGGTCTTACGTTATATGAGAGGAGGTAAGACACAATATAACCCAGCCAGTCCACAGCTGGAACATCACACACATTGCCAGTTTAATTCCTCAGATACAATTCCACTAGCAAAATCTTACCATTGAAGTCAAACATACTAAATACTTTGCACTCATTTCTCCACGTGGTAGCACACAAGTGTATAAACTGATCTGTGCATTTTAGTTACTTTTCTAATACACCTGAAACTTCCAGGGACACTGCACAAAGCTTGGTTTCACATGAGCATTTTTACTAATGATACGTAAACCAGCAGTGCCTCCATACTCTAGGGCTCTTAGAGAGAGGGTCTACAAGGTTCACCGGTCGCCCGGAAGGGAGGAACAGATCTGGGTACTGCACTTGGGAGCAAGGACACAAAGCTCGCTCCCGCAGCCATGGAAGTGTTCTGGCCCATTTCCCACTGGTGTCAGCAACACTGCATGGGACACACACTAACAGCAACAGGCCCACTTTCCAAAAAAGCCTTATCAAATGAGTGTGGCATCACAAGTTTTGTAGACTCGGGAGTTTCCAAAGCATTTAGGAGTCAGTCATTCCTGAGGCTGGCTTAGAAAAGAACTGAAAGTACAGAGGTAGGAGCAGAGCAGAAGTGCTGAGAACAGATTTTGAAAACTCTTTTGATTTCAAGGATTCAAGAGGCTAAGAAGTAACATGAAAATTGGTAACCTGGGGAGAAAATACCATCACTAGATTCACATTAAATTAAAAACAGAAGTAAAAATCTGTTTAGAACTAATAAATTAATCAATCATCTAACATCACAGTACTGGTTTTATCACTGAGGCCAAGTACAATTAACATCAAATAGGGATGATCCAGTAAAATGGCTTAAATAATCAAACACCATCCTCCTCAACAGGAAGTCCCATAACACCCCCATATATATCCACAGCCCATTAAAAAGCCCTAACAGTAGTCCTTCTATGGGCTATCACACATCAGCTTTACTCACTGATTGCCATCACGTATGTTTAATGCTGAGGACAATGATCTGACCAGAGCATTTTAGCATCTGTAATTGTGCAGCCTTTTCACAATGCACTCTGGTAGTGCTTGTCATCTGGCCTGAAAAATTATCAAATAACTAAGAGCTATCTTTGGAAAACACTGTCATTCCCTTTGACAGACACACTCAGTGCCTGTTCGCAGTGAATCTCTCCAGCTCAGAATTACACACCCCTCCAAAATATCTGCTTGCTCTAACAGTGAGAAATGTGGCTTTCATTCCCACTACTTCTTTCTGCTTGTCATTTTCATTGGTTGAAATTCAGATTAATATGGCTAATATTGGACTGTAGCTGTAAGGTCTTTTTCGGTTGGTTTGTTTAAAGAGAGTCTTAATTGGTCCAGTCAATTATGAATTATGGGCTCAACACAAAACCCCTGGAATTTAAGTGGACAGATTTTCCTAGCCTTAACATGGATTAAGTCTTCTGCTAGGAAGAGAATATAATCAAGCCTTTTCTCATCAACTTCAATTTAAATTTCTATAGAGGTGCATCTCACAGTAGCCTTAGAAACTCAGCGAGTTTTACAGTCTTTGCTAAGGAACAGTAAAAACTGGCTTCACTGACTTTCTCCTTTTTTCATTCACACATTTCAGGACAGTTCTGGAAGGAGATTAAGTGAAGAACAAAACAAATGGTCCATACGCTCCTCACCAGTCGCGCTGACTGGTCGATTAGCATTGTAAAACTAGCGAGGTCTCATGCTCACTTCTACTGCATTTCTCTGCTTCAATGTAACATAGAAAGTTTATACGTGGCACTTGGTGAAAATCTGTATTTCTGGGACCATTCTTAAGCATGGCAAAAAAGAATCAATTTCGTTTTGAGGAAACTCAGGAAAACAAATGAACAAACAAAACAGAAAACCCCAAGCCATTTGTGTCCCCGCAAACACCTCTGCATGTGACTGTAAGCAAGTCAGCAATACCCCCCACACCAAAGGAGTGCTCGATACAGTGACACAACAAGAGTCCCATCTTGTCTTTGCCTGTCTTCCTCACAAAATGTCAGCTTTCCATAACGGAAAGAAGCCATTGGGAAAGACAAGGGAATGTGGAGAATCCTTGACCTGGGCATGTATGGAGTGGAAGAAACAACGAGATGTCAAAATCCAGAAAGTGGAGAGCTGTGGTATGGAAATGGGGGAAAAGGAGCAAAAGGAGGCTGTGCAGCTCTGCTCCTAGGGCAGAGGACATGATGGGAAATTTTAGAAAGTCCCCAAAATAAGAAGGGTAAGGCTGCAAGGCCTGTATGCAACCAGTTCAGCCAACAGAATCAAAAGGGAGGTAATCTGCTAGTTGCATTTTGGGGTTTTCTTGAGATTTAAGTACTTCAGAGAAAGGATTCTTCTCTCTGCTTTGTACTTTGCTCATCCCAAAGAAGACAAATGCCTTTGTGCCCCTGTGTGATGAAAGGAACAGGGGCAGTACCTACAGAACAGGACCTAGAGCAAACAAGGTGGCTGAATCCACTGGGAAATCAAATCCCATTGTCAATATATTTTTTCCTTCTCAGTGCTTAACGTTTACTGTCCAGGGTATTTAAGGCTCAAGTTTTGCATTGACTTCTTTAGGACTGATGACAGGCTTGAAGCTAAATACACATTTAGATGCTTTGGCACAGCAGAGACAATAAGCCCATCATAGCAGAGGATTAAATCTCAGCTATGGTCCCTGCAGCCTCCGCGTTGCTTTATTGCTAATTTTTGCACATATGTCTGTGATCAGTTACCGGGCTCTGACATATGGTGAGTGCACCTGCTAACTTAGCCAGGGCTACTGCCTGCAAAAACAACGGACACTTACGGCACGATCTGCCAGGGTAGAAATAAGGGATTATAATGTCCCTCATGCTGTAGTGCTTCGCATTCCCCAAACAAACACAGCACCGTGGCACTGTAATAATCTCAGCTAGACAGTCTAAAATGTTTGATAAGCGTGCTACAGAAGAGATTCATCGCTCTCCCACGGTTAACCAAATTTATTATTAATTATCCAAGATTTAAATTGAAAAAGTATGTTATCGGGTTTTTGGTGCTCATTTGCATGATTTGGGGTGGAATATTAACAGAGCTCTTACCCACCCACACTCCCATTTTCATCTGTAAAATGATATAGAACGCACAAGAAACTGGCAACTGCATCTGCGAGAGGAACCACAGAGTTCAGCCAGTCTTTATTACAGAGCTCAGCAGCAGCATTCACACTGCTCCTCCAGCAGCAAAATCCCTAACCCGTACTCTCCGCATTTCCCATTTACCTTCACCCACTATCCAATTAACATCCCATTAAGCTGCTCACCTGCAGAGCCTTTTATTCCCAGGCCTCTGCAGCAGAGCTTTAATCCCTACGCACAAGTCACTGCGGGACCTACGCTGTTGTTAAGTTCTTGATGCTTTTTCAAAGCCAAAGAAATTGCCACTCCAACATCTTTAAAGAGGTTATTCTTTGCCAGACCCTTTGGGCCCTACCCATACACTGGCTTCTCTAGATGACAACTGTAGTCAGGCTTTTAAAAGAACAGACAGATCTATCTACCATGTTGATTCTGCTGCGGCTCAACAGACTTATTTTGGCATCAGTATCTTCTGCCAGACTGGAAACAGTGGGACAGCAGCACTGCAACTGCCCCTGTGATGACGTGCTCTGTAGCAGAGCTCTTCAGGGTGAAGAGTCTCAAGCTCAAATCTCAGAGACTTGATTGCATTTAATATTCCATCTCTAGATCTGCTCCCCATAAGTAGGTTCTGGATTGTATCCACAACTACAATCCACAGGTTTCTGTAGAAATTCACATTCTTCTTCTATTTCAATTAGCAGAAAAATCACAAATAAACTGTTTCAGACATAAACATCAGGAAGACAGCAAACATTTGAATACAATTAAATCCAAACCTCAAAATCTCATCTTCAGTTTGGACTTGAATCTCTTTTTTTGTGTGTTTGTGGCATCCATGTAATTTTATATTGTTACATGTAATGTCATACCCACAGTCACAAGAAAAAGAATTTAATCTTTTCGTTTATCCAGTTCTGTTTATTTTTGTAAAGGTATTGAATGTGTGGCTAATGCCACTGAAGTAATTGGCAGAGTATCATTTTTTCTTTAGTACTATTTCCATAACTGTCTGTACACTCTGGGGGTCTTTTTACAAGATTTTTTTTTTTTTTAACTTATCAATTAAATTACTCCCCATTCTTATACCTGAGTACACAGAATATATAATTCTAGTGACATAATTCAAACTCAGACTTTCTAAGCTCCCCTGTCCTAGTGCTGCTAGCAATTTTTGTCTGTGGAAGATTGGAAGACTCTCCAGAGCATATTACCATCAACATCTGCCAGAGACACTGTGCAATATTAGTCCAGGCATCTTTAATAATGCAAGAAAGGTTGGCAGCCCACAGAATATCAAGTTGAATATTGAAGAATTATGAACCTTTTCCTCGGTGCAGATTTCATAGGCATTCTTTGGGAGGTTTTTTTCTCATTCATTTTATGCCAACAATAGGGGTTTATTTTATTTTCAGGGCATGCCAGAAAAAAACCAAACAAACATCTTTCTCATCAAATGAGAGTAAACATATATATACACACATCACTTCTTCCATGTCAGAGCATAAAAAATAGTATAAAAAAATGAGGTATGTAACACACTGTTTACATGAAATGTAATAATAATTCAATTAGAAATTGCATGGTAGCTGCAGGTGGGCAGGGTGGAAGCCAGGACTGTTAGTGTGAGCTGCCCCTTCTGCAGGCCGCTGAGCGCAGGGAACCAAATTCCCTATTTTACTCTTCTCATGCCACCAGAGTTAATGTTGCTTTACAACTAACAGGTTTTTCCTGGAACAACTCAGGATGTGATCACATAACAGAGCCTTGACCTTTTGGCTACATAATGCTTTTGTGATCAATAGCACAGAAATTAATGTGTTTATCATATCAGAGCATTCTAAAAATTTCATACATGCCGTCACTAATAACCTTAAATGCCCGTGATGCTGCATTTGGAAGTGCTGGTCCAGTGCTTTCAAAATTCTGCACAGGAACAAGTTGAATTAGGCAGTCTGAGAAATCAAACCCAACTAATTTCTTCTGTTCTCCCCAGGTCATTAATCTTCATGGGACAAATTACCACTGGCAGCTCAGTAGTGTGGCACTGATGGACTGGGGAGACAACAAAGCCACTCTGCCATAACCAAGGGGAGGATTTGCCTCGTATCCTCTGCACCTTCTTCCCCAAAATTTCCCTTCATTTCTTTTGGCTTTTTGGTGTAAATTATTAGAATTTATGATTTTTCCTTGGTCTTTGAATTATCCATTCAAGCTGACATTGAAGCATCCTCTACTGGCAACTATAGGTCACTTTGATTGAAATTTAATATAGCATTTTTTGTAAGTTTTAAACTGCATTTGTGTGCATTCTTGTATTCTGTACCATCCCATTCTATCTTCGAATAGCAGAACTATTCTAGCAATGTTTACAAGACTTACATAGGATCCTGGAATGATTTTAGAGGCAAAATATTAGTATTCAACTAAGAGGCTGTTAGCTGAATTCGGAGGGGTTTGTCAGGATGAGCTCTCATCACAAAGGTTAGAGTGATGCAGAAAGATGATTTCCAACTTGATAAAAACAAAAATTTAAAATCTAATTAGAAATACAATAGTAAAAAGTCTACTTCATTTTCTCAGACAAAAATAATTGTCTTTTCAGTGCAGTTTACTGTGTGCACTAATTACCTGCAGGTCGCACTGGCTTTTGTCTGAAAGCTTAAGGGGAAAAATTCACAACCCTTTTTCTTTAACCTGTAGCAGTACAGCCAAAGGCTCTGATGAGGTCACAACCGTACGTAATAAACAACAAGTAAAGAAAATGGTGCCATATGTTGCTTTTCCCTTGCTAGACTTAGCTCTCTGGAAAATGATCAACTAAATGCAGCTAAATCGCATCATATTTTTCTGTTATCAAATGGGGTTAAGAAGCCATGTAAATAAATATACATGAACTAAACAGAAACAGCTGGAAAGTTCCCAGAAGGGACCTCTAACAACCTCCAAATTGGACGGACCATGGTAGATCAAGGGATCATTATTAAGATTAAAGGCTTACACCAAACCTGCTGTGAAATTCAATCTGCTGAATTTTAAATGTCGATGGCACAAACCGGGAAGTACTAAATGGTGGTATTTGTTAATTCTTAAAAAGAAAGGTGACAAGCGAGATGCTACATTTTGTACATTCCAAGTGTGCATGGTGCTGTTTGCTGAGATCAAGGACTCTTTGGGTACCTCCCAAAAAAATCAAACATTTCAAGCAAATGCTTTCCTGAATTGATTTTTTTGGGGGGTAATATCAGCAGCATCAGTGCTTTCGTTTCTTTCCAAAGGCTTTAGACCAACTTCATTTTAGAGAGACACTGTAGTGGTGATTGGAGCTAAATCTAAACTCCTAAAAGCAAGTGCTTTTTTATCTTGGTACTTTGACCTACTCTATTCCAATCGCATTTGATAGGATTATGCTGCTGTGCCTAATAAATAACTGAGGTGACAGCTGTCTGAGCCTGCAAGTGTTACTCCCTGTCTCACCAACCTCGCGGGATACCTGCTCCCTGAATTGTGTTTCTAAACCAAGTTAGAGAAATGTTCTACTAGTCTCTGGCAGAAGAGAGGCTCTCCTCTGCATGTCTCCCGCAGGGCTAGGGTAACAGTGTGTTTGCACTGCAGCTGATTTCCCCACACACACTGCCACCCTCTCTAACTCACTCAGCACTTCGAACCTATGATCCGTCACCAGCCAAAAAGTCCAAGTGTTTAAAATCTCAGAAATCTCTCTTGAATGTTCTGCCATCCCCTTCTTTTCAAAGTCTCTCTCTTTTTCCAAAGACAGTGTGACAGTTATTAGTTGTACTTGTTGAGAGATTGACACAGGAAGAGTTCCCTCCACAGACAGGCCGTGTGGAATTTATCTGTATTTGGAAAAATATTTAGACTTGTGTCACGGCTTTGCCATCTGCATTCATTGGCAAACACGCTCCTCAGAAAAAGACCTATGCTGACAATGTAAATTAGGTCAGAGTGACATTGGTCCTCTGGGAATCCTGGAAAACCTTCAAAATCATTGTAAAGGGACAGTAAAGCACCTTTGGGAGTTGATTTGTGAAAACTGTTTCAGAGAGTAAACAAAAGCATTTCCTTACTCTTGACAGACAGCCTCATTAAGTTTTCATAAAAGATCCGATTATTAAAATCCCTGTTCCCTCCTGAGAAATGGAGGGACAGGCAACTCAGATGATGCTATGGTGCCATTCAGTGAAAATATAGATGCTGTTTTAAAAAAGGAGACTTAGCAATGGAGCAGGTGACCGGCTGTTGCAGGATGAAAGCCACTCTGACCAATAGGAGGGATAAAAGCATCCATTTAGCTATGGTTGGAAAGGAGCTTTAGTTACACCAGGAGTCCACCCTGCCCTTCTGGCATGCCTCCCTTACAAAGATATTTTCAGCAAACAAGAATAAAGTCTACTAAGGGTGCTTCAATTAGTGTCTTAGGGTTGGTGACTTCCTTTATAATCAAAGCGTAGCATGTGGAAATTAAAAGATAAGAAACCAAAAGTACAAAAATATTCATTAGCAGTTGTTTGGACTGTGCTCTTCACCCTGACTCCTTCCGAGAAAACATCAATCTGCTATTATCCTTCTGCCAGATAAATAGGCGAGGTACTTAAAAGTGACCTGCCAAGGAAACTTTTAACTCCTGAGCACATCATCACAGCAGACACAAGATTCTCCCTGATGAGTGCAAATTGCTCTAGGACTGGTGGGTCTCTGTGGCATACAAAGAGCAATACACTCTACCCTGCATACAAGACTGATTTTTACTTTGCATGATAACGAGCCTTTTGTATTTTGGAAGTATCTCACAAAGCAGCTCTGTAGGAGGCCCGCTGTGTTAGTCTTCATTAAAAGAGACAGATCTATAGATTAAGTTAAATAAAATGGTAGCATTTCTGCCTTAGCCTGAAGCTCTCTCTTTGCACTCCTGAGCTTTATGGGAAGCACTGGAATTAAAAAGAAAAGTTGCCAGTATACCAAAAAATGAGATTTAGAAACAAAGTAGCTTAATTTTAGAAGTCAGTGCTAAGGTGGAAATAAGGCAGAGGGTCTAGAAATGGTTTTGCCGGTAACTAACAGAGCAAAACTTGGAAACCTCTGGAAGCCATTTAAGAGATGTGACATTGCAATTGATACCGAGCTGGCAGCCATCGCAGAGGCGGTGGCAGCAGGCAGCTGGGTGCACCTCTCCTTGGCAGTCACTGTTCCCTCAGCAGCTCCCTTGAGCCCTAAGCAGAGGAGAGCTCGGTGTCCTCCTCCCTTACCCCTGGGAAAATGCGACACTTGATTCACCAACTGCAACGGACACAAACTTACCACGTTTTACAGCTCACCTCTTATATGAAAAGAAATCTCTGGCAAAACTCACAACTGGTTTTAAGTCACCAACTCTACACTACATAAAATTGTCTGGTGTGGGTAAGAGACTATGCAAAATACTTGAGGCCGGGGAGATTCAGCTAAGCAGGTTTGTGTCACCCTTCCTCTTTTGGAAGCAGCTTTATTGGCAGTTTACAGTAATTTCATAAACCTTCAGTTCCCTTAAAGGATGCGACAAGGGAGTCCTACTGCAAAGTGCAGGGAAAGGAGGAGGCCTGAAGAAAAAGGAAAATACTTCTAGAAATTAAGAACTGGGACTGTCTATAAAAACTGGAAAGCCCAGAAGCTTGGCACAGTAAAATCAGAGAATATTTCTGCTCTCAAAATGGGAAGTTATTACAGTCTGCAATCAGAAAGATGAAAGCTGCACCAATGAAGTGCCAAACTCACACTTGAGAAATTGTAGAACTAAGTGCCTATTAAAAAGCTAGAAATCAGAGAGAGAAACATACAAGGGACAAGGTTAAGTATCATCAAAGAGAAGGATTGAAAGAAGGTCAATAACTGCTCGGACAGGAAAAGAAGATGAATAGAAAATTGTTCTGGACCACCTCAAATTCCTGCTTGGCAGAAAGGTATTGATGGGATTTGAAGTGACCAAGAAAAATGTGAAAGATGTGTCCTCCTTTCTCTCACAAAGTGAGCCAAAAGAAGACGGAAGAAAAAGCAAAGCCCAAGTCAAGGTAACCTCCTTTCAAGTTCCTTGGATTTGCTTAGGACAGAAGACAGACTTTAGATGGGACACCATAAGCAAACCAGTGCCTTTTTAAAACAACATTTCAGAAAAGTGCTCTACATATTTATATAACAAGTCATTGTATAATAACTGGTTAAGGAGCAGACCCTTCTGTGCATTTTAACCATACAGAATCTGGTTTTACTTCTGACAGAGACATAACTCATTGAAATGTTTTGAAAAATCCCCACAGGTTTGCTTATCCAGACAAGGTCCAGAACAGCAGGTATCCTGAACACTGCAAAACTCTCACGAAGAAAACCAAAGCAAAGACTATGCTTTAATAACTGCTTATGAAAACCAAGGGGGGAAAAGCTCCTCTGGTGAGACAGGATCTCAGAGAAGCCTTGATTCTGGCACAGGCTATTCAGAAATTTTAAGGGTTTACAGGTATGTTCCTTTATCCCCTCCTGCTTCAAGTTCCTCACTCATATAACAGGGGTAACAAGGTCACTGAGGTTTTTGTTTTCTTGCTTACATGCAAACAGTTTGGAGCTGTGATTATCTGGTAACAGAGGTGAGCATGGTGTTTACTGGCACAAGCCTCTGATGCAGCTTCTCAGCATCCCTGTAATACAAACAGATTTCAATCCTTTGTGGTTTCAGCTCATTTTTCCAGTGGGAGCAAATGCTTTTCCAACAAGTGATGGTTATTTGTTGGGGCAGGGCTGGGGGATGTCCACAATTTTCTTAAACAGTTTTTGCAGACATAGGAGATGGATGAGAACAAATACTTGGGAAGGAAGGTAAAACTGTTTCCTGCCTCCAGGAGCCTGAGTCGGATTGAGGATGTGAGCCCAGGGTGAGTGAGCTGTGATCAGAGCCACCAGCCAGGCACAGGAGACAAGCTAAGAGCATCCCTGGCCAGGGAGGAGTGGGACGAGCACACTGAGCTCCGCAGGTCCTTCAGGTCTCCAAGAGGCAACGGATGGAGGGGACAGATCTACAAACCTCTCCCTATCTATTCTTTCAGATCTTACCACTTTTTGCTTCTACACCCCAACACCAATTTGCTCGCTGAGAAACGCCTCCAGCAAATGCAGTCAGTGACAACCATGGAGATGGCCAATCCATGGCAGCCCCTGGAAAGAGCCACACAACTAATAACATGCAAAAAAACCCCAAAGGATACATTTCTTGCACATTGGTGTGCAAAACCAGGCCAGGACTGGTGGGCAGAGCCGGGCTGGTGCAAGAGGCAGCTCACTCAGCCCCTGCCTCATCTGTTATCTGCAGACAACAGGGAGATAAATCCTGTATTTTTTCCATATAACACCTCAAACTCTATATATTGAAAGAAGAGGGTTAGACAAGATGAAGGACAGTGGTTTTCAGCTGTCATGGTGATAAAAGCTTAAGCAATTGGCTAGACAAGAACTTGATTCATGCAAGTACGAGTAAAGTAGGAACCAGGCAGGCAACAGCACTCTGAGCAAACCAAGCTACTTCCAGGGTAAGACACATTCAAAAGTGTTTTGACAAAGCTTTTGGGAAGGACTGAAGGGTAGGACCTGTGACAAAGTCCCATTTTCTCTGGGTTTCCCTTCTTTCCCAACAGGGAGGATAGTTTTCAAAATAAGCTACAACACATGAAAGACCCTTAGTTTTTTAAAGACTTGTTCTCCATTGCAGGAGTAATTGTGATGAATTCTCAATCAGGATAAATACAACCTGTGCGATGAATTTAAGGAGGTGAAATTAAAGGCTGGTAGGAAGACAACAACTGTTGGAAAGCACTGTGAGCAAATGATGGATGAGACCAAGGAAACAAATGGATAGATTGTCAAACACAAAAACCGACAGCACAATGGGAAATTGATGGCAGCTGTTTTAGCCAGAGCCCGGACCTACCACACTGCCTTAAAGCATCATTAACTTTAGTATAAAAGCTGTGTGCTACTGAGACTTTATTAGGCAGAATCACAGGTGTTTAAGAACTTGATGAAGTATTTTCTTGACACAAGTGTTCTTGTTGCACACGCAGATGCTGTGAGGGCCTCACGTGTACACCAGAGTGACCCACTGTGTTTGACATGCTGAAAGCATCTGGGGCACTTTCTGGTAAGTGGCTTCCCGGGCCAAAAATGAAAATTGTGTCCAGTCTGGCAAAAATAAAAATAGCAGTAGTAGTAAGAGAAGCAGAAGCAGTACTGTGGCTCGTGCTTCTAGCATAATACAGGAGCTGGTACTGCAGTTTGCCACTGACATCTGTATCACTCCCAGTTCTCCCCGCCTGCACCTGAAGGGGCTTTGTCTGCAGCAGGGGTGTGGGGTGTGCACCCCCCAGTGAACTGCCACTCACTGTGCTCTGCACTCAGGTCCTGCTGGGGAGCAGGCACTCTAACGTACAAGACAGCAGACAGGCTGCTTCATTGCACATTCAGGAATTCTTCCTTTAGCCTTCATGGAGCTTGTGTTTAGTTGAAAATAAACAGTTGATTAATCCAGAGAAAACAAGAACAAGCTGAGTCAGTGAAGAAAAAAAAAAAAAANGCCAGACTCCCTACGCTTCTGGGGTAACACATATAAGAAGGGGAAAATGTTGTTGCGCAACAGCAGCTGGCAGAGAAGAGTGAGAACATGTGAGAGAAACAATCTGGAGATACCAAGATCAGTGAATGAGGGGGAGTTGGCGCTCCAGGAGCCAGAGTACAAACTCCCCTGAAGCCCCTGCTGAAGACCACAGTGAGGAAGGCTGTCCCCCTGCAGCCCTTGATGGTTCAGATCTCATCTGCAGCCCATGCAGGACTTCACAT
Organism: Chloroceryle aenea; assembly: GCA_013399075.1. Lineage (NCBI taxonomy): Eukaryota > Metazoa > Chordata > Aves > Coraciiformes > Cerylidae > Chloroceryle > Chloroceryle aenea. The sequence continues at coordinate 111,378 of VWZY01008029.1, forward strand.
GAGCAGGTGGACACCCAAGGGAGGCTGTGACCCTGTGGAGAGCCTGTACTGGACCTGTAGACCCACGGAGAGAAGAGTCCACACTGAAGCAGGTTTGCTGGGAGGACCTGGGAGACTGTGGAGGACTCGCACTGGAGCAGTCTGTGTCCGAAAGACTGCACCCCACAGAAAGGAGCCCCAATGGAGCTGTTTGCGAGGAACTGCACCCCATGAGAAGAACTCGCATTAGAGAAGTTTGTGGAGGATTGTTTCCCATGGGAGGGACCTCATGCTGGTGCAGGGGAAGAATGTGAGGAGTCCTGCCCCTGAGGAGGAAGAAGCGGCAGAGACCACATGAGATGAACTGAACGCAACCCCCGTTCTCTGTCCCCCTGTGCCACTGGAGGGGAGGAGGTAGAGAAACAGGGAGAAAAGTTAAGCCCAAGAAGGAGGGAGGGGTGGTGGGAAGGTATTTTAAGATCTGATTTTATTTCTCATTATCCTACTCTGATTTGATTGGTAATAAATGAAATTACTTTTTTCCCCAAGTTGTCTTTGCCCATGACAGTAGTTGGTGAGTGACCTCTCCCAGTCATTACTGCAAGCCACAAGCTTTTCACTACATTTTTTATCTCCCCTGGCGTGGGGGAATGGGAGTGACAGAGCAGTTTTGGTGGGATTCTGATGGCCAGCCAGGGTCAACCCACCACAGCTGTACAGCAAAGCTTGAGAAGAAATGAAGTCCTGCTTGCTTTGTCGGTAATTTCTTCGGCTATTTTTGATAATATCCTAGAAGCTTTTAAAGGACATTCAACAAAAAGGTCACTTGGAAGTGTTTGCAAAGATTAGAGGAGATCAGGATGCGTTTGCTGTGCACTATCTGCCACATGCTCAATTCACTGTCATGGAGGAAGAAAACCGCAGAATTAATCCTCACAGAGGAAATTAGGATGATATTGTGCTGGGTCACGTTCCTGGATTATAAGATTTCCACCAGTCAATCCTGAGTTATTGCTCTGCAAATACTCAACAACCTAATCTGATAGATACTCTGAAAAAAAAACTACAATAGGAAATTACTTTGCTTGTGTTTCAGAATAAGCATTCCATCAAAACCAAGAGGCAATTAGCTTGACACCAGTGAATGTCCACATCTTCATAAGCACAGGCTGATTTTCCAAGTAGGTCTCCATCATTCTGTTGCTATTAACCCTCCTAACAAGCACACTTTTTTGCACAGTTTGCATCAGTTATTCTGGCAGGGAGGGCACCCAGGTTTGGTGAGATAGAGGGCTGCTCACAAACTCATCTGTATCTTCAAGAGGACGCAAGATACGGATTAAGGTGCCCAAAGATGGAAAAAACTTTTCCTTAGATGCTTTCCCTTAGACCATCTGCTATCCCTAGAGCAGGAAGCCTCAGTCAGCTTATCTACAACTTTCACCCTGAAATACATGTTCTTCCTTAACTACTTTGCCGAAATTCTTGAGAGAACATTTGAGCAAGTGACATAGCTGTAATAGTTACACAGGTCAAACAGAATATCAAAACACACAGGGATTAAAGATGGAATTTGACTTTCTGCTTTCAAGGTGACCTCGGCACCTAACACAGGGTTTTCTAAGTCACCCCCACAGGTAAGGGCATCTGCACTTACTGCTGTTCGTGGGAACTGACCCCTGCTAGGCATTTTCAAATTCCCTGACATCGCTCTTTAAAGTGAGACTTTGGTAAGGTCAATAGAAAAGAAGCATTTCAAAAAGCACCTGTTTGGAGCGTGGGAAACGGGCAAATCCTCCGAGTCCTATTACCATGTCAGATATTGCAGATTAATGGAAATCCTCTCTTTCCTCTGGCAGAAGCGCGGGGAGTCTGACACCCTTGATGGGATGCTTCAAACCAGAAGACAGACTTTAAGCTCACGGGAATCATGCATGTGTCAAAGGTGTGCAGTGGAGCAGGGAGAAGGGCTCCTGTTTCTGGAGAGAAACTGCAACTTATCACTGTTGTCTAACTTTTTTCACCTCCTTCCCAGCCCCCTCCTTCGTGTTGGGTAATTCAGGCCTTCCTGGCCCATCAGAATTACAGTCAGTAATGTCCTGTCATATCCTAAAGGTCCAGGATACTCCACAATTAAGCTTTGCTGGGAAGGAGGATGACCTGTGGAGCCTGAGACAGGCTGAGAGCTAACAGTGTCAGGGCCAGCTGCAACACTTCTCACCCTGGCTGTTCTCAAATGCTTGGGCATATCTTATTAATAATTAAAACCAACTTAGTACATAAGCAAAGCAGTCTGCAATGTGAGGTGGCACCTCAAGCAACACAGCATCAGGAATGACCTTTTGGCCTGCTACAAACAAGAGGAACAGGCAAACGAAGGCAAGGAGAACAAAATCCTCCCACGCTGGTACAGTCCAGGTGCACCACTCCAAGTTACTCTGTAAAGCACCCTGGGCTGGAGGCAGGAAATAAAGAGAAAAATAAAATGTTCCAGTCTAATAAGCTCTGAACAGTCTCTTACAAACTTAGGCCTCTTCTAATAAAAATTTTTATACTACTAATGTAGCTAGGAATGAGGAGACATTGTGCCAGGCACTGTGCAGACAGAAGAGAGAAATGCCATTTGCCCCAGGGAGGTTAGGCTGTATTTAGAGGAGACAGATGGCAAATGCAGGAACAGAGGCTCAAAGGCAGCCAATGGCTCGTGGAGCAGCTCTGCAGCTCAGAAGTCAAACCTCTCAAATATTTGCCTGGTGACCAGTGCTTCAGATTTTATTGCTTCCTCAAGCCCTTGTCTTGCCTGCAAAGTGACATGCAAATGCCTGTAGGACTGCACTGGGATGTATCTTCCTTTGCATAAGTCTGTAGTATTTCATCCCTTCTGAAAATTCATCTAATTCAACTAAACATTCCTGATCTAAGCAGAACAGGCAGATACCAGCACACCTAAATTCTTTGAAGCAGTTAAAACCAACACCAAACTCAAGGAAAAAGCCCAGAGAAAACATACCCTGCTTCAAAAATACTTGAATTAATCACACTGATTTAACTCTCCCTCTTCCTGCAGTACAAAGCAGCACTTAGAGCTATGGTTCAGTCTGCAACCTCCCTACTTTTCAAGAAGCTGACCAAAGAAATCTGACTGCTTTTGATGGGCTTGTTTGCATCAGCAGGAGCTCGAGAACAGACGTGGTTCACTTGTTCTGTTTAGTAGGGCTTTGTTCTGTCACCCATGTTTCTCTGGGTCACAGTAACAGCGGACGTGTCACATATGGGCACAAGACTTTCAGTTCCAATGCAATTCACTGTGGAAACATGGCCAGTTTAGTTCATGGCTCCAACCCAGTGGAGCACACGTGCTGGTTTCACTGGGGTTCCTCTATGCTTAAGTGTCCAGATTTGATTTTTTGAGGTTTGTGGAAGAGTTAAACGTTGATTTTAGAATCTCAGTGTCCCTCCCACCAGAGAATTGCATTCCCACAAACCATTATGGCAAATTTTACTAATGCTTGCCTATGGGGATATCTGGGTAATGGCACCATCTGACTCTTATCATAATTTGATTCAAACTCATATTGCTTTTACATTTTATTTCTCTTTGCCATTCTGGCTTGTAACAGCCAACAGCAGGCTGAAATTTTACCTAAATGAGAGCATTTTTGCTCAGCAAAAGAACATTACTCTGTGCCATTTGCTTAATAGTTCACATTACTGTGTAGGCAGTGTTGCATCCTTAGGCCAAGTTCCTGGCACCCAGTTTGTTAAAAGTTTCAAGGGCAACATAACAGCGGCGTCTGGATGGTAAAAACCTTATTGTCTGGGCAAGATTATGGTTTCTCAGGTAGAATACAAGGCAAGAAAAATCTCATCGGTATTTATGTGTGGGCAGAGGTAAATGAAAAAAGGCAAGCTATGCTGTTGCCACAAGGAACCCACGTTTCCTGGTGAAAACAGCCTTTATGAATACTCTGTTCACACTGCTAGTATTACAGAATTTGAAGAGATGGACTTCACCATCTTTGTGTTGTGTTTTCTGCAAGAGCTTTCAATGATATTAGTTGCCCAAAATAAAAACAAATTAAGAGAAAAGATGATGTTGAATTTCAAGGAACGGAAGAAAACTACTGAACAGAGGAGCTGAGTCTAGAGAGGATCAATATCATGGTGACAAGCGAGACAAACTATCGGCTTACTGGAGTGCAATCCAAACCAAAGGGGAGCTGACTGCAGCATTAAGTGGGCCTGACCCTTTGTGCTTCCAAGCCAGAAAGAGCTGCGGAGAGAAGGGAGGCTGCACTGAGGGCCAAGACATGAGAGCACAGCCCTGAATAACTCTGCCACGATGGGAGGGAGAGTAAGGAAAGCGCAGGTGACAGGCAGCTGCTCATGCTCCCTGGCAGGGGACCGTGTATTTTAAGTACAGTATATTGAAATACTGCAGAATTTCACATCTGCAAGACTCCACTGCAGTGGATAAAACCATCAGTAATGTCAACAACTGAGCCGTGGTCAACAAATGTTCACGTTTCCTTGGTGCTTACCATGTTTGGAGATTGCTTAAATCACACTGAATCCGCTAGCACGTAATCAGTGAATATAAGTCAATTTTGCCTTGTCCACACAATGCTGTGGGACAGCAGCAAACACATCACATGGTGTGGAAGGTACCATGATGCAGCACAAATTCACTCCAGTGTAATTACAACTTGAAAGCAAAGGAGCACCCTGCTTACCTTACCTTACCTCGGGCTCCTAACTCCTTCCCCACAGCCCAGGAGCCATACGCAACTGTGCCAAAAGCAAAAGTTGAATGTATTCTCAGGGTAGGGAAAGTGGCTTTGATCAGGCTGGAGCAAAGTTCAGATTCAGATGAAAATACACAATATTTACGCAACATTTTATAATTATAAAAAGGAGTATGAGCTGCACCACCAAGAGGAGAAAGGTGTTTCAGACAGATCAATCCCATGTTCCATAGCCTACATCTGTTCCTAGAAGTAAGACAATAAATCTTCAATAACTCTGGAACCATTTGCCCCAACCCATAGTACTGTCACAGTTTAGGGTCAGGGTGGCCCCTCAGACCTCTAACAGACACTCTCTGTTAACCCCCCTCCCTCCCCAAAGGGGAAGAGAAAGGGAATAAGGGAGAGAAACTTAGTGATTAGAAAAGGAAACCAGAACAGCTTGAATGAAAATAGTAATAATAATAAAATAGAATATGTACAAATATATACAAACCAG